>JBCEWE010000487.1:782500-1137500 GCA_039877035.1 Silurus lanzhouensis
TTTTTCTGCACATGGGACAGGGCGACTGCACTGTATTAAGGAGAGGATTACCGGGGCCATGTACTGCGAGATTTTGGGGAACAACCTCCTTCCCTCAGTTAGAGCATTGAAGATGGGTCGAGGCTGGGTCTTCCAACATGACAATGACCCGAAGCACACAGCCAGGATAACCAAGGAGTGGCTCTGTAAGAAGCATATCAAGGTTCTGGCATGGCCTAGCCAGTCTCCAGACATAAACCCAATAGAGAATCTTTGGAGGGAGCTCAAACTCCGTGTTTCTCAGCAACAGGCCAGAAACCTGACTGATCTAGAAAAGATCTGTGTGGAGGAGTGGGCCAAAATCCCTCCTGCAGTGTGTGCAAACCTGGTGAAAAACTACAGGAAACATTTGACCTCTGTAATTGCAAACAAAGGCTACTGTACCAAATATTAACATTGACTTTCTCAGGTGTTCAAATACTTATTTGCAACTGTATCATACAAATAAATAGTTAAAAAATCATATATTGTGATTTCTGTTTTTTTTTTTTTTTATTATGTCTCTCACAGTGGACATGCACCTACGATGACAATTTCAGACCCCTCCATGATTTCTAAGTGGGAGAACTTGCAAAATAGCAGGGTGTTCAAATACTTATTTTCCTCACTGTATATATATATATATATATATATATATATAACACACACACACACACACACACACACACACACACACACACACACACACACACACCTTTCAGGCAAAATTGGACTGTGCTTTTATCTTAATCCCGCTATACTAATTAAGCTCTCAGGTGTGCTAAAAAAAACTGCATTATGCTGTTCAGAAATATCACGGTTAATAAATGTGGATGCCATTTAATATTGAATTTGTTAGAAAAAAAAGCACCCAAGTAGGAAGCAGATTTATTTAAACTACAGCAACTTAAATTCGGCACTCCTACCTTTGATTTTTTTTTTTCTTTTTGCCAAATCTGGTTTTCTTGGCAGAACACGTATACACGTACCCCCCTGTGTACCACCCATACAAAGTCTAATAAATTGAAATACACTCTTCTGACTCACAAATATGTCCACAAAAGCCTGACTCAGACATGATTTCATAAGTGTACTCCTAGAACAAAGGCTACCTTTAAGGATTTTCAATCGTTAAGCATTCCCACACAAGAGGAAACCTGATGGGTTGAAGGATTATACAGAAAACGTTGACAGGTTCCGTTAACCCATTGAGGTCTGATGACTTTTTATATCCTGCATAAGATTTGATATGCCTTGAACATTGTTTTTATTTCGGTTACCTATATCACATTATTGGCAAAACTCTCAATAGATTACAGTATATTCAACACTATTATGCATGTACATATTTGCATTTTTTTCCCAATCTGAAATAAGCTTGTTTAGTAAAAAACTAAATTGTAGGGACATTGAGAGAGGACCAAGAAAAACATAAAAAAATAATATTGTTATTATTGTAAAAGTGGATACAAATAAAAGTACACCGGACAGAGTTTAGAATGATGCCTCTCTCTTTCTTTATCTAGTTGTTGTAAATATTAGAAAAATAATCCAAGCTAGTGGTTCCATAGGTTAAGGGTGATAAACTCAAGAACCCTTTGAACGATTGAGATTGAACTTTTTAGGCATGTTTCACACTTCATCATTCATTCTTAGTTCAATTTTTATTTATTTTTTTGTTGTCATTATGTCTAGATTTTTGTATTTATGATGTTCTGACTTAAAAAATAAAATAAAAAAGGTTAAATACTATTTAGCCATTACATTGGAAATCAGAGGATCTCCATTGAATGCAGGAAATGTCAACTCATTTTCGAAAAAGCTGCCATTTGTTCATTAATTGAATAAATTAGTCCAATAATCAGAACAAAAGTCGGCTGATTGGCTCCTGTGTACACAGAGCAATTATCAGAACCAGCTTCTATTCACAAATATTGTTTTCACCTTCCCCAAGGGTATTAATCAGAAGCAGGGTGCAAAATTGTGAATCACTGGGTACAGAAAATGAACAAGCAATTAGGTTAAAATGACCGGCATCTTGGGTTTGCAGATGAATAAATGGCACCAGTGTTGCCAAGCTCTTCTCGAATAAGCCATGTTTATCAGGAAAATGACTCTTCCACATGTCCTAAGTACTTCATCTATACAGTTTGGACTCCTCAGAGGTGAAATTTAAACTCACTAGGCTATTTTCCTATGTGGGCTTTAGTATTTTAATAAAATTAGAACTTATTTAAATAACGACACAAAGTATCCTTTTCTTTGGCTTTTTTTTTTTAATAGTAAAACTGAATGTTCAGTCAAAATCTCCTGACAGGATCCTTGACCTGAACAAATGAATATTAAGTTAAATATAGCACATTTAAGTTTTTTCCTTGATTTAAATAGCAGGAGTCAAAATAAACCAGCATGATGCTTTTATAATTAAGGCACCCACACTTTTGGCTGTGACTGCAAATGTTGATTCGACTTTTATTCCGTTTAGCTGAAATTACAGCACCAGGGAACGCAGGAAGTTTAGTTGATGCCATCTTACTTCATTAAAAACACAGCTTTACTACAAAGTAACTGCTTGATTTTGTAGTGTTAGGACCCCCAGTAACGTGCGCAATTGTGTTTGTGCGTGGGTATGTGTTTTTATTCCAAGTGCTGTCGTGCTAATGGATAGATTACCACCCTTAAAAAAATCGAAAAAACAAAACAAAAACAGAAACAAAAATCTAGCTAATATCGAACTTTTGCAATGCTTCTTTGCTGAAACAGTGGCATTTCCAAAGTGTACAGTGGTCTGTTGAAGCTATTTTAATAAGGCGGAGAGAAAAGGTTTGGGCAAATGAGATCAGAGAGAGGCAGCGAGAGAGAAGAATAGAGAGAGGAGTAATAGAAGGTGCAGTGAACAAACAGCTGCAGCCTCCCATGTACGCACCCCACAGTGCACCAGTCATACTCGCATTGCTGCGAGCGTACTCGGAAACATGTCGGTTACCTAAGTGTTGTTTATAGATATACTTTTTGTCTCCTCGATTACTGTTCCAGTTACCCCCAAGCCCCCCATGACACCCTCCCCCCACACAACTGCTCATTTCCACACCTCAGGCAAGTTCACACCCACGACAGCTTTGTTTTTTTTTTACCCTGTCAGCGTTCACATTTCTTTTTCTTGTTTTATATATTCTACTCACCCGATTGGCTTAACTAGTTTACAGTGTTTCCTGAATGGGTGGAATTCTAATTATTTTTGAATCAATGGTAAAGATATGGTATAAAACTTGCTATTTCTTACTTTTACACATTGCACATAGCAATACTATAATATAACTATCAATTGTCTAAAATAATTTGATGCAATATTTTTGGGGGGTTCCTTATTGGCTATTCATTCATTTGATTATCTACTTAGCCAAACCCAGCCATTAGGGAGGCACAAGCCAGTGCATTCTTAGTGCCGGTCCCAAGCCCGGGTAAATGGGGAGGGTTGCGTTAGGAAGGGCATCCAGCATAAAACATGTGCCAAATCAAATATGCGGATCACAAATGAGAATTTCATACCGGATCGGTCGAGGCCCGGGTTAACAACGACCGCCACAGGTATCGTTAGCCGACAGGGTACCGGTGGAAATTGGGCTACTGTTGGCCGAAGGAGGAAAAGGAGAGGAGGAAGACGTCTACAGAGACGGCAGGGAAAGGAGCAGTGTAGGAGAGTAGAGGTTCGGGTTGGTACTTTAAATGTTGGTACTATGACGGGTAAAGGGAGAGAAGTAGCTGATATGATGGAGAGGAGAAAGGTAGATATGTTGTGTGTTCAGGAGACCAAGTGGAAAGGGAGTAAGGCCAGGAACATTGGAGGTGGATTTAAACTGTTTTATCATGGTGTGGATGGAAAGAGAAATGGTGTAGGGGTGATTCTGAAGGAAGAGTACAGTAAGAGTGTAGTGGAGGTGAAGAGAGTTTCTGATAGGGTGATGATCGTGAAGGTGGAAGTTGAAGGGATGATGATAAATGTCATCAGTGCCTATGCTCCACAAGTTGGCTGTGAGATGGAGGAGAAGGAAAGATTCTGGAGTGAATTAGATGAAGTGGTAGATGGGGTACCTAGGAAAGAACGGTTGGTGATTGGGGCGGACTTTAATGGGCATGTAGGTGAAGGGAACAGAGGTGACGAGGAGGTGATGGGTAGGTATGGTTTTAAGGAGAGGAATGTGGAAGGGCAGATGGTGGTAGATTTTGCTAAAAGAATGGAAATGGCAGTGGTGAACACTTATTTTAAGAAGAAGGAGGATCATAGGGTGACGTATAAGAGTGGAGGAAGGTGCACACAGGTGGACTATGTGCTATGCAGGAGATGCAACCTGAAGGAGATTGGCGACTGTAAGGTGTTGGCAGGGGACAGTGTAGCTAGACAGCATAGGATGGTGGTCTGTAGGATTGTTTTGGAGGCGAAGAAGAAGAGGAGGAGAGTGAGGACTGAAAGAAGGATAAGATGGTGGAAACTGAAGGAGGAAGAGTGTAGTGTGAGGTTCAGGGAAGAGGTCAGAGAGAGGCTCAGTGGTGTTAAGGAGGTGTTGGATGATTGGGCAACTAATGCAGGAGTGATGAGGGAGGCAGCTAGAAAAGTACTTGGTGTGACATCTGGAAATAGAAAGGAAGACAAGGAGACGTGGTGGTGGAATGAGGAAGTGCAGGAGAGCATAAGGAGAAAGAGGTTGGCAAAACAGAAGTGGGATAGACAGAGTGATGAGAAAAGTAGGCAGGAGTACAAGGAGATGCGGCAGCAGGTTAAGAGGGATGTGGCGAATGCCAAGGAAAAGGCATATGAGGAGCTGTATGAGAGGTTGGACACTAAGGAAGGAGAAAAGTATTTGTACCGATTGGCCAGGCAGAGGGACCGAGCTGGAAAGGATGTACTGCAAGTTAGAGCAGTAAAGGATGGAGAGGGAAATGTGTTGACTAGTGAGGAGAGTGTGTTGAGAAGGTGGAGGGAGTATTTTGAGCAGCTGATGAATGAGGAAAATCAGAGAGAGAGAAGGTTGGATGATGTGGAGTTGGTGAAGCAGGATGTAGATAGGATTAGTAAGGAGGAAGTGAGAGCAGCGATTAAGAGGATGAAGAGTGGAAAGTCGGTTGGACCAGATGACATACCGGTAGAAGCGTGGAGATGTTTAGGAGAGATGGCAGTGGAGTTTTTGACCACATTGTTTAACAGGATTTTGGAAGGTGAGAAGATGCCTGAGGAATGGAGAAGAAGTGTGCTGGTACCGATCTTTAAGCATAAAGGAGATGTGCAGACCTGCAGTAACTACAGGGGTATTAAGTTGATCAGTCACACCATGAAGTTATGGGAAAGAGTAGTGGAAGCCAGGCTGAGAGAAGAGGTGATCATCTGTGAGCAACAGTATGGTTTCATGCCGAGGAAGAGCACCACAGATGCCTTATTTGCTTTGAGAATGTTGATGGAGAAGTATAGAGAAGGGCAGAAGGAATTGCATTGTGTATTTGTGGATTTAGAGAAGGGTACGACAGGGTGCCAAGAGAGGAGTTGTGGTATTGTATGAGGAAGTCAGGTGTGTCAGAGAAGTATGTGAGGGTGGTGCAGGACATGTATGAGGACAGTGTGACGGCAGTGAAGTGTGCAGTAGGTACGACAGACTGGTTTAGAGTGAAGGTTGGACTGCATCAAGGATCGGCCCTGAGCCCTTTCCTGTTTGCAGTGGTGATGGACAGGTTGACGGACGAGGTCAGACAGGAGTCTCCCTGGACTATGATGTTTGCGGATGATATTGTGATTTGTTGTGAGAGTAGGGAGCAGGTTGAGAAGAGCCTGGAGAGGTGGAGATATGCGCTGGAGAGAAGGGGAATGAAACTCAGTAGGAGTAAGACAGAATACATGTGTGTGAATGAGAGGGAGGGCAGTGGAGTGGTGTGGTTGCAGGGAGAAGAGCTTCAGAAGGTGGAGGAATTCAGGTACCTGGGGTCAACAGTGCAAAGTAATGGAGAGTGTGTTAGAGAAGTGAAGAAAAGAGTGCAGGCAGGGTGGAGTGGGTGGAGAAGAGTGACAGGAGTGATTTGTGATAGTAGGGTATCTGCAAAATTGAAAGGGAAGGTTTATAGGACTGTGGTGAGACCTGCGATGTTGTATGGTTTAGAGACAGTGGCATTGAGTAAAAGACAGGAGGTGGAGCTGGAGGTAGCAGAGCTGAAGATGTTGAGGTTTTCGTTGGGAGTGACGAGGATGGATAAGATTAGAAATGAGTTTATTAGAGGGACTGCGCATGTAGGATGTTTTGGTGACAAGGTGAGGGAGGCGAGATTGAGATGGTTTGGACATGTGCAGAGGAGGGACATGAATTATATTGGTAGAAGAATGCTGAGGATGGAGCCACCAGGTAGGAGGAAAAGAGGAAGGCCAAGAAGGAGGTTCATGGATGTGGTGAGGGAAGACATGCAGGTGGTTGGTGTGGGAGAGGCAGATGTAGAGGACAGGGTGGTATGGAGACGGATGATCCGCTGTGGCGACCCCTAATGGGAGCAGCCGAAAGAAGAAGAAGAAGAAGATTATCTACTTAGCCAATTGTGTGCCAGCAGTGCAATCCATAAATTCATTGAGATACTGACCAGCTGATTTAGGTAAGGTATCAAAAAGCTAAGCTATCAAAATGTAATTTTACTCATTGAGACTGTGGGTGTGATTGATAACAGATGTTGGTTTTGAGTATTTCTACAGCTTATATAAACGCTTATATTGTGGGATTGTAATACACAACAGTCTTTAGAAATGATTTAGAATTGTGAAATAAAGAAAGATCTTCCAATGAGTGGTCTGTCTGTGGACTGCAGACAGAAACACAGTATTGATGTGAAAGGTCAACGGGGAGTGGGCAGACTAGTTAAAGCTGATCGAAAGGTGACTATAACTCAGATAATTACTCTGTGGTACAGAAAGTTCTTGGTTAGGCTTGAGCACAAACCCACAAGCTCTGTTTACTTGATGACTGGAAAAACATAGCATGGACTGTTGAAGCTAGATTTCTGCTGAGGCATACAGATGGTAGGTTTAGAATTTGGCACCGGCAGCATGAAATAATGCACGCAAATCTGCATTGTGTCCACAGTCCAGTCTGGTGGAGGTGATGTAATGGTGTGGGGAATGTTTTCTTGGCACACTTTGGGCCATTCATGCCAATCAATCATCATTAAATGAAGAGATTAATTGAGCATTGTTGCTGATCGTGTACATCCCTTTATCAAACTAGTTTCATGAACATAACAATGAGTTCAGTGTTTTTCAGTATCCAAATTCCTTCATGCCAACATGGGCCTAAAACTCAAAGAAATGTTTAAACACTCTTTTGTATTCCATGCAATCGAGGTAATGCTTTTGAAGGGGGGCTCTAACCAGTTATAGTATTTTGTTCCTAATCAAATGCTGAGGGACTGTATTAAATAGCATCTGAGCTCACACTAAAAAAATCTGGGATTGTTTGTTGCTCATATAAAAGAAAGAATTTTAGATCAGTTACATGAGTTGCGCAATGTTCAATATCTAAAATATTCATATATATATATATATATATATATATATATATATATATATATATATATATATATATATATATATATATATATATAATATATTTAATCTTCTTTACTATTTTTCATTCACTACTTATTTTTTTTCTTAAGTCTTATTCTTTCCACTGAGGCACATATTCGGATGACAATGACAGATGAGAATTTTATCTAACATGGATCGTCAAGTTTTTTCATTAACTTTGAAGCAACAAGGGCACATACAAAATATGAAGGAATTCTGACATTCATGTAAATATTTCTAATATTCTACATTTCATTTCATTTCAAGTTATTGATGATCATATCATTTGCCATGTAAATAAATTGTGTTAAATTGGAAAAGAATACAAAGACATGCTTTGATAGACTATATGGACAAATGTTTGTGGACAACTTACCGTTAGATTGGTATGTGATTTTTGAATATCCTAATGCACACTTAATTTGCTGTTATAATACCCTCCACTCTTCTGGAAAGATGTTTCACTAGATTTTGGAGTGTGTATTCTGGAGATATCTATCTACCTACCTACGATGCTACCACATCCAAAGACATAATATACAATTGTGTGCCTCTTATTCTTTACTTTTACTTACTTTTGTCCATATAGTGTATACCTAGTGTTGTATGTATATGAGGTATATTTCTGAGCATCTAGTGAGTGCTTGGGCTAACCATGGGTTTATTCAGAGCATGAAAGTGTTTTTTTTTTATACTCAACCAGATGTTTAATATTAAATACATTTCATATGTAATATTTGTCAGTAAATTGTGTATTTCTTTCTGGAAAGGAAACAAAGAAATCACATTAAGCCAAGTGGATAACCTGGATGTATTCGCACAACCTAGTAAATGTTAGATTTTCCTCTTTTGGCCTGACATTCAAATCACAATAGGTTCACTTTATTTTATTAACATTGGCTGAATCAGTCTTTGTTGTAAAAATTATAACATGGGTCATGTTTTTTTCTTCTCTCAATCTAGACTAGCGCAATGGTATGTTTTAGAATGCTGCTTAATACTTACAAAGAGATGAAGAAGAGGCTACAGATGAAGCATATTTCACTTCCAGATATTATCACATGTAGCTGTAGGGTTTGATCCTGAGCTCAGGCTACTGTCTACGTGGTGATTCGCATGTGTGAGTTACCTCCAGGTTGTCTGGTTCCCTCTGACTTAAAGCCTCCGTTAAATTGAATGAACTGAGGTATGAATGGTACTCTGTAATGGATTAGTCTCCCGTCAGGGGTGTACTCCTGCATCAAACCTAGTGTTCTTGGGATTGGCTCTGGATCCATGACAGAATGGCGTAATGAAAGACCCCCCTGTGTTTTAAAGCTCGTGGTGGCTTTGCACTGCTGTGCATTTCTGCATACTTAATATTCTAACTCATGACTTGGAGAAATGACCTCCTGCAGACCTACTGAATATTTCAAGAGTTAAGGATATAGAAGCGAAGCCTCACTGATGCTTTAGAACATAATCCGATTCACAAGATGATTTTTTTTTCCTCATGTTGAAAATTATTTTCATTTAAAAAAAATTCCCATTCTCGCTAACCCAGTCATGTTAGGTTTTGTTCCTTTTTATCTGCTCCTTTTGTGTTTTCTTGTAGCAAAATTCCTCATTTTAATTTAAACAAATCCTTAAGGATAAATCAATTCAAATAAGTGTGATTAATTAGACTTGCTTACAGCAAATTGAGTTCAACCATTGGGGAAGGGATACTGTAATGAATGGCACCAGACAAAATATGCTTTGAACAGATATGAATGAATTCTGTGATATAAATGTGGTTATAATGAGTTCTCTAAATGAGCTGGGAAGGGAGGTGTGTGTGTGTGTGTGTGTGTGTGTGTGTGTGTGTGTGTGTGTGTGTGTGTGCGTGTGTGTGTGTGTGTGTATGGGGGGGGGGGGGGTTTGCATGGAATTGATGGAATATAAAAATACCACTATTAAATAAAACAAACAAACCGAAAAAAAAAAAAAAAAATTAATTCAGAGTTTATGGTACCCCACAGTGCTGTACCAAACCTGGCAAGAGAAAATGTGCTCAAAATTCACTTCGCGCTACAGAGTGCTCCTGAGTCACTCATCCACTGTAAGTGCTATAAGAAACCAGTGACACATGAGACACTCGTGCACTTCACTTAACTGCCCCATCATCTCGGCAGTGCTCACGAGCTACACAGAAGCCATGATACTGCTACTGTGGAAGAACGTGAGCTAGACAGAAGCCATGATACTGCTACTGTGGAAGAAGGTGAGCTAAACAGAAGCCATGATATTGCTACTGTGAAAGAAAGTGAGCTAGACAGAAGCCATGATATATCTACTGTGGAAAAACGTGAGCTAAACAGAAGCCATGATATTGCTACTGTGAAAGAAAGTGAGCTAGACAGAAGCCATGATACTGCTACTGTGGAAGAATGTGAGCTAAACAGAAGCCATGATATATCTACTGTGGAAGAACGTGAGCTAAACAGAAGCCATGATATTGCTACTGTGGAAGAACGTGAGCTAAACAGAAGCCATGATACTGCTACTGTGGAAGAACGTGAGCTAAACAGAAGCCATGATACTGCTACTGTGGAAGAACGTGAGCTAAACAGAAGCCATGATACTGCTACTGTGGAAGAACGTGAGCTAAACAGAAGCCATGATACTGCTACTGTGGAAGAACGTGAGCTAAACAGAAGCCATGATACTGCTACTGTGGAAGAACGTGAGCTAAACTGAAGCTATGGTACTGCTAATGTGGAAGGACGTGAGCTAAACAGAAGCCATGATACTGCTACTGTGGAAGAACGTGAGCTAAACAGAAGCCATGATACTGCTACTGTGGAAGAACGTGAGCTAAACAGAAGCCATGATACTGCTACTGTGGAAGAACGTGAGCTAAACTGAAGCTATGATACAGCTAATGTGGAAGAACGTGAGCTAAACAGAAGCCATGATACTGCTACTGTGGAAGAACGTGAGCTAAACAGAAGCCATGATACTGCTACTGTGGAAGAACGTGAGCTAAACAGAAGCCATGATACTGCTACTGTGGAAGAACGTGAGCTAAACTGAAGCTATGGTACTGCTAATGTGGAAGGACGTGAGCTAAACAGAAGCTATGATACTGCTAATGTGGAAGAACGTGAGCTAAACAGAAGCTATGATACAGCTAATGTGGAAGAACGTGAGCTAAACAGAAGCTATGATACAGCTAATGTGGAAAAATGTGAGCTAGACTGAAGCCATGATAGTGGAGAAATGTATTCCAAGCTCCATACTCTGTAAGCATGTAGAAAAGTGCTTTTGCACCCAATGCTGATAGCTCTGTGGGCACGTTTGTACAATTTCCAAAACGTATGTGGACACCTGACAACAAGAGGAAGAGCATAAATATTTCTGTTCAGAGCTCCTAGCCCGTTGAACACCTTTGGGATGAACTGAAATATGGAATAGAGACTACACACAAGGACTCCTCACCCAACATTAATATTTGACCACACTAATGCCCTGGTACCTTAAAAAGGTCACACATTTTCACAACTCTATTCAAAACTAGTGTAAAACCTTCCCAGAAGAGTGGACATTGTTATAGCATGAAACCGGGGACAGAATGCTTAATAACCTCATATAAATGTGATGATTATATATGGACATACTTTTTGCCAATATTGTGCACATGACACAGATTTCTTAGGAAGCAAAAATAAGACATCCTGATGTCCTTGAACATCAATGATGTTTTTTCTGGAAATTTGCATTAAGTACCATGCATTAAGTATTCAATCCTTCATTTTCAGTAGGCACTTTTTTTCCTGGACAGCACTGCACTCTCAGCACACATACATTCACATTTACATTCACACCTTGGGGCAAATATCAGCTACTGAAATGTCGGAGGAAACAGGAAAACCCACTATATAGCTGCACATAGATGGTAAACTGAGGTCAGGATTAAACTCTGGAGCTCTTGGAGAGCAACATTCTCAAGTCATCCTTAGTAAATGCTACATAATTAATGATACAGTAACTATGTCAAATGATGATGAAGTTAAACGAATGACTAATTAAAGATTTTGGTAAAGTTAGTGATCGAAACCATAAAAAAGTGAGGGAATGTGATAAACAGAACAAATTAGCTAGCTTTACCTTTTATACAATAACATACTTCATTCATTAAAAGTGAATCTTTTTATACATTGCTTGATATCTGTCAGTTGAATAGGTAACCCAATAATGCTTAACCCATGTAACTGTTAAAAAAGTACTATTCAGTGCTGCAAATTATGATGGATGTGTTATAGTGTATTCTGGGGGTAAACAATTAAAGGGATGAATAATTCCAAGTGGATTAATTCCAGTATTCATTATCCAGAAATCCTTAGTAGCACAATTACAGTTAATACTATTAATGCTGGAGTGGTGGCTTAAACGCTTAACACATATGTGTAGCATCTTCCTCTTCAATTTTAGTAGAATATTTTGTATTAGTGTGAAATATAATTGTATTTTGATATGCAAGACAGATTTTACTGTGCACTTTAAAAAAAAAATCGTGAGGCAAAAAGTCTAATCTAATTGGTGAGCTGATCAGAGTGTACTGGCGCATATCATCTGTCTAAGAACTCATTTTTTTCCTTTGTTTTGGTATTGAGATAAAAAAAAAATAATACAAAAACTGAATGAGTAGTTGACTAACCTACTCTATTAGAGTAAAACACTATCTTGTAAAATAAATGTAGTTTTTAAAGTTATACATATATAAATAAACATTTTATATATATATATATGTTTATTTATGTATATATTTATGTTTATTCATATATGCTTGGTTAAATAATATTAAAAATAGTATTTTATAAATAATTAAATAGAAATCAAATGAATGCAATACACTTCTTTATTATATTAATTAAATTCAGTAATCAATTAACTTGATCGATTTGGGTAATACAGATGTGTATGTGTGTTCTATATTGAATATTTTATTGTCTAAATAAATTATTTACTTAACTGTGAAATTGTCAGGATTTTCTCCTTTTAAAAAGAAATTCTTGTAGACGGACATAAAACTGTGCGAAAGAATCAATATTGCAGGAAGTGGTAGCGGCTAACACTAGCAAAATAGATTCTTTAGTGTATTTATGCATGCGTAAAACAAATCTTATTTCCAGAAGAAAGTGAGTAGCCACAGTGAGACTGCGCTAACTCTAGTTTCTTCTTTATACCCCTGGCATTGTTGTTCAAGTTTAATAATAATTTTAAAAAATGCGCTTAATGTGTGAGGCAATGAATAAACAAACTTGCAGTCTGTCACTCAATATGTTCCTGTGGGAACTCGGATTTTAACTCTGTTCCGCACGTAAAAAGGTATCATTTTTAAATAATTTTTTAAATAAACAAGATGCTGAAAAGCCTTGTTCAGGCTCTTTTTGAGCATTTTTAATGCAATCATGACTAAGAATATAGCCGGCATCCTTTTGAGCTAAACTAATTTAGATGCCCGTAATTGTCCAATCATTTGTCAAAAATCCCTCATAGTTGTATCCATTAATAGGCAATTGGAGGTAAATGTTAATTGCTTTTTCCTATATGAGCTAATGAACACCCAGGAAATAATTAGTGTCCACAAGTGGAAAGTTTTAATGTGATCAACAGGGAAGACAAATTGACACCTTCTGCACAAAGAGAGAGCAGGTTGCGGCATTGAATTTTCCTAAATATAACTATAAGAAAGGTTGGCAGTGGTGAACGGTTTATTGGGTTATTTATTTCACAGTTTTAAAGTTAAGCACTGACTTTTAGACTTTGACGCAATTCTACTTCAGCATGATGATCATGTTGTGGTGGACAAGGATGCGCTCTTATTTCCTGGTCAGGAATGGACTAGTGTGGCTAAAATCAGATTTATTGAACAAAACTGTTTCTGTACTTTCCTGTTATTTTAAGAACAAATAGATGTATTAAAAAATACTTATGGCATTTGGCAGACACCCTTATCCAGAGTGACTTACAATGATATGTTACACATCAGTTGCAGTTATATATCTGAGCAGTTAGGGTTTAAGTGCTTTGCTCAAGGGCCCAGCAGTGGCAGCTTGGTGGTGCTGGGATTTGAACTTGTGACCCTCTGATCCAAAGTTCAATGCCTTAACCACTGAGGAATTTGGGGGTGGTGTTTGAGATGATCTCTTCCTAATAGAAAGTACTGTAAAAATTGGGATTGATTATCAGAATTTTTTTTTTTTTTTACAAATTCATTTAATAGCTTGTATACTATATGAATCAAACAGTGCCTCTGCATTCTTGCAGAGTTTAAACATGCTGTCTGTTTTACAGCCATTTTTATAGCCATTTTTAATAGCCTTGTTAGCGTTAGAGAACACAATAGACCAAGATTTCATTTGGATATTAGCTTTTATGTGCTATTGCTTATTGGTTCATGTCAATGACTTCAATCGCTTTCTTCTTTAAACCTAAAAATGGTGAGACTTTTATATGCCCACTGCATGTATTAAATGAAATTAAAATCACCTTGTATACAAAATACTACTGATTCTTAACGCCATATGGCATGACCATGAATATTTGCTTCAAGCATGAATTTGTAATCTTTAATACACCCACTACATATTACTTTTATGCCTTTTTTGATTAAAGTGATATTTCTTCATATTAAGTATTTAATATGATCAGAGGAGTGTCCTTTATCCCGAATGGATATTAGCACTGAGATTTCATTTTAAAGCCACTTACGCAGCAAGTTCACCGGCATCTGGTGAGACAGAGGCTGTAATATTGAGGTGTAGGTTTGACAGTTAAATGAACTAAAACAGAGTTTATTAGAAATGGCTTAAAGTCTTCTAGGAGGGTCCTATGACATATACTACAGCAGTTATGAGTACATGATGGGGAATATTTGTGTCTTCTACTGCTATTAGCTGCTGCTCAACTTTCCAATCCACACTTAAAACACATTATTATTAATAATGATTGAATTTTTGTCATCATTTTTTCTTTTTCCCAATTTCTGTTTGTGGGTGAAAGAGGTAATGGGGAAATCGTATTCCTGAAAAACTGAATATACTGAAAGTACAATCAGGACTTGATTGGCTTTTTTAGTTGCACGGTTAAAAAATCCTCCAGCTTTGCACATCTGGATATCTATTCCCAGTCCTATTGGCAGAATTACTCAAGATGTTTCAGATTGCATGGGGACTTTTGATGCACAGCAATTTTCAAATCCTACCACAAATTCTTAATCAGCTTCTCAATCATATCTAGACTTTGTGCCATTTTAGCACTTTCAGGATCTGAGGTTTAAATCCCACCAAGTTGTAGCAGATTGTCTGTTGAAAGATTTTTAACTCTAGACTTTAACATGTTTTCTTCTTGAATTGTTCTGTATTTGGCTTTATATTGTGGAGTGACCAGGCTGTTTCTGTAAAAAAAAAAAAAAAGATAAAATAAAAATTAATTTGTGATGTAAACTACTCAACACTCTAAGAATTACCCATGGCCTTTTGGTTCTGGAGCATTGGTGTCTAAGCAGAGTATACATTTTGCCCTTTATATATGAATTCAACATTGATCTGTGAGATGTTAGAGGATTTGGGATACAATTTATTTTTCAGAACTAAACCCTGATAGATTTTTCAGAACTTTTGCCCCAGATTGCTTTAATAACTTTGCTCTTCGTGATGCGCAGGTTACTTTAGGGATCTTCTCTAAGAGGAGTATGTTCTCTCTGAGGCCCTTAAGGAACAGATGTAATTATACTGGGATCATGTGGCTCTTTAATTGCATGCAGATGGACTCGTTATAATGACTTCTGATGGCAGCTGCTTCGCACCAGAACAAATTTTTTCTCACCAATTTCGGGTTAGATGTGTGTGTGCTAATGCTTATGCACTTACAATGTTTACTGTTTCAAATTCATGATAGGCAATCATGTTGTGCATTTCAGTTATAGGTTATACAAAATATGAAGAAAAACCAAATGTAAGACCCTGTATGTATAATAGAGTGTATGTACAACACACACACAATAGTCTACAGCATAAGTGAACCTGAGTATGGTACAAGAAAAGGTTACATCTCTAAACATCACCCAATATATACCTCATGTCATACCTGGCAGAATGTCTTCCTCATCTGGCATGCATAACGTTTATGATATAATGAGAGATAAATACTTTCAGGTTTTCTTGTATTTCCTGTTGTGTGGCCATCTTTACTATTTCATCAGCCAGGTCCTGTATTTCCTTCCTGCTCTCTTATTCATCTATTAGTGAAAAGTAGGACAGCTTTTCCATATTCTCCTCTTTTGGTGCCGTTTAGCCATTTTCACCTCTGTGTTTGCTGACAGAATTTAATGCACCATTGGTTTTTCTCCAATAGATCCCCCATTTATTCATAAGTATCCTTTTATGCAGTTAATAGATTTTTTTTTGTTGGATTAACCCAGATCCTGATTGAAAAGGAGAAAAAAAGCTTTATTCCATTCATCTGCCTTGGTAAATTGAATCTTTCAATATGAAGACAAAATTAATTTATGTCCACAAATGCTTGTAGTGGCAAAACTGAAACTTGCTCATTAGTCACTTGTCATGATGATGTAATTTTTTTGCTTCAGTATGTAAAATTTTATTTATTCTGAGGAAGAGATAGTGATCATTTTCTTCTTCCTTTATCACAAGATTCTAAAATTGATCATGTTTTTTTAGCTGTACAAAAAAAATGGGGGAAAAAAGGGGTTTTAAAGTGGGTACAGACTATAATTTAATTTACAATACAGTAAATTAATTCTTTAAAAAAAAAAAAAATTAAGTACAATATAATGCACTAGGAGACATACATTGCATTACTTATGTCTGCACCATTAGCTGAATCTCATTTATTTCCTATAATGCTTTATTTATATATTTATTTTGACAAACCACATAGATATACTAAGAAATATGCTGCTGCTTCAAACCTTTATATCTGTTGTTACTGCCTAATTGAAATGGAAATCTTGTCTGGTCTTTCTAACCTCCATCCAAACCTTCAGGATGAAGTCATGCAAGAAGAAAATTTAGTGTTCATTCTCACTCACTGGAGAAAAAAAAACCACAGAGAAGCATTGCTTGTTTTTCACAACCCTTTTCCATCAGTTCACTCCTGCTCCACTTTCTCTTGCTTCCAGGTCTGTGAATCAAAATGTACAAATAGATACACACACTCAGTTTTTTTATTATTTGTGTCTATATTCTACACACACACACACACACACACACACACACACACACACACACACACACACACACACACACACACACACACTAGCACACTAGCACACTATCAACAATTCCTAAGATCTGTACACCTAGGCCTCGCATGCTGCTGTGAGGCACAATCAAAGTTCTCTGCTTTTTTTTTTTTTTTTTTTTTATTCAACAGAGGCCAGTAGATTATTTGCATTTACACTCTGGACAATTCTGGCTTGTTTCTACACGTGGCTGGTGGTTTGTGCATCAGCCAAATCTCTGTGAAACACACGTCCCTGTGTGATTACTTGGAATTCATAGCTTTAACCTTCACGATCTTGTGTTCTCTCATTTCTAAAAACAGACTAAATGCACAAATCTGAGATTTTGTGTTTGTTTGTGATGAAATCAAAGTGTATGCTGCTGATTTAGATCTGAGCTTGACCCTCTCTTAGATGAACATTTAGTCCACATCATCCAGCACATTGGCGTATGCCACCCGCGCATGTGTGCATGCTTTTGTGTGTGAGTGTGTGTGTGTGATAGAGAGAGTTTGTGTATGAACACTTTTATGTAGCTGGTAGGCTGGTTACCATGGCTTTGAGAGTTAAGCAATCAAATGCATACTATGATCCCTCTTGTCTTTTATTCCATAACCCTACAACTATATATAGAATCCTTCATATACTCCCACTCTGCCTCCTCCAACTATCTTTCTCTCTGTAAATGTACCTCCACGCACGAATTCTCTCATTTCTCTGACACCTTTATGTCTACTATTCCGTCATTCATGTGCTTTTTATTGTAGTTTTAATAACTGTTTTTTATTTACTTAAGTAGCCACTGGCAGAATTACCACACATTCTGTATTGAAGGCATTTAAGATTTTCTATCTATCTTCCTATCTACCTACCTTTACCCAACCTAGCTATCCCTTTTACCTACCTACCTACCTACCTACCTACCTACCTACCTACCTACCTACCTACCTATTTACCTTTATATCTACCAACATAATTGACCTCCTAAATTAACTATATATCATAACTACATACCTCCCTGAAGTATACATACATACATACCTGCCTACCTACGTACATACATACGTACCTACATACATACCTACCTGCCTACCTACGTACATACCTACCTACCTACCTACCTACTTACATACATACCTGCCTACCTACATACATACCTGCCTAACTGCCTACCTACTTCCTTACCTACCTATCTATTTACATAACTGCTTACCTAACTACCTACATATTTACCTACCTACCTGCCTACTTAAAAACCTTTCTAACTACCTACATACATACAGTATCTACCTTCTTACCTACCTACCTACCTACCTACCTACCTACCTACCTACCTACCTACCTACCTACCTACCTACCTACCTACCTACCTACCAACTTACTTATTGACCCTCTTACATACATACCTTTCTAACTACCTGCTTACATACCTACCTACTTACTTGCATAGCTACCTACCTCTCTTTCTACTTACCTACGTACTTACCTATGCAGTTACCTGACTACTTACTTACCTGCATACCTACCTACCTACCTACCGTTCTACTTACCTACTTACTTACCTTGCTATCACCTCACCTTTGTACTTACCTACCTACCTACCCACCTACCAACTTATTTCCTTATCTACATACATACATACATACATACATACATACATACATACATACATACATACATACATACATACTACCTGCCTACATATTGTACCTACCTATTTACTTACCTATCTACCTACTTACCTACCCACCTATTTACCTAACTTGTTATTTATTTACCTACTTACTTACCTAACCAACTACCTATCTACCTAATTATTTACTTCCTTACCTACCGTATTCCTACATACATACCTGCCTACCTACTTAAATACATACCTACCTATCTATCTATTTAATTACATTCCAACATACCTACCTGCCTACTTACCTACCTACAGTACCTAACCTACTTACATGCTTATCTGCTAAGGAATATTTGTAAAAAAAAATATTCTGATTGCAATTACAATTTATGACTTTATGACACAGTTGAATTGCTTTTCAAGCAGTTGTTATTAAGTCTATTGTCTGATTTGTTATTTATTTATGCTAAATGGCGTGTTGAACAGAGAGAACCAAGCTGCTCTACACTGAGACGGCGCACGGTGAGAAAATGGCGAAGCTATAATTAATGAGATACAGAGAACTTCATTTAGAAGACATTCGTTATCTTACATTGGATTAAGGCTGAAAATGTTACTAATCAGCATCGGTTATCTTTCTTTCAGTTGAGGCCCGACAAATTAAAACCTATGTGGCATACAAAATAATGTGAAAAGTCCACTGAACAGAATCCCCCCCCGACACACACACACACACACACACACACACACACACACACACACACACACACACACACACACACACACACACACACACACATATTATGCATGCACTCACTGAACTATGAAACAAGGCAACGGTAATCTTCTATTAAATGTTTGCGCTTCTATAATCTCATCATACTGCATCTCAGTTTATTCCACTTAGCATTTGGCTTATTACCATAATGACACCTCACTGGTATTCTGATAAACTGTGATAAACCTTTTTAACCATGTCTTCCATGTTTACATTACAATGAACATTTAATATTTGTATATACATTTACATTTTACAGTGTACATGTGTACAGTGTATTTACTGCACACTGTACACATTTTATATGTTTCCATTTTCACTTTGAACACTGTACACTTTATATATCCCTCCTTCTTGCATTTGCACTATTGTTTTTTTTTTATTATTTGTAATTATGCCCCTTTTTTCCCCTTTGTCCTTTAGAATGTATTTAATAAGCTGCTGGAGGACTCACAGAATAAGAATTGTATTGTATGGTGTAACAGGCTGTTTCCTGCACATGTGACTTTCCAATCTGATTTGAACTGGGAAGGCTGCGGTCACATCCCGCTGTGATAAAGCTTGCACAAAATAGCAGCCTCATGTTTAATAGCCCTCAGTGAGGTAACGAAGACATTTCCAACTGCTTTTCTGTCCTCACCTTAATCTTGATTTGTGTTTCTTGTGCATGAAGTGTTTGAGTATGTCATGTGTTTTATATGGAAAAATTCCTATTGGACTCTCAGACATTTTTATTTGGAAAACAGAAATATTAATATAAAGAATTACAATATATCTCAATGGGAATCTTGTGAGCTTTTATTGTTTCCACTCATGGGAATTGTTCACAATTCATCCACCTCACAGTGCAGACCATTTGTTCATGTAGGCTTGACATCAATGTTAATCGCAAGAGTTGTTTTTGTGATAACTGCTGGCATGAGCGATTCTTATTAATTTAACAGCCAATTAAATCTTACCTCAACTAAAACTTTCTATTGTAATGAAGTCACAACAGTAAGCTCAGCACATTAAATCTTTAGGTTATTATTGAAATGAGTATTATAGCATATTACTCAATTACTACAATGTTATTATATACAATTAAATTTTTAAAAATTTAAATAAAAAATGTACATTGTCCAGTGTTGGTGAAATTGACTTTTAAAAGTAATGCTTTAAAATATTGAGTTACTCCCCAAAAAACTAATTGCGTTACTTAGTTACTTTTTATGAAAAGTAATGCGTTACGTTACTTTTGCGTTACCTGGTTGAGGCTTGTCTCTCTTTCAGGCCTTACAGGTGTAACAGTTGAGACGTTTTTGTACTAGTGTTTAATGCAGTTAATTGCCGTTAAGAAATGAGTTATATTAGGGCAAAAGACATCTTAAACATTTAAAATGTTTAATAACTTTTTAGAAAACAATAAGTTGATCGACTAACTTTTGACCACAAGGCTGAACACTTTTCAGTCGCACTTCTGTATACTGTTTTGCAATCTGCAAATGCCGTCAAAAAAAAAATGTGGGATGCACACCGGTGATGTGTAGGGTGAACATACCTTTCGCTGTCATCTCGTAAAACTTCCATTCCGTAAATATGACCTCGTCCTCGTCTACATCATAATCTGGTTGTTTTAATTCAGTATTTTATTTTTTTAATGCAAAATAATTTAACTGAAAAGTAACTCGCGTTACTTTTTTTAAAAAGTAACTTAGATATTAATGTGTAAATTTATAAAGTAAAGCGCTACTTTACTCGTTACTCCAGGAAAGTAAAATTATTACGTAACGCACGTTACTTGTAATACGTTATCCCAACAATAACATTGTCACAAAGCAGCTGTACAGAAATACATTATATCGACAAAAGCTTGTGGATACCTGTCTTTAAGATTTATATGTGATTTCTAAACATCTCATTTCATCTTTAGTCCACATTTGCTGTTAAAATGTATTAACCTCCTCTCTTCTGGGAAGATGTTTGACATATGCTTGTGGAGATTTGTGCTCATTCAGCCACAAAGGTTTAATTAAAGTCAGGTACTGATGTAGGGTGAGGAAGCCTGGGATGAAGTTAGTGTTCTAATTCAGTGTTCTTATTTTAGATGTATTGAATAGGGTTGAGGCCACTCAGGATCTTTCACCTTAGCCCATGTAAACCATATGTACATGGAGCTGGCTTTAGGTCAAGTGAAAGGAAAATGTAATGCTACCGCATCCAAAGACATCTATACAATTGTGTGCCTCTTACTTTGTGATAATAGATGGCTGATCTAAATTGCTAGATGGCTGATAATAGATGGCTGATCTTAAATCCAAGATGGCGGCGCGGCAGTAGCTCTCAGCGGCCTCTCCGGATCCAAAAATGGTGTGTTGTTGTTTAGTGTAGCACCAGGGTTAGTCTCATTTTTACTGTGTACTGTGTACCACTGTGTATAGTAGAAATGACAATAAAAGCCTTTTGACTTGACTTGACTGATGAATCTATTTTGGCTGGAAATGTCAGGTGTTCCAATACTTTTGCCCATATAATTTATATAGATTCAGGATATCCACTTTAAATGAGTACCTTTATTCCTAATGTGCAAGCCAGAGATGACAGCTGGGAGGAAACACTCCTTGAGATGAGACAAGAAGAAATATTGAGAGGAACCAGACCTCATTTGGGTTATTATAATTTATAATTTATCTTCTATAACTGTGTACTATACAGTAAAAAAATGATTGTGTAACCAGAAAATGTATTATAGCTTTAAAATAAAGTCTATTTTGTCTCATTTGTACAAGTGAGCAGTTGAGGGGTTAAGGGCCCAAAAGTGATAACTTGGTGGTGCTGGGAATTGAACTCATAACCTTTTGATCCAACATCTTAACTACTGAGCTACTACCTCCCACTTCCTATTACATGTACATAAATGGAATATCATGGAATACATAAACCTGTAATCAACTGTGTTACACTGAGTTAAAACAATATAATTTGCCAGAGAGAAAACAATCCCACCCCCACTCTCTAGCATCCATCCAAGGTTCCACAAAAGTGTGGATGATTCAGACAATTCATTTGGCATTTTTCTAATTGTTATATTTCTATATTTGTTCTCAAATGGCATTCCATATTTGTTTTTGCGTATTTCAGGGTGAAATATTGTGATTGCAACAAATCGTCAGGCCCTGGCAGTAAAATTATTGCTGTAGTAGATATCACACGACGAAAAGCACTTAAATTCAAGGTCGAGGCTGTAAATAACCAAGACACCCCTCTAAAACACAAATACAAACATCTGCTCCACGAAACCAGATTTTCCTCATTACCAGAAAGATGTCCGTGCAGACATTTTTTTTTTTAATATGTGTTTAAGAAACAAAATATAAAAATCAGACACAACAAATGCAGTTACAGAAAGCGTATATAGCAGTCAAAAACAGAACTTTATATTTTAGATTCAGTTTAATCATTGCAATATCAAAGCCTGCTGATGGTTTCTCCTTTTGTACCGTCTTTGTGTTCATCCATGTCTCCCTACCATATCTGTTGCCACGGCAGCAAAAAACGTGACTGAGCAAGAGACTGATTGAAAAAGCAAATGCCTTGTGACGCATTTACCGAAGTAACTTTGTGTCAGATGTATGTGTCTACCTGTGTGTGTGTGTTTGTGTGTATGTTTGTCCAGACATTCATTTCGATGTAGATCTGTCTGGACCCTGGATTAAACTTCAGTCCACCTAAGAAGGGCATCGTATACACACACACACACACACACATCGTATACACACACACACACACATTCTTTTTTTTTTTTAATAAAAAATAAAAAAGTTTAGTTTTCCTTAGGAACCTACCAAATGTCCCAACAAGGTCAAATCTCACTAATATTGCTATCCTTAAGGGGACACATGGACGCATTAAGATATAAAAAGATGCCCCCCCTCCAACACACAGTTTGAGTAGCTAATCCACCTACCAGTATGTTTTTTTTTTTTTTTTTTTTTTTAAACTTCACATAGAAAGGAAATCAGGCTTATGTTTATAGGTTACAATCTGAGGTCCTGAGTATGTTTATGAAGCACCCAGTAGATGAGTAAGTAATGAGAACATTCTAGGAAATTTCCCAAATGTATAATCAAAATAATCCAGAGAAAAACAGGCTAGATAAAAAAAAAGCCTAATACAAATGTAAAGAAATAGCTACATTGGATAGCATTGCTGCCTCATGGCTCCAGGGTTCGGTCCTGGGCTTCAGTTACTGCCAGTGTAGCGTTTTGCATGTTTTTTCTCACGTTCCATAAACATGTTAGTAACTGAAAATGAATAGATTAAATTAAATTTTCTTTTTTTATTTTATCTAACATTGGAAAAGTGCTTGCCCTAGCACCCAAGAGAGCAAAAAAACAAAAAAAAAACAAAAAAAAACACCTCACTATGCTCTCTGGGTGGAACGATGCCGTACTTTCTCTCCCCTGTCACTCAGGGTGACATTAACCACGGGCACCTTTGAGCTTATGCATGTAGAATCAAATTCAGCTTTATTTGCCATGTATGCCTAAGCATACAAAAAATTGTTTAAAAACTGTGTTTAGAGCAAACCAACAGTAGTGCAGGTGCAGGACTGAACAAGGCATAGGATAATAGAATAAAAAAAATATATAAATATATATAATAAATAATAATAATAATTGCCATCATTACCTAATTATTATTATTCTATTTTTGCCTGGTGACCAAGTTTTTTCTCTTTAGGTGTAGCATTGGCACTATGAAGCAAAGCTATTGTAGCTATGTTTTAATATACATATATTTGCTTCATAAGATATTACAGCACTGAATCTCATCGCTAACTGAACCACTTAATCTTAGATAATCTCCAATACAGTGCAGACAAAAACATCCACAAAACATCCATCTAACAGTTTTCCAATTCCATTTCTGCCACATATATTTCCCACGGGGCCGAACGACACTGAACTGGAAAAAAAAGAAAAAGAAAAAACATTCCAGTATAACTGTGCTTATAATGTTACAGTATACAGCTCCACTGTACACACCTTCCCAAACCACATCAGCAAACCTGAATGCAGTTCAAGGCAAATCTTTATGGGAAAGATTTTGGGTGAGGCAGACTTATTTTATTTGTTCTTTGTCAGCTCAGCGGATCTAATTGAGTTGAATAATTCACTGAGTGAAAGGGCATGTGTAGTGTTTCATTTGATTCTGTATTGCACTATGAAGTGAAGCTGTCTGGGGACATGTGCTGAAGTAAAATGTATTACTTCAAAATGAGTTTTTTTTAGTAGAGTATAGTTTTAGAAATATTTTCAAATATGTACAGTGATTTATGTATTTTTACTACAAACACCACTAGTATGTATGAGTTTTTTACAACTGAAATGAAAACCGATGAAAAATCCCAAGATCTAATGGTTTAAACAATTCTACAGAATGTATTAAAATTAGGAACGTTATTGCTTTTGTATTGGATATATACGTAAAATGCATCACTAGCACAATATCTCAGTAATTCAGTTATAGGATTTGCTTGTTTGATTTCTTTGTACTTATATAGCTGTTTGGGTAAATGTGTAACACATTGTCAGTATTATGCCTAGAATGTCCCCCATCAGCCCCTGAACGATACATAAACTAGTCACATGTCACTGATCACTTCAAATTTAAATTTTATGTCACATACTGTACATATCTATAGACCGCTTGGCATGCAGTGAAATGCTTAGTACAGCTGCACAGTGAATGGTTATTCGGTGACAAAAGAAAACAAAAACCAAAAAGTATATTATAAATGATCCAATATGAAAGAATATAAAAGTAATTAAAAAATACAAAATATGATCAAATAGAATGTAATGGCAGTGAACTAAAAATCTAAAATAGAATTTACAATAAAATAGAAATGGAAATATAAAAAAAACCCCAGAAAGATTGATGTAGAAGAAATATAGAAACAAAATATGGATATGAATGTGTGGCAATCTCATACATTTTACAATTCAGGGTAGGCACAAACATTGTGACTTATGATTTCTGTAACTTTGCGAGATGTGTAATTGAAATGTAATTCTAGAATTGCATTAAAATGTTATTTTGCACCTGATTACATTTTACAGCATTTGTTTTTAGGTCTCATACTTGGTCACACAGTTCAGCTCATGTTTATCCTCCCATAATATTTCCCGCTTTCCTTTGCTTTACATGACACACACATACTGCAAAAAGCCAGCAATATGTCTGTCTCTGTTTATCATTCCAGAAATCGTGTCAGGAAGTGCTGTAAAACTAATGGTTACACTGAGACAACTGCTTTTATGTCTGTTTTTGTCTGTTTTCTGCTGAAGTTAAGGTGTAATAACATTGGTCACTAAATCTAAGGTGACCAAAGTAAAAAAATGTAATAAAAATAGGAACAAAAAGAAGCACAATAGCCAGGTAATAGTTCTTTGAAGATCTGGCATATATGAATGAATTGATTTACTGAAAGGTGAAACAGTAATGTCCTATGGACCAAAACACCAAACAAGGCTGATGTGCACTGTGAGTCCTGGTGTTCAGATATTTTCTGGAATTAATCCTCAGTAAAATACTAAATACATTTATACACTAAGCAGGTAGGAAATTCAGTTTCCTTTGTTGATATTTCTTAGCATGGCAGAGCGAATGATAGTCCAGTTATTGATCAGTGCTAAGGTTAACAGGACAGTGTAAATTGATTGCATTTTTTCCCCCTCATCTCTCTGTAATTTAACAGCAAATCTAGTGGAAATTTTGATACTTCAGATGATTTTGTCTCGTTTTCACTGTTTTTCTACCTTTACCAAATTGCTGAAGACTGGATTAGCATTCACAATTTTTTATTTTTTTATTTTGCTGTTAGCAGTGGGGGAAGCAGCACTTGAGCTAAAGATGCAAGAAAATCGAATAAACTAATCAGGAAATCTCTGTTCTGTGCTGCAAACTGGACACCCTGGAGATGTTGTTTGAAAGGCGAATTGTGAACAAAACTGAGAGGAACAAGAACAATAGCTAACACCCCATCAATATCATACTGGCCAAGTATTAGAACTGCTTCTCCTGTAGCATCAGCAGCTTGACTGCAAAAAGCGAAGGCACAAGAAGTCACATTGTCTATCTATCTATCTGTCTATCTATCTATCTATCTATCTATCTATCTATCTATCTATCTATCTATCTATCTATCTATCTATCTATCTATCTATCTATCTATCTATCTCTCTGTCTGTCTGTCTGTCTGTCTGTCTGTCTGTCTGTCTGTCTGTCTGTCTGTCTGTCTAAACTATTACACAAAGCTGGTGCTAGCCACTGTTTTAAAGCTGGTAGTCAGTCACTCGAAAGTGTATTTATCTCCAGATCTTATCTCTTTATTTTGATCTACTAGCATCTGAATTCAGAATACTTATTGACTTCATTACTCACCCTGTTGACACCATGAGAGTTGATGGACCAGTGAATAGTGTTGGTACCTAATGGACTTCCTCCTGGATCTTTGGTTTTCTCCCACTCCCTGAAACATGTATGCAGATTGGCTCTGCTAAATAGTCCCTAGTTGTAAATAAAAGTGTGTGTGTGAGAGAGACTAGAGTTCAAAATTCATGTTAAATAATGTGCAACACTTTAATGTATCATCAAAGCTGAATTTATTATTATTTTGTTTTAGCAACAGTTATGGTGTCGTTATGTGTTTGGCAGATAAACTGTAAACACACTAAAGGGGTTGTAAAAGATTTGGCAGATGAATGTAAATGTTATGGAGCTGATATATACCTGACGAACTAATGATGATGCTGAGTAAAACGCTTTACTCGTGGCGGGTGATGATCCTCTCCGTTAGAGTCTTTTAATTGCATTGTGTATGCGTGCAGAGAGAAGACAGCATATTGTCTCATGCAGCAAAAAATCAGCATTAGCTGAACGTAACTGCAGGATAGTGCTGAACTTCAATTCACTCACCCCCTGCAAGCGAGACAGAGGAAGAGAGATAGCTACGGCATCAGCTGAGAAAACAAGTCAGGGCATGCGTCATCAATGTCACCGGGCCTGGCTGTCAAAACACAAAACTAAACTAAGATTTATGCACTGCATGTCGATAGTGTCACCGAGCGGGGGTCCTTGCCGCTGGAGCAGACAAAGGCTCAAGGAAACTACTCTTAAGACACTGTCTAAGTAAAGAAGCATGCTAAAGCTCCAGAAAACACTCAGGGGAATAAAGAGACTGCAAAGAATTGTGTTTAGATATAAGAGGAACTGAGTGAAGCAAACTGAAACATCTGATAGACAAAACTCAGGGTGGGTCTATTCAAAAGATGAACAGTGAACCAGAGGAAAGGTATACAAATGACTTATTGTAAAACCCGGAGTAAGGACAGTTGAAGGATGAACTGTCAAGGGGGAACATAGGAATAATGATTAGACTGACAGAGAGTGAGAGAGAGAGACCGACTGAACTGTTGCAGTTCTGCCTGTGGTGTGCTGAGGGGAAGCTCAGCATGATAGTGTACGTGTGTGTGCGTGTGTGTGCGTGTGTGTGCGCATGCATGCACAAATATGCGAGTGTGTGCCCAGAGCTAAGGCTATATAGGTGTGTGTTTGCTGCTGACACTAGGCTTTATTTGACAGGAAAGGGTTTTTGAAGCAGTATTGAGCCCTTGCTCCATCTGCCTACGACATGGATGTCTCATCTGGATTCATTCTGAATCAGCTTCAGGCGAAAAAAAGGAGAAAAAAAAAGGAGAAAAAAAAAAAACACAGTGCTTGTTTTTCCCAAACAAGCACTGTGTGACAGAAATAAGTAAAAATCTAACAACGATTACTACTCCAGTAAGATGTAAACCATCATCTTTTAAAATAAGACCAGTAGTCAGCATTCATGCAACCCAATTCACATTGCTATTATTGTAACTGTCAGATTCACTTGTTCCTTACAAAGATGAAGATACAAATGAATTGCCAGCTATCTACTCCTCCCTTCCCCTGAGGTGCCACCCCCTTCTTCCTCTCTCTCTCTCTCTCTCTCTCTCTCTCTCTCTCTCTCTCTCTCTCTCTTACTATTTCCCTTTCTTTCTCCCTCTTGATAATTACGATGGCACAATTTTACGCTTTTCTTGCTCTCATAAAAAGACATTGCAGACTGCCAAGAGTGCAGCAAATATTATGTATTTTTTTCCTCTCCCTCCCTGCCTGTTTAAAGAAAACAGTGGGCATTAGAAGAGATATATCTGCATTTTGTTAATCAGTGTTATTTTTTCCCCCCGAATGGTTTAAATATACTGTGCAGTAGTCTACACATTTAGGGACACTCTTTTTTTTTTTTCACAGCATACAAGTAAAAGAATGAGAGGAGAAATAATCATTTTCATCCCTGCGGAGAAAAAAATCTTGGTTGCTTTTTTTTGAAGGTCAGTGCTCATGTGTGTTAAATATATGTGTGACTTCCAGTGGTGGATAAAGAACACAGTTCCTGTGCCTAGGCGAAGGTACAAATACGGTGCATAAATAGGACTTATGTCAAAGTAAACATTCTCCTTTTGCATTTCTACCTGGGTTTTTGAATGGGACTTAAATATCAAAAGTAAAAAGTAAAAGATTTTAAAAGTAAAGGGTCTATATTTTACCAATTGATTGCATTTTAAAGTTCCATTCTCCTGCACATCAGACCTTTTTGTGGAGAGAGATTTTCATTGTTATAGACACACAGTCAGGATTTACGCTTGTGGTTTCACGACAGGTTCTCATTTAACACAATTTATGCTTGGAATGGCATGCTTTTCTGAAACGTAGTGGAGTAAAAAGTCAGAGTTTTCACATTAAAATGTATGTGAAAGCTTCCCTAAATGAAAATACTCTGATCAACTACAGACTCTTTTTTGTGTTTAAAGAAAAAACACAGATTTACTAACAGATGCTGCATTTGAATAAAAGCAGTGATTATCTTGTCCATTTTTCATGTTTGTCATAATGAATGTGCAGTTTGCAGCAGCTACTCTGAAAAAAACAACAACAACAACAACAACAACAAAAAACACAGATAGACCTGAATAGATTCAAATAGATTAATTTATCCCCCTAACTGTGACTAATTTAGCCCCAAAGTGTTTAAAGATAATGTTGGGGACTGCAATTTTGTGTGTAAATGTAACTCAATTGAAGGGCAGGTATTACATATGCAAAAGCCAGTTTCCACTAATTAATAATTAAATGAAATGCTATATATATAAATAACTGTGTTTTTATAACTGTGGTTTCCAGGGGCAGCCTAAAACACCTACCTTGGTGTGTGTGTGTGTGTGTGTGTGTGTGTGTGTGTGTGTGTGTGTGTGTGTGTGTGTGTGTGTGTGTGTGTGTATGCATGCATTCAAATAAAGCATACACATTCACTATATAATTCACTACAATGCTTTTACTGGGTACATACACAAGAAACACACCATCATAATGTGGAAAATGTAATTTTAGTGATTTCACCCATGGCATGATTGTCAGTGTCAGATGGGTTGTTTTGAGTATTTCTATAACTGCTAATCTCCTGGATTTTTTTATGCAAAACATTCTCTAGAAAGAACATCCAGTGAGTGCAAGTTCTATGGACAGAAATGCTTTGTTAATGAGAAAGAGAGGTCAATGGAAATCCAGACTGGTTCCAACTGACAAAAAGGCTGCAGTAAATCAAACAACCACTCTTTACAATTGCTGGACTGGAAAAATGAAGCTTGTTCTGATGAATCTGGATTTCTGCTGAGGCGTATCGCTGTTAAGGTTAGAAAATAGCACATCATGAATCCATGGACCCAACCTCCTTCACAGTCCAGGGTGGTGGAGGTGGTGTAATAGTGCGAGGAATGTTTTCATAAAACTATTTGGACTATTACTACCAAACGGTCATCTCTTGAATACCACAGACTGAGAATTATTGATAAAGTGCATCTCTTTATGGCTACAATTTACACAAACTTCTAATGGCTTCTTTCAGCATAATAATGTACCCTGTCACCAAGCAAAACTTGTTCCAAACTGGTTTCATGAACATAACAATGAGTTCAGTGTTCTCCAGTCACTCGATCTGAATCCATTAGAACACTTTTGAGATGTGGTAAAATGGGATATTCACATCATGAAGGTGCATCTGAAAAATCTACAGGAATTGTGTGATGCAGCCAGGACTTGACATGGACTTGAATCTCAAAGTAATGTATACAACATCTTGTGGAATCCATGTTATAAGGAATTGAGGCTGTTTTAGGGACTATAGTGTGTTAGCATATTGTTCCTTATAAAGTGCGTGTGTGTATGATATAGTACATATATTATGTTAACCCTGGTAGTTATACAGGATTCATAAAATCACAATTCCACTCTACATACCCTAGTGTTCTGTTCTACCCCTTCTAACTGCCAGGGGCAGGGTGAAACAGCTGGGTGGATGTGGTGGATTTAGTAGTTTGCTCAGGTACTGTGGAGTGAAACACTTCTTCATTGGTTACTAGTACTACTATCAAATATTTTAGCGAAACTTTTAATAGGAGCCGATGTAGTGCAAATAAAATAAAGGTAACCCGATTAAACATCCCGCTTCTAAGAACTTCTGCATTGTGAAACTAACTGGAGCTTGTTTGTACTGATTCATACAGACAGGTATGCATTACAGTAGTCTAGGATAGAGGTAATAAAAGCATGAACTAGTTTTTCTGCATTATATAATGACATTATATAGCTCAGTTTGCCTGAGATTCTAGAAATGGCGGTTCTACTAAAATTATCTACATGTGCTTTAGATGAAAGGCTGGGGTCAGTAATCAAATCAAGGTCATTCACTACTGCATAATATGCCAATATGCAACTTAAAGGCCATAGAGGGTTTTTGCATAATCAAAAAGCTTTTTTCTAGCTGTCTGTGGCCTTGTAGAAGTGCTACACTCTTGTCAGAATTGAATACAGGAAAATTCATAAGAATCCAGAATCTTAATGTCCATTAATCACTTTTAGTAAGGCAGTATCTGTCTTCTGGTTTGGTTGAAACATGTAGTATGTATTATTACCATAGCAGTGGAAGCTTATAACATGTTTATGAAAAGCACTGGCTCTAAAACAGAGGGTTCTGGAACATTTAACCTTTACTTTTTTGTGAATCAAGAAGTCACTATTAACATTTATAAACTAAGAAGTAAAATAAGAACCAAATTTGTAATATTTTACAGTGTAGATATTAGCTGAACTATAATATGTTTACATTTATGGCACTTTAATAGATTTATCCAGAAAAATTGACGATTGTTTCATTTATACAACTGAGCAGTTGCCTGTTAAGGCCCTTGCTCAAGAGGATCAGCAGTGGCAGCTTGGTGGTGCTGTGATTTGAACTCTTAAACTTCTGACCAGCAGTCAGTCTGTCTGTCTGTCTGTCTGTCTGTCTGTCTGTCTGTCTGTCTGTCTATCTATCTATCTATCTATCTATCTATCTATCTATCTATCTATCTATCTATCTATCTATTATAGGTAGTTTTTATATTGGGAAACATTATCATTATTTAGCGTATATCAAAACACTGCAATCATACATTAGGTCATAGATTAAGTTCTATGGGGTTAAAGAGGAAACAAATAAACTAAAATATTTAGGAAGTGGTAAATAAATCTGAGAACAGAAGCTGCTGTGATTGTGTGGCTAATGTGGTTGCAAGGAGAATTGCCTGAGGTGCTTTTCATATGAAACTAGACACTTAGTTAATTCATACTGGGGTAGGATGACTATGTTTTGTATATCTCTGCTAAAAGTCACAATTAAATCAGCAGTATGCCCACTGTTGTGAGTGGCCACATTAAATCTGAGTAATATCAAGTGAGTCTCACAAACTCTGCTTCCACTGGGACTTTGGACTGAATGGACTCCCACCATTTAGATTTTCCTACTCATTTGGTCTAATTTAAATTTATTTCAGAAAAAGTACACTCAATCCCTGACCTCTGGTATTTAAATTTATATTAAGCAGATGTAAGAGATATTTATACCCATTAGTATTAACTTTAGAGCTAAGGTACATTTGGGATGGTCTATTTTTATGTTACACAGGTTTCCACAATATTAAAAGATTTTCCGTGTTTTTGTTTAGCTTGAGAAACAGTCAGAGTGAATTCTGAAATCTGAAATTTTATGCCTTAAGGCAGCTAGCAGATGGTCACTGTAGCCTGTTTCTCTACTGCCAGGCCCAGGCACTAGATTATTAGCTATTAACTAGGCCTGTCTAAAGACTTTGAGCTATAGTACAGGAAATGTGAGCTATTACCTGAGCAGCACCTTTCCAAGTGAGATGGATACCGTTCTTTCCTAAAAGGCCAGACTTGCTCTCAAAAAGGAATTCTGCCAATAGACCACTTTGTTTTCAAAACATCACGTGGGCATCCATGATTTCATTGAGGAATAGAAATGTAGCAATTATAAAGAATATAATGAAAGTTTCAGAGCAGAGGAAAATAGAAAAGACAAAACAGCAAGAAACTCCTTGCAGACAGATTTCTCTTTTTTTAATCAGAACTAATACCACAAGGCACATCCTGAGCGCAGCAAGTAATGCTCTGCAGGGTACACTGTCTTTGACTGCTGTAAGGTCACCAAACGGATTAAAAAAGTTTAGGCAAAATCAACCACAAGTTCATACAAAGTTGGGACTAATGTCTGCATGTCTTATGGACAAATCGTTTAATTTCTCAAATGTTTTGAAATCACTGAAGTCATTGCTAGTTGGCAGAGATAGCCATTTCAATTCTGCATCTTGCACAGGTTTATAGAGCTCTAGTTATGATGTTTCAAGCCAGACTTTTAGGGGACAATGATAGGTGAAAAGACATTTTGTTCCCCGTAGAATGACAGTGATAAGCTAATGAACCACTGAAAAATGCCATCCAAGTTACTATGGTACAATGTGATAGCTGGGACTTTTATTTTAGTGTAAATAAGGAATTGTCTGTGTCTAGTGCTCCTTAAAATGAGGATTTCTGCAAACCAGATGCATGCAATTTACAAGCAGCTTTCACTTAAGCACACACAAAATTTGTGTGTCTCTTGGGACTCTTGCATTCAGAGGTGCTTTCTGGACTGCAAAGTAGCAGTTCTCAGTTGATGGTTCAGTCCAAAGACCCCAACCCAAGGGTTATATACTAAAAACAACAAACCTGCTTGAAAAGGAAGCAGCCAGTGGTGGTTGCATCATTTCTGTGTTTGAGCAAAAGTATAAATACCCTGTTTTAAAAAATTTTTAATAAGAACTCCTATTACATCTCTACTTAAGTATGACAAACAGAGCAATGGTCTATGAGAACTGTATTTTAATATTGTATACATATTGTAATTCAGTTCTATTCTTTTGTGCATCCTACCTTTTTTGATTTAAGAAGAGCGTTTTCTGTTGTTACAGGCACACAGTGAAAGTACCCTTAATCCATGCAAACTCTGAACAGAACCGTGGGGTTACAATTGCAGTTTCTCAACAGGTTCTCATTTGACACAATTTATGTATTCATTTCAAAGTAGCGAGGTGCGGCATATTTTCCTGAAATGCATGGAATAAAAGGTTTTATATTTTATATTACACATTAAAATGTAATAAAGTAGTAATGTTTCCCTAAACCAATATCAAATACTCTGATAAAGTATATATACCTGAAAATACTTGGTTACTGTCCACCACTAGAAGCCACCAGGGAGTTCTGACAATTATAGAAAGGAGCAGTGAGAACCAGTCATGTAGGTGCCACAAACAGTACTCCATGGTCTAGTTGCTGAATCCTATATAATGTTGGAAAAATCAAGAAAGGAGGACAGGAATGCCCTATATCTCTAGAACATGTTTGTGTCCATAGGACGATACCCCAATTATGAACTGCCTGCAGCTCCATACTAGCCTAGGAGGATCCCTGTGGTAGCTGCTATCATCAGTCCTAACACCCTCTGTAGGCACGAGTATTGTACATAGTGGTTTTGCAAGTATAGTAACATCTGCCACAGTTTTGTCTATAGGGTGGCTAGCATTCTCAGTGAATCTGACCATAAACCAATAAACTGTCTGGTTTATTTTCACTATGTGATTAAACACCATGAGCACACATCATTCAGATGAGTTCTTTTTAAAACCTGGTACCTCTAAAGGTTTTTCCATAATATCATAATATATGATATTCCATAATATAAGTATTTTTTTCTCCCTATTGGTGGCTCTAAGGTTAATATTTTTAATATATATTTTAATCTTTATAATCTAATCTAATTTATGTCTATTTATATCTTCTTCTTCTTTCGGATTCTCCCATTAGGGGTCGCCACAGCGGATCATCCGTCTCCATACCCCTCTGTCCTCTACATCTGCCTCTTTCACACCAACTACCTGCATGTCTTCCCTCACCACATCCATAAACCTCCTCCTTGGCCTTCTTCTTTTTCTCCTTCCTGGTGGCTCCATCCTCAGCATTCTCCTACAGATATACCCCATGTCCCTCCTTTGCACATGTCCAAACCATCTCAATCTCGCCTCCCTCACCTTGTCTCCAAAACGACATGCGCTCTCCCTCTAATAAACTAATTTCTAATCCTGTCCTTCCTCATCATTCCCAACGAAAACCTCAACATCTTCAGCTCTGCTACCTCTTCCCTCAGCCTGGCTTCCACTACTTTTTCCAATAACTTAATGGTGTGACTGATCAACTTTATTACCCTGTAGTTACTGCAGGTCTGCACATTCTTCCTTATTCTTAAAGATCAGTACCAGCACATTCCTTCTCAATTCCTCAGGCATCTTCTCACCTACCAAAATACTGTTAAACAATCTTGTTAAAAACTCCACTGCCATCTCTCCTAAACATCTCCACGCTTCTACAGGTATGTCATCTGGTCCAACTGACTTTCCACTCTTGCTCCTAATTGCTGCTCTCACTTCCTCCTTACTAATCCTATCCACTTCCTGCTTCACCATCTCCACACCATCCAACCTACTGTCTCTTATTTTCCTCATTCATCAGCTGCTCAAAATACTTCCTCCATCTTCTCAACACACTCTCCTTACTAGTCAACACATTTCCATCTCCATCCTTTATTGCTCCAACTTGCAGCACATCCTTCCCAGCTTGGTCCCTCTGCCTGGCCAATCGGTACAAATCCTCTTCTCCTTCCTTAGTGTCCAACTTCTCATACAGCGCCTCATATGCCTTTTCCTTGTCTTTCGCCAGATCCTGCTTCACCTGCTGCTGCATCTACTTGTACTCCTGCTTTTTTTTCTTATTACTCTGTCGATCCCAATTCTGTTTTGCCAACCTCTTTCTCCTTATGATGTACTGCACTTCCTCATTCCACCCCCATGTCTTCCTTTCTATTTCCAGATGTCTCCCTTATCACTTCTGCAGTGGTTGTCCAATCATCCAGCACCTCTTCACCACCACTGAGCCCCTGTCTGACCTCTTCCCTGAATCTCACAATACACTTTTCCTCCTTCACTTTCCACCATCTTATTCTTTTTTTAGTCCTCACTCTCCTCCTCTTCTTTTTCACCTCCAAAACCATCCTACAGACCACCATCTGTCCCCTGCCAACACCTTACAGTCTCCAATTTCCTTCAGGTTGCATCTCCTACATAGAACCTAGTCCACCTGTGTGCACCTTCCTCCACTTTCATACGTCATCCTATGATCCTCCTGCTTCTTAAAATAAGTTTTCATCACTGCCATTTCCATCCTTTCAGCAAAATCTACAACCATCTGCCCTTCCAAATTCCTCTCTTCATCACCCATACACCATTTCTCTTTCCATCCACACCATGAAAGAACAGTTTAAACCTACCTCCAATGTTCCTGGCCTTACTCCCTTTCTACTTGGTCTCCTGAACACGCAACATATCTACCTTTCTGCTCTCCATCATATCAGCTACTTCTCTCCCTTTACCAGTCATAGTACCAACATTTAAAATACCAACCTTAACCTCCACTCTCCTACACTTCTCCTTTCCCTGCCGCCTCTGTAGACGTCTTCCTCCTCTTCTTTTCCTCCTTCGGCCAACAGTAGCCCAATTTCCACCGGTACCCTGTTGGCTGACGATACCTGTGGCGGTCGTTGGTAACCCGGGCCTCGACCGATCCGGTATGAAATTCTCTTTCGTGATCCGCATATTTGATTTGGCACATGTTTTACGCTGGATGCCCTTCCTAACGCAACCCTCCCCATTTATCTGGGCTTGAGACCGGCACTAAGAGTGCACTGGTTTGTGCCTCCCTAATGGCTGGGTTTATTTCTATTTATATCAATTTCTGTAAATATGTTTACATTGTTAAATATGCTATAGAATTAAAAATAAATTGAATTGTATGGCTAAAGATGGTGTATAAGGAAGGTGCTCTGTAAAAAACCATATATACGCATGTTATCCAGAATGTATGCTAGCATCCTTATGCCACTGGACATCAGAGGATATAACACTTAGCACTTCAAAACACCATATATGTTTGGTAGAGACAAAAATGCAGGACTTTGACATGGAATAAATGCCCCAATAAAAGGTGTCTGTGTACTGGGGCAATACGAACACAAAAATGGGCAAAGCACAAATAACATAAACCAATCCTTTATGACATGTTTCCCTTAAAAACTGAAAGGAAAAGGTCTGAAGAGGAACAGTTGTAACCTTCTCAAATATACATCTGTATAACACCAACTGTATTACTAATGAAAGCCAAATGAATGTTAAATATATTTCCTTGATTTTTTACTCTGAAGTATACAGACTTTTATATTATCTTTGTGCAAGAAAAAATAAACCTTTTGGGACAGAGTAACAATTTTGTTGGTGTCTAATGGTGAGACCTTGCAGGGGCTGGTAGCATAACTGCAGTTTCTTTCCCTGCAATATTGTCAGGATTCTGTCTAAGGCCCACCTTAGTTCCCAGTGAATCATTGATTTCAGCCATGTCTGCTGCCAAGCCATAATTCATCTAGAAAGTTCACTGGATGTGGGTGTTCCTGACTAGAAAGCTGTTAAGTCTTTAGGGCTTGGGCCAGTTGTTGGAGTCAAACATAGCATCCTTGATATGGTTAGTACTGAGGCAGTGAGCATAAAGCCTCGTCATGTATATTTCATTCCAAGACATTTTCAACACTGCATAAGTGTAAATATTAATGCTAAATTATTTGGGGCTAGCCACTTGACATTTGGGAAATTAAACCGAAGTGAAGGTATTAAAGTGAGAGTATGGAGATACAACTGTCTCCAACCCCAAGCTTTGGAATTCAGCTAATTCAGCGGCCACGAAAAATGCATGTTATGCTATAGGAAAATAACTAACCCAAGGTAGCAGCAGGTTGTCCTGCTAATTGGCTAAATGGCAGGGAATGTGGAATATTTGTTTTCAAAGCATTCACACCAGGTTTAAGCTGCCAGTTTTACTTCTGGGAATCTATTCGAGATCTGATCTGCAAAGGCTACAGCAAGCAAGTAGCACATACAAAAGCCTAGTGTAAATGTTTCCTCCTCCTACTTTGTATTTCACTATTGACATTTGCACACTGGGGATAATTCACAAGGTTCTTCTTTGTAAATATCCATTTGCATTCACACTAATTGTACAGTTGTTTGAACATGCTAAATGGATAATTTGTCTCTATAATATTATAGAGACAAATTTTTTGGGTTGTATAGTAAGTCCCATATGTTTGGATCATATAAATATTACTGTATGCAAAAACTTGTGTAGAATTACACACGTAGAGTAAAATGTATACAATCTTCCAAAATATTTTGCCAAAGAAATATAAAATATTATATAAATAAAAAAAAATTCATACAATACAAATTACATTCTATAGTGTAATGATCACAGGGGTCGATAAGCCTTGCTACATCTTCTTTACTGATAAGCTTCTTTAAACACTCTGACATTCAAAGCCCATGGTTTACACTACTTCCATTTATCTCTACAGTTTACATAGAATGGTGTGAAAAACAAACACCTTGTTGAAAAAAAGGTGAGAGGAAAAATTCCAGATTGTTTGAATCTGCCAGAATGGATAAACATGGGGGAGGGATTAGGGCCTTGCCCAAGGCCCGAGCAATGGCAGCATAGTGGTGATGGGATTTGAACCTGTGACCTTTCAAGCCAAAATCCTATGCCTTAACCACTAAACCTACCACCTCCCATGCTGATGTATAATATAAGCAATAACTAAAGCTCTTGAGCTGTATTTCCATAATACTTTGCATTGTGTTGCTGCCACATAATTGACTGATTGAATCACCGCATTAGTGAGCAGGTACACAAATCTCGAACTCTATTTTGTGAAGCAATTTCATGACATCTTTTTGAATGTTTGAATGACATCTGGCAAAATTGGTTTAAACAGCTATACAGATGTATTTGTTTTACAAAAATGCCTTTGGTCTGCAGGAATATTTATTCTCCTTGCAGTTACTTCATTTACTGACTGATTCCATGCTGCTTGTGTGCCACATGTTTTAGCATGGAACATTCCATTTTCTTTCCCCTAGTTTTACTGCTACAGTATTATACTATATAGGTCTTGTGACACCCCTAATGCTGTCCAATTCTTGTTGATTATCTGCATTTTAAGAAAGCACTGTCTGAGGTCTCCTGATTGCTGCTGACATTAGTGAATATCCATGGTGCTTTAGGGATGGCATACTATGCATATTCCTTAACAAAAATAACCAGACAAATAGCTTGATACTTATGCAAGTCTATTTTTTTATTTAATCCATAAGGAGAAGAGAACGAAATCACATGTTGAATTGCATGTGATTGGTTTCACAGTTTGTTTTATTTATCATTGATAGACAATGAAGGGTGAGTGTGGCAGATGTCATGCATAATCAAATTTCATATTACACCTGCATAAAAATGAATAAAATTATACTAAAAATAATGTCACGATGACTTTCGGAAAATGCAACACGTCTGTCTATCTATCTATTGAATGCTTATTGCCCTAAAATATGCTTGTTATAAAAAGAATCAAGCAATTTAAAGCTAATTCCATTGAGAGCATAGCCAAGATAATAAACTATCTTGTTATTTATTTCACCAGGCATCTTTATGACCCTGTCAAGTGGCTTTACACTGTGTTTTTGTGTCTCATCTTTTTGCATTCCCTCGATGCTGGTTGTCTAATTCTCCCTATTGTTCATTATGCTGCAGTTGTTTTTATGTGTAGAAAGGCCTCTCCCTCAGTCCATGCAAATAACAAAAAAAAAAAAAAACATTAATTAGCGCACATGCTAACCCTTGTTTGAAAAGGGTTCTCCATAATAATTTCATTGCTGCTGTTTGCATTGAATTTGTGCACAATTACAGGTTTACTGAGAGCTGCCAGTTTATATCTTTCTTGACCATCATTGTGCAGTTGAAGTCATATGAATTTGGATATAGGCTTTGCATACTTGGAAAATTTGTAACATTTTTAAGGCAGCAAAGGCAAAGTGTATGTGGTGCACGGAAAAAATTTCTTCGTCAAGGGCCATTTCGTGATGACTTGACAACTGGGTCAGAGCATCTCTAAAATGGCAGGTCTGGTGGAGTGTTCCCAGGATTAAGTGGTTAGTACCTACCAAAAATTGTCTAAAGAAATACAATCATTGCACTGGCAGCAGGGTTATAAGCACCCAAGGCTCATTGATTTGTGTACTGTATAGAGAGAAAGCATGTCCATCTTAGTCCTATCCCACAAAAGAGTAACTGCAACACAAACAGATAAAAAGCTGGCTCTGATAGAAAGGAGTCAGAATACACAGTGCATCACACACAACTATTGGGCTGTTTAGCTGCAGAGTGTTCAGAGTGCCCTTGCTAACCCTTGTAAACTACTGAAAGGTCCTACAACGTACACACACACACACACACACACACACACACACACACACACACACACACACACACACACACACACACACACACACACAATGTACATCGGAAAAAGACCATAGAGCAATGGTCTGAGACCTTACATTTTCTTTTTTTATCATTTAAATTATTGAATGCTTGTATGTTTTTACCTTTGTAAGAGATGATACCAAGATGCACTAGATAGATAACTTTATTCATCTCAAAGGGAAATTCACAATTTTTCAAGCTGGCAGTGTGATACTCTGGGCAATGTTCTGCTGGGAAATCTTGGGTCCTGAGGTTCACATGGATGTTTTTTTGACATGTAACACCTACCTGAACATTGCTGCAGAGCAAGTTACATCCGTTTCTAGTGACAATATTCCCCTTATAGTAGTGACCCTTTTCTGCAGGATGAACTCTTTCTCTTGCCACGCTGCAACAAATTGTTCTGGAATGGTATAAGGAACATAACAAAGAGTTCAGAGTGTTGGCTTGGCCTCTAAACTAAAAAAAATATCTCCATCCGACTGAGCAACCTTGGGATGTGCTAGACAAACAAGGATAATATTTGGAATATTTGATGTTAAAGATTCTGCCCTATTTCTAGGTCGAAATTTAAATGTAAGTAAACGTATGATATTTAAATATGTTAACAGCTTTGAACAAAAGGTCAGATTTAATTAGATCTAATCTCTTTCACTGAAGCACATGCTTAGATCACACTCCAACAGATTTTTGATCTAAAACGGATCATGAGGTTTTACACAAGCGTGTGGAGTCCATGCCAGCTTGAGTTCACACTGTCATTAGAGTAAAATGGGGAATGTACCAAATACTAAAAAACTCTGAAATCCATGAAAAAATGTCAAAGCTTCAACAGATGCCCTGCATATATTTGGTGTCTGGATGCCAGTCAGAGACTAATGATGTTCCTTAATAACAAGTTCTCATAGTGGATATACTGTAATGTATTTCCACCACTTTTCAGAATTATTTATTTGATAGATAAATGTTTGGTGTTTTGGTGAGCTAACAGAGACCACAGCTAATACGAGTTACAATATACAAAACATTTTTGCATGCTAAACAATAATGTCTTAAAAACAAAAAATAATTTAGAGCAAAAATCAGCAGGCATTAAATAATAACATATTGCATTAGGCTATTAAATACAAGTGCCAAATGTCAGTCTAACTAAATATCAGACAAATTACAAAGTGGGATGTGGGAAAGTGGAAGTGCACTAGGGAAAGGATGCTGGTGCAGGTGTCATGCATAACCTGGCAAAGTCTTTTTCTTCTTCTTCTTCTTCTTTTGGCTGCTCCCACTAGGGGTTTAGATGTAAAAATAGGGCTGAGTTTGAATGAATACATTTTGTTTTTGTAGATATTCAATTTCAGTTCTTCTCCATTCTTTATCACTGATTATGTGGAGCTCAATGGGGCGAAATCCTTCCTATTAATAAACAGTAAATTAGTCTTATATTATCAAGATAATAATTTATTTAGTTTTGTTTGTTACTATTTTGTTAGCAACAAGTTATACAGACTTTAACAGGTTGACTCAAAGTCGGGAAAATGCATTTGCTATCACCTATGTGAGAACAGGAAAAATATGGACCAAGCACATTAGCAATATGTTGGCATTATACCACTTACACTTGGGTTTGCATGTAAATACGGCCAAGTTACTGCTCTCTGAGCACAAATTAAATGCAAATGAAATGTAAATTTGCTTTAATTTGTGCACTTGCCTTTAAGGGAAAGTCAGAAAGATTTTTTTGCCGGGACACTTGTGCGATTGTGAGCAGATGTGAGAAGGAATGCAATCTGTATAGTATTCTCGGCTGTAGACAGCAATAACCCTCTGTGTGGTGTGTGTGTGTGTGTGTGTGTGTGTGTGTGTGTGTGTGTGTGTGTGTGTGTGTGTGTGTGAATATCTTTTAACGTTGTTACACTTTACCATGCCGAAGGTTTTAAATAGCGTCTGTGTACTTGTATATGTGTATACTGCTTCTAATACTTGTCCGCTAGGGGTGTTATATCATGGCCCGTCTGCATAAGTACTGAATGGTGTGTGCATGTACAGTAGGTTTGTCATCTTTATAATGCTCTCACCTGTTTTTTACAGGGGGTGCTCTAGGCAGCAGACGGCGTCTCCATGAGGAGCAGTAGAAGATGCCGGAACTGCCAGCAGTGCTGCTGTCGATTCACGTCCACTTCCTGCTAGTTACTGTGCTTAACATGCCGCCTTGTTCTTTAAGCCAGACCCCTGTCCTGTCATCTGTGCGAATGGGTGAGTTGTACCCGCCTTTATTCTTACAGTGATTTCAATCCTTTGATCCTTCAAATCAGTCTACCGGATCATATTATGAAAGTGGATTAAATTGGGATTCAGAAGGTGGGAGACGCTGATGTGTTTGATTGGTGCCAAGTATGTGAGAATGTAATGAGGGATAATTTGAAGACGGTTCTTTTTCATAGACCTTGGTAAGCTAAGTACTCACGTACCCAGGCTTGACAATATGTACTGATGATAAAACACACTGCAGTAAAGTGATGCAGCAGCTGGAAATTTAAGCTTGTGTCAGAACAGGACACACTGCTGTCCTTCACTTCATCTGAATCACCGGGCAGGGGTCTTTTAAATAGCCGCTTTGTTCGGCCAAATCCACACTTTGCCTTTGGCCTTTGCTTGGCTGCTCTTACTGCCACCACATTAAGCACAGGATTTTCTGCCATGACCTTTTGGAGTTGGCCCTTGAGAGGCAAAGTCACTGGCACATAGTAAATGGTGCGTCTCTCTCTCTCTCTCTCTCTCTCTCTCTCTCTCTCTCTCTCTCTCTCTCTCTCTCTCTCTCTCTTTCTGTCTCTATTTCTTTCTCTCCTGCTCTATTTTGCTCCTGCATTTCCCTGGTCAGCGGCAATTTTGGACGATCGCTCTGCCTGTGGCCGTGGAGAGCGTCTGGCTTTAGCTTTAGCACGGGAGAACATTAACAGTGTGCTGGAGGGACCAGCTCGCGCTCGTGTGGATGTAGAAGTCTTTGAGCTCCAGAAAGACTCTCAATACGAGACCACCGACACCAGTAAGTCCAATTCATACAGGAACACTGAAAAAAGTGGGTGCAATGTAGATATATACAATAGTTACAATATGTGTATTGGGTAGCTATATTTATCGGTTTGTAGTGGCATTATTTATAATGAGGTATGAACTGACTGGAAGAAAAATGTCCTGTGGAACAAGAGACCTACAGATTTTTGTCTTGTAGTGTGCCAGATTCTGCCTAAGGGTGTGGTTGCTGTGATTGGCCCCGCCTCCAGTCCTGCCTCGGGTTCTACTGTCAGTCACATATGTGGGGAAAAGGAGGTGAGCTGCTGAATGTCTTTGCCGTTTAGATATTAATGCTTTTAGAATAGGATGTACAATAAGTAAAGTATGTAGTCCTAAATTCTGAACAAAATATCTCTCCCTTCCTTTGTCCTCTCTCTTTTTGGCCATTCTCTCTCTATCCTTTTCAGATTCCTCATGTGAAGATCGGTCCTGAGGAGACTCCGCGGCTGCCTTACCTGCGTTTCGCGTCCGTCACATTGTATCCTAGCAACGAGGATCTGAGCTTGGCTGTGGGCGCCATCCTACGCTCTTTCAGCTACCCATCAGCCAGTCTGGTCTGTGCCAAGGCCGAGTGTGAGTCTTTGATCTTTGCTCGCTCCATCAGCATGTGTGACCTGCCCAGGAGCTCCACACATGTCAAAGTGCCTTTCCAAATGAGTCACTGTAGGGACTGTATGGTCACTCAGCTTTTGGGCTTCTGTAATGGAAGTAAAGCAGATTCACAGGGTTGTGCTTTTAATAATTAATGGGATACCTTTAGATTGCTCATTAACAAGTAGATATTTCAGTGCAAGTGTAAAAAAGGAAGAGGGAAGCTCTCTCCAGCAAATATGGATTCAAATGAGTGCTTCAAATGATTAAATACCATCCTTTATTGTGTACCAGCTTAAAATTTTTTACATTAGTGCATTTTATATACATACAATTAAGCACGCACGAGCATTCACCGGATCATCAATTCACCCGGCTTGGCTCTGACCTAGTTGGCTGCACTGTGGTTGCCATGGCAGCAGAGTAGGTGCAACTTGCCACTCATCAAGCTCATCATTTGAAATGGTGGCAAGAGATGGAGAGACAGGCCAACAGACCTTGCTCCACATTCTCGCTTTGTGCTGTGTATATATTGGTTGTGTGTTTGTGTGTGTGTGTGTGTTTGTAAGATGCACGGTTTTTAATTAATGAGAATATGTTCATTTATTTCTCATTACAACCCAGTCATTATTCTGCCCTCTGATTGGACACGCTGGTGATCACCTCTGATTCTGCACACTCTATGCGATCCCTGTGCCTGTCTGCATGTGTTAGTTTAAATGGACACATGAGAAGGGAGCCATTATACATCTTATTTAGCAGCATCAGCTTTGACCACAAGATGGCCACGCACCTGTTTACGCTGGACTTTCAGAAAGGGTGGAGGTGATGCCGACGATTCGTTGTTCCGTAATGAAAAGTTTGGGGTGCGTTTCTCAAAGCAATAACTGATGCAGGAAAATTTACAGGAGGACGCATCAAGTTGCCATTGCTGTAAAGCCAACCAAACCCATTATTCATAATCCAAGGACATTCTTATTATCCTTTACCATTTTTATATGACTTGCTGCAGATATAACGGTGTGCTGTTCTTCGACACATCTTCTTTTGGCTTATTATTTAGGAACGGTTATGCATTATTCAGCAAAAGCTGTGAGAAAAGCAAGGAAAGATCCCAACCTGCTGACAGATCGATAGGTTTTCTATTTGGAGTATGGAAGGGCTTTACAATGGGTCTGAACATAATTTAATTGTGCTAACACATATGGATTCTACAGAATTAGAGGGCAGGTAGTAAGAAGTAAATAAGGGCAGAATTTCCCTGGACAAGAACGCAAACAATTGTGAGTTTGATCTCTAAGAGCTTTCTGGTTGACTGTTAGGATTGAGTTGCTTTCTGATGTTCATCACCTTCAGTTTAACATTGTGGAGAGATATCGAGGAAGAGATTAAATATAGCATGAATAGTACTAATACGCAAAAAAAAAAAGGCAGTGAAATCCACAGAGAATATATCTGGGAAGGGTTGCTGCAGGAATCAGTGAGTGGGTGAGTGGGAGAGAGGAAGATACAGGAAGGGGGAATGGAGAGGTGCTGGGGGACTTTTAGAGAGAGAAAAAGAGAATGAAAAAGAGAGAGAGAGAGAGAGAGAGAGAGAGAGAGAGAGAGAGAGAGAGAGAGAGAGAGAGAGAGAGAGAGAGAATAAGAGCATGTAAGTGAGTGCATTGATTTCTCTTCCTCTCTCAAACTAATTAAAGTTTGGCACCAGGTTCACTGGCTTTCTCACTGAACACACACTCCCATGAGAAGACAGCCGCTTATTTACATTTAATGCACATAGGCGCACACACACACTGCCACACTCGTAATATCCCCACCTGCCTTACAGGTCTACTGAGATTGGAGGAGCTGGTGAGGCGTTTTCTCATCTCCAGGGAAACACTGTCTGTCAGAATGCTGGACAATGACCTCGATCCCACATCCTTACTCAAAGAGATCCGTGATGACAAAGTAGCTACGATCATCATCGACGCTAATGCTTCGGTGTCATACCTAATTCTAAAGAAGGTATACATGCACATACACGCAAACATTTACACAGATTTATTATCCTTGTGAATTATAAATTATAACTACACTAATTAATGCTTTGTCATCATATATTCCGAATCTTCACCTCAAGCTCAAAGGAAACCCTTTGGCCTTAAGTTTTTTAGTTTTTTTTTTATAAAAAAGCTGCAGTTATTGTACAAAAACAATCAGGCAAATTTGGTCTCCACAGAGATTTAATAATAAACATCATGATAACTTGATATTTATATATCATGTTATTATCAAAATTATATGAAGCAGCTGGACTTAATTTGTGCTTAACCCGATTGTAAAATGCTAACATTTGACAGATTTGATTTTTGAACTGTTGACATTGTTAATATAATCAATCCCCTTAAAAAAAAATTACAATATTATTTTCCAGCCATTTTCAGAGTGAACCTATATCATATGTACTCTGTATGGTAAAAATGCCTGCAATAGTCTTTTGTCATTATGCCCACCCATAATACAAGCACACACACGTGTGTGTGCACACACGCACAGACACACACACACACACACACACACACACACACACACACACACACACACACACACACACACACACACTTAACCTACTTGACAATATGATATAGGTTTGCACCGCATGCATCAGCGTGTCCCTGGGTGGCTGTAGTAGTGAAAACTAATGCATTTAAATGGAGCTCGGTGGCAGCTTCCTTTTGTTCCTATCTGTCATTCTCTCTCTCTCTCTCTCTCTCTCTCTCTCTCTCTCTCTCTCTCTCTCTCTCTCTCTCTCTCACTCTCTTTCTTAAACCCACCCCCCCTTTTTTATTTACAGCTACTGTAATTTAGCTCTGTTCATTTTAAATCTACCAGTAGTGTGGCTGATGTGAAGCTGCCTGAATATGTCCTGTCCAACCTGCTGATGAAACTATTCTCTCCATTTCCACCTTCCTTGTATACAGTATGCATCTACACTTTAATCTTCTCTTCTCTTATCTCTTCTTTGTAGGCATCTGAGTTGGGGATGACATCAGCATTTTACAAGTACATTCTCACCACCATGGTAAAAACAAGTTGTATTTTTTTTTTTGTTGTTGTTGTCTGAGCTAATTTTTGCCTCAAGGAAATGGGTCTAGTACCTAAAGCTCACTTTATGTTTTACATACAAAAAAATGCAATTCATTTTCTATATATTTATTTATTACATATTTTCATTTATAAGAAGGCTTTTGAAATGTTAGAAAACATAAAACAGACTGAAGAAATATGTTCACATATACTTTAGATTGAGTATATGTGATTTAAATATTGTCTACAGAAAATAGTCAGGTTATACATGGACAGTAGGGCAGGTAGGCAGTTATTTATTATGTGTGTGTGTGTGTGTGTGTGTGTGTGTGTGTGTGTGTGTGTGTGTGTGTGTGTGTTTGAAGGACTTTCCCTTGCTGTGGTTGGATGATGTGGTTGATGAGCAGTCCAACATCGTGGGATTCTCAATGTTCAACACCACTCACCCATTTTACCTGGAATTCATCCGGAGCCTCAACCTGTCCTGGAGGGAAGGATGTGACCTTAACCCTTACCCAGGGCCAGCGGTAAAACACTTGACATATCTATGGCAGATCATTTTTCAAATGTTAAGAATTTTTTATAAGAAGCATGATGATCTGCCAATAGAGCAAGAAAAGCTACTTGACATAAGTAATAATGCTTTTATATTTGGTTTATTGTAAACTCATTATTAAAGATTAGGCAAATTTCACTCTTAATTAGAGATATTTTTACTTTCAACATGACATTTTTCCCCGTAACCTTAGTAACTGAAAGGAAAGCACTCGACTGTTTTCTGAAGCTGCATTTCATTAGTGCTGCAGTCTTCATTAAAAAAAGCTCATGTGAACCATCAGGTTTTAGGAAACCTTCAGATACTCAATCTACAGTATATGTGAACAATTTAGTCCTTAACATTATGTCAATATAAACATGCACACATAAAATTTTCTACACTCATTGGGTTGTTTCTAGCTATCTTCTGCTTTGCTGTTCGATGCCGTCCATGTGGTTGCGAGTGCCGTACAAGAGCTGAACAGAAGTCAGGAAATTGGAGTAAAACCCTTAAGCTGTTCCTCCCCTCAGATCTGGCAACACGGGACCAGCCTCATGAACTACCTGCGCATGGTCAGTGCGTGTGTTGTTCCCAAGCTTGTGCCGCATTAATTTTTGGTAGTTTCCCAAAAATCTAACCAAACAGCGACTGTGTATTTTGTGTATCATTCAAGCTTTTTTTGTAGTGGCCTGCAAATGCAAAAACACATTAACAAACAGAAAATACAACCACAAAGGAAATACATAAGCATGAACGCAAAATAGTGCCTGTAGAACCCTAGAAAACATCACGTCACTAGATGATAATTGGTTGTGACGTACTACTATTAAAAAGAACACGAATTACATATTTCAAGCCTGTTATTCAAAATTATTTGAATGTGAAGTTACTTATGTTATTTTTATTGAGGAGTAAATATTTCTTTTGAATAACACAGCTTCCTTTAGGGGTGTTTACAGCATTTGCATACTTACAGCACTGCCATGCAACATTGCCAGCAGATCTAAAATAACATTATATGAATGCTCTTGAAAACAAAACATGAATAGAGGATTTAGCACATTCATTTAAACTCATACATCCTTTTTTTTTGTAAACATACTCTGGCTCGTTTTTTTCCCAGGTTCTCTCAGACTGAAATATGCTGCAGCCAATCAGGAAAGAGAATGCGATGTTTAAAAGACACCAAGCTTTGAGTTTTTGTTGTATTTTCACATTTGTTTTGTAAACTTTGGCTAACAAGACCCTAATCATCACCACAATACCACAAGGAATCTTACTGCACCACATGCACAACAAACAATATAGTGGATTTTTATTTATTTATTTATTTTTTTATTTACAGATTATGTACATTAATAAGGATCTTGTATGAAATTCACCCTGGCTGTTTTTCATGATCGATTAAAAATGGGATGTTTATTACTATATAACTATTCCATATCAAGTTTTTGTTGTGTTTTCACATTTTTGTTGCATTTTCATTTTGTCTTTTGCACTACTTTGTGCTGATGTATTTTGTGTGTATCTAAACATAAAACACTGAAGAATGACTTCAGACTGATCCATGTTCAATATGGGGCTGTGTTTTTGCTCAAAAAAGATTTCCACTTCAAAGTTTGCATCACTTCTGTTATTTTAAATCAGGGAACTGCAGTACAGTGGTAACACCAACTGGCATTTGTTCCTAAAAATTAAATGTGGCCACAGTTAAATAGCTAAATATCCAGATACAAAGCTGTTTGTCTGGGTCTGCATTGGTTAAGTCATTTCTCTAGAGGCTCAGACAGTACAGACTCTTTTTTCCACAACCCCTAACATACATAAAACCAGAAACCATTTACACATTTTACACGCTACTGGTGGTATTTAGAGCTGGGAGTGCAAAACATAGGATTATCAATGCTATCAGGCTTATTTTTCTCTCTTTACTCTTAGGTGGAGTATGATGGCTTAACAGGCCGTGTTGAGTTCAACAGCAAAGGCCAGAGAACGAACTACAGCCTGCATATTCTGGAGAAGCATAAATCAGGCCATAAACAGGTAACACACGGTCACATTCAAATCTTTTCTCCTCTTTCTTATTTCAGATAATGGTTTGTAAGTCAAGTCAAGTTTGTTTCTATAGCGCTTTTCACAACGGACATTGTCTCAAATCAGCTTTACAGAATTTTAGAGTTAAGGTGAACGATGTGTGTTTATCCCTGATAGCCATGGCGACTGTGGCAAGGAAAAACTCCCTTAGATGCTATGCGGAAGAAACCTTGAGAGGAATCAGACTCGAAAGGGAACCTGTCCTCATTTGAGTGATATCAAGAGTGTGATTATAGTCTTTAAAACACCAACAAGTTGTAACAAGTCGTTCTTTCGGTTTGTGCGTCAGATCGGTATTTGGTATTCAAACAACACCCTGGTCATGAACTCCACCAGTCTGGACATCAATGTCTCTGAAACTTTGACCAATAAAACCCTCATCGTCACCACCATCCTGGTGAGGCCTTATGCACTACACACACTGTATGGCATCCATTTTTATGTGCAGTAAGAAGGTTCTTAAGGCAAAATCATTATGTGTGTATAAACACAGGAAAACCCGTATGTCATGAGGAAAGCAAATTATCTGGACCTGGAGGGAAATGAGCAGTATGAAGGCTTCTGTGTGGACATGCTAAAGGAATTGGCAGACATTCTAAAGTTCACCTATCGAATCAAACTGGTAGATGATGGACTATACGGAGCTCCGGAACCCAACGGCTCGTGGACTGGCATGGTGGGGGAGCTTATCAACAGAGTAAGTCAATGCACCCACACGTACACACGTTTCATTTCCTTCATTTATCTTACTTAATTTTTTTTATTGCTTCACTTTACACTACTGGCCTTTTCTCTGTTCTCTCCTTCCTTCTCTTTATCTGGAGCAGAAGGCGGATTTAGCTGTAGCTGCTTTCACTATCACCTCTGAGAGAGAGAAAATCATCGATTTCTCGAAACCTTTCATGACCCTGGGAATCAGTATTCTTTACCGAGTTCATATAGTAAGTTATATAAAGATTTATGTGCCCACAATCACACACAGTCCCTGAGACTCTTGATTTAACTTGGCTTGCTTCTGTAGTGCCTTGGCCTATGATAAATATTCCCTCTACTGGTGAGAAAAAGCAAAGCCATAAATAAACATATTCCTTTGATGCAGGCAAGGTGATGTAGTATTTCAGGAAAAAAAAAAAATTGTTATAAATGAAGCTTGTTTTGAAATTCAGCATAAACTTTACTTTTGTAGCAATAGTTTCAATTTTAATAAAACACATTTTAAATTAGAAAAAAAATTATAATTCTAAGAATAGAATATATCGTTCAGTATAGTATATTCCATAACAGTGTGTGTATGTAAATATGTACAGTATATATACTATATGGATAGAAGTAGTAATGTGTGGTTCTTCCCCTAACTCTTACACATAATGAGGCACACAATTGTCTTTGGGTGTGGGGGCATTCAATTTTTTTTTTAATTGAACTAGGAAACCCAAACTTGTTTCTGCATCACAATGCCCCATGCACAAAACCAGCCCCATAAAGATGAGCTTTAGAGCTCTGACCTCAACCCTAATGAACACCTTTGGGATGAATTGTAATGCTGACCGTACGTCAGTCCTCCTCACCCTACATCACTACCTGACATAACTAACATCTGAATGAGCAAAGATCTCCACAAACCCACTTCAAGATCTAGTGGAGGATCTTTCCAGAAGAGTGGAGGTTATCATAAGATGTAGAAATGTAGAAATAAATGTAGAATGAGATGTTCAGAAAGCACACATGAATCATATGCTCAGGTGTGCACCAACATTTATTTGAATAGTGTATGTTTCATTATTCTGGTTATAAAAAATTATTCCAACATGCACCTGTATAAAATGGGTGACATTTTTTTGCTGACACAAGGCTGTAATATAATACTTCCATTAGACTGTTATGGGTTGCTACTTGATGTAGCTGTTAAGTCACTTAATGTAATTTCGTATTTATATACTGGTTGATTGTTGCCAATGTGTCCCATTAGAGAGCAGTGTTTTATAACTCTAACACTCGAGGTGTTTCATAATTGATTAACAAGTCAAAATCCTGCACACTTAAAGCCAGAATGAAAATCGACTTATCGAATGTTTTCAATGAGTACAAATAAATGAATTTTTGTATTGCTGCAAATCAGGACACTGTTGGGTTTCTGTATGTAGAGTATCATGACTCGATAGGAATTGGAGGGTTGTGAGACCCCTGCTGAGGAAACAATTCACACATCTCCACCAGAACATTGGTAAAGAGATAAAATTATCCAGCACAGCTAAAGCTTTTTAATCTTAAAATACAACATACAATTGCTACAATAAAATTATTACACATATAGGACTAATCTTTAGTGTAAAAATATATAACTATATACAAAAACTACACACTCATAAAGCCCTAAATGTTTATTTTCATATGAGCCATTAACCACTTCTACATCACAAAAAAATCCAAAACAACATTTTTGATACCTTTTTTGTATAAAAAAAAAAAATCACATTTTTAATATATAAAATAATACTGATAGTCACAGTCAGAATGCAAAGTTCTAATGTTACCGTGAGATCGGAGGTGTTCGAGTATCTTTATCTGCTTATCTTTGCACAGTTTTCAAATGACCTCCAGCAAGTTCATGTTACACCATGATTTGCAGGGCATAAAGCATTTGACGCCTGGAGTTTTTTTTTTAACAATTTAACCCGCTTTAATAACTGCTACTGCCACCGAATGATACAGGACAGCAATTACACAAGGAATCCTAAATCTTAGTGAAACTTTTTAACTGGTTGCATTCACATTTCTAATGGGACTCCTAATGAGTGTGTTTTTAAAGGCAGGAGCACTTAGAGGATAAATGTGGTGAGTTAATGGATAAAAAGATAAATAAGCTGTTAAACATAAATATGTGGTTTTGCTTCAATTGTGTGCAATGTTACTTGAAATATTGGGTCATCGATGTAAAAAAACAACAAAAAAACAATCTTTCTATACAGTAGCTTAAAGTTTATGATATAGATTTACATACATTAGTTTTACCATAAGCTTGTACATACTATTATTTAAAATATTAAATATTACAATACTCCTCTACTTGGAAACTTACAAGTGCCTCCTGTGATGTGTGTATACTAATATATTTACTTTTTTTTTTTTTTTTTATGTATCTTTCCCTGTTTTTTTTTACTTTTAGGGTCGGAAACCAGGCTATTTCTCCTTCCTAGATCCTTTCTCTCCGGCGGTTTGGCTTTTCATGCTGTTGGCCTATCTGGCTGTTAGCTGTGTTCTATTCCTTGCTGCTAGGTACACACTTATATATATACACACACACACACACACACACACACACACACACACACACACACACACAAAACCCAACTCAACTCACAATCAAAGATGTTTGTCTATTGTAACCTCTGCTTTGCACTGCTTTATTTATGTATTATGTACAGTATAAGAACTGAGCATTGCTAGATCAAATAACTTATATTGTAATAGTAAAATGTAAATATATTCTACAGAATTTGAACCCATCATATTGAGGTTGCGACTCTCTGAATCACAGTCTGTCAGTCACAAGTCTTAGCCTATAACACTTTGCCTATGAACCATCTCATATTTATTGCACATTTGGCCGGCCACAACCAACTAAATATATCTATCACAGAAAATTAACAGCCCATGGATAGTCATTTGCAGTGTCAAATAAATGTTTTTGTCCTGTAAAAACAGACAGGCAAATTGAGTAAAAAAAAACTAAACAAAAACTGCCAGACTCTGGAACTATTTTAAGCTTTGTGTTCTTTGATGGATATCCTAAGAGCAAGTAAAAAAATGATATATTCATTTCATTCATTTAAAGGTCACACTCTATATGTTTCTCAGTGTTTGTGTGTGTGTGTATGTATGTGTGTGGATCTTAGGTTAAGCCCCTATGAGTGGTATAACCCTCATCCGTGCTTGCGGGAACGCCGGGACCTGCTGGAGAACCAGTATACACTAGGGAACAGTCTGTGGTTTCCAGTTGGAGGCTTCATGCAGCAGGGCTCAGAAATAATGCCTAAAGCTCTGTCTACACGCTGTGTTAGCGGAGTCTGGTTAGTGTGTGTGTGTGTGTGTGTGTGTCTGTGTGTGAGTTTGTGTGTGTGTGTGTGTGTGTGTGTATGTGTGTGTTGGCACTTGCAACAGTTTAATTAATTTATTTCCAGTGCAAAGTTTCAGTGTATTTAAGGTTAAATGTTAGTAATAGGTATAGAAAAATGTCAAAATAGTTTAACTTTTGCATCATTCATTCTTCTACTTTCTATCGGTTCCTTCTCTTCCCAGGTGGGCCTTCACGCTGATCATCATCTCGTCGTATACAGCCAATCTGGCTGCTTTTCTGACAGTGCAGAGGATGGAGGTCCCCATCGAGTCACCCGATGACCTGGCAGACCAAACCAACATTCAGTATGGCACGATACATGGCGGGAGTACCATGACCTTCTTCATGGTATGATTTTCAAACACATGCTTGTTGTTAATACAACTATGTCCTTGCTGGATGTATGGTAGGCTCGTGTTAGACCTGTTTAATTTGGCATGTTCCGGTGTTTGAAGGAGTGTTGTATTTTGTTTGTTCGTTTGAGTAAATCTTGGTGTGCTGTGTGCTGTAACAGGACTTGTTTGCCCATGTAAGGCTTTGACATTCTATGTTTATTTGCGGTCTTGTCTCTGATTATGTATGAATATCTGCATAAACTATATGTGTGCCCAGATTGTACTTTTGCATTGGCCCAAATGCAAACTCAGCAGGGATTTAATACTTGGCATTTAGATAAAGAAATGTTTTTTTTTTTCATTTGGAAAGGCTTTGTTCAATTAAATTTTGTACAGTGAATTCTGTTCAGCAGCTACTTCTGCCAACACACACACACACATATATGCATAAACAAGCTGGAAACAAACTAATTCCGATATCTGTTTGAAAAGCACACATTCTAAATGCACAGCAGGCATCAATTATTAGGCTGAATACGAATGAATTTACTCTGAAATCATTCACAGGAGTATGAAAATCGTTATTTATGGAAATCCAGTTTGCTCACAAACATGTTTATAGTAGACTACCTAATGCCAACCTCAGTTAAAAGGCTTTTAATCATATAATTGGCATTACAAATTTATAATAAAAATGATATAATCACACACACACACACACACACACACACACACACACACACACACACACACACACACACACACACACACACACACACACACACATTAACTGCACCTTTTATGAAACTTAGTTCATCTTAATAAATTGGAAAAGTGCAACTCAAACCAAATCCATACAAGAATTAACTATTACATTAAGAGATAAGACTAATCATTTAATTAAAACAAAATTAATGGTGCCCTATAAAAGTAAGGCATAGTCTACATGCTGATTTGGCATTACTACAAGAATAAACTCACACTGAAGGTGGTCTTTTGACATTTTGTTGTCTCTATAAGCTTTTAATGATTTTTTTGGGTCACACCAGAATAGTATGTGTAAAACGTATCTCTTTGTTTCACTTTTCCCCTTCACAAGGACAAAAAATGGCGTTGTTATACAAGTTTGCCTGTATCATGTATCAACCAGCTTAGTGACTGTTTCAAAAAGAGAAGAGTTGCTGGAACAGCGACAAGGACAAATGTCCATCTCAGTTGCCATTCATCTCTGTCTCCTTTCCAGAACTCGCGTTACCAGACGTACCAGCGCATGTGGAACTACATGTACTCCAAGCAGCCCAGTGTGTTTGTGAAAAGCACGGAGGAAGGCATTGCCCGTGTACTGAACTCCAAATACGCCTTTCTTCTGGAGAGCACCATGAACGAGTACCACCGCAGTCTCAACTGCAATCTAACACAGATCGGGGGCCTGCTAGACACCAAGGGCTATGGAATTGGCATGCCTCTTGGTGAGAGAGACCAGAACAAATTATTTAATTTTCAGCATATTTAATGACGACATGGTAAATTAAAGTTTAATAGGGCTGCTTTTTGACTTTTTGCCCAGGAAAAACTAATGTCAAATGTTCGTAGCACAAATCAGGATTCAATAACAATGAGTTTTTATTAATATGGAATAGAAAAAAGCCTATTCAATTTCTGATACCGCAAAATGCAATTGCAATGAAGAAAAAGCTTCTAAAATTTACAGCATGATCACATCATCCTGGCATTGCAATCAAATATTTTTGACTAAAAAACAAAAACAGCTAAAAGCTTAACATGATAGTTCAGAATTGTAGCTTTAATTTTCTGATATCTTTTAATTAATCTTATTTTGAGTCATGCCTACTATAATACTGATCTTTGTCTTCAAATGGAGAATTGTGATACCTTCACTATTGCCCTGTCAATGGTGTTGTTGATGTCCCTCACTGCTGCTGTTGTTTTTCTTGGCCAGCCTGTTCAATGACTGCTTGCTAGTATACCAGCGGTTATTTTTTTTTCCTGAATTTTCCAAATGGTTATGTTGGCTATACAGTATATAATGTGCCGAGTTTCAACAAATTAGCTTTTTTCCCCCAGCATCAAATTTATAGACAGGACTGTATCTATTAAACATTACACATTTCCTATAATCAATAGCAGAGAGTAATTTATTATTTATCCTGAAGAATTTAGTTTCTCTTCAGACAAACCCTCGAATTATGTCAAAATACAGTTTGGCTATCTATCTATCTATCTATCACAGAGGCCAATTTTTAAACAATGTGTTTGGTGCATAGCAACATCCTATTTCTAAGTTAGAGTAAATACTAAGTAATAAGGGAAGATTTTGGAGTGATCATCTCAGTGTTGGGAATTGAATATGGCATACATTATACAAAAAAATACTTATTAGATATGAACTCATATGACTGAGCTCAAGGCAAAAGACATACATAGACTAGATGATACAACCGGAAAACAAAGGACACAAAAAGGCAAAAATCCATTTGCACAACCACGACCGGATAAATTTCACCTTGCACAGGTGACAATACTGCAGCCATGGGTAAAGAAGTCCAAGTCAATCTACTGCTCACAAATCCATAAATAGAGTGAGACAAAGATAGAGACATGCCAGAGAGACTGATTCTTGAAACACAAACAAACAAACAAAAATCTATCTGTCTCAGAAATGTGTTTGTGTGTTGTATTGGCATCACTCTATTACTCTGTTTTTTTTTCCAGGCTCTCCCTTTCGTGATGAAATCAGTCTGGCGGTTCTGCAGCTGCAGGAGAATAACAGGCTGGAAATTTTGAAGCGAAGATGGTGGGAGGGAGGCCAATGCCCCAAAGAGGAGGACCACAGAGCTAAAGGTACCAGCATTTTTACATTGAATCAGCCTATATCACTGCTTAAAGTTAGTATGTTGCTATATCTATTCTTGGCTCTAAGCATAAATGGAAAAAAGAACGTATCTGCATTTCGGTGTGTAAATTAAAGGAAGCAATATGCTTTCTGTGTAATTTTCTGGGTCTGGACGACATTTCTGTTGTTTGTAAAAAAGGATTGGTATGTTTAATAAAGTGTGCGTGTCTTTGCGTGTTGCAGGTCTGGGAATGGAAAATATTGGTGGGATCTTTGTGGTATTGATCTGTGGATTAATCATTGCCGTGTTTGTGGCAGTGATGGAGTTTGTGTGGTCCACACGGCGCACTGCTGAAACAGATGAGGTATGATTTCTGTCCACTCACCAAACAGGAGGCTACCAAAGCCAAACAGCACTGCAGTACGGTACTTGTGTGTATGGGAATTGTCAGTGTGTGGTTTAATGGGCTGGTTATATGTTTGGGTGTGTATAAAGTACATAGTTGCAAAGAAAACCTTACAGTAAAAGAGCATGTTCCATCATCATGCATGAAGTGCTAATGCTTACTCCATGATATACACCAGAATCATTCACAAGTTGGATTTTCTTGGGATTCAATTACATCATATAGAGAAATGGGGTTTTGACGTTGAGATCATGAGAAAACTAAGTTGTGATGGGAAAAAAATGTGTCATGCCAAAATTAAGTTGTGATCATGAGAAAACAAGAAAGAAATATAGTAATGCTTGGCTCCTTAGGACCGGCTTTAATGGTAATGGAACATTGGCATGGCTGCAAACACAGGTGCTTTAGGCGACCACCCACAGCTTGTAGACAAAGTAGATGTGCAAAGTTAAATATGGCATTAATTTGCTGATAAATGAATGTTGCTGACAGTCAGGTCAAGCCCACGGACATAACAAAACCTGTCTGTAAGAAATGTTACAAAACAACGCAAGTGAAGTGAGCCAACACGTCCAACTTAGCAAAACATCTTACCGACAGACTTGCTGGAAGAATTTAAAGAGCAACATATAGCAGCGTATATTATACCAGTATTCTGAGTATATGCCCTCAAATATAATTTAAATAAGTGCCATTTCTTTTTGTGATAAACTGCAAAGAGGTGTATTAAGTCTAAGACTGCTTAATAAATGATATGTGGTTTCAAATATAGAGTTATATTAATTAAAAAGACTTTTTAATTATGAATAAAATGAGAATAAGAGAGGAAAAATGTTCTGGTTTTCATGTCAATGCTCTGTAAAAAACTTTCCATTGTGAACCAATGTTTATTTAAACAAATCTATAAAGATCAGCAGCTTTTTTTTATTTATTTAGCTTGACAGCTGACAAAATATATTTTTGTAATTTATTTTATTATTTATATATTTATTTTGTTATATTTTTAGTTGAAACAGTGTCACTCTGTTTAAGCAGACCGCAAACACTGGGTGTTTATTAATAAATAAAAAAGTTATAGTATTCAATGGCTTTTCCTGTTGTTTATTTTTTATTTTTGCCATTGTATCAATTTTGTATTGGTATCAAGATATTAAATTTAGGTATCATATTGGATAAATGGTAAAATTTTTTTAAAAAAAAAGGAAAATGTATAAACATGATAATACTTCACAGTAAAAAAACATAGTTTTAAGCAATAAAAACGTAGTGAAGAAGATGAGAAAGTGTATTCTGATGTAAGTGTTGTTTAGATGGAACTTTGACTAAACCCTGTGTATTTGACTGAAGCTAGCTTTTTTGTGATGTTAGTAAGTTGATAGACTACTGTGAAACGCCATGCATTAGCTTTTCTACAATTCTCTCATTCACAGGTGTCTGTATGTCAGGAGATGCTGAGTGAGTTTCGGAATGCCGTGTCGTGTAAGAAGAGCTCTCGTCTGCGCCGGCGTCGGCCTCTCTCAAGCTCTTTAGCCCTGCGCCACCCGTCCCGCCTCGGCCTGGGGACCTCGCGTCCACTGCGCCTGGTCAGAGAGATGCGCCTCAGCAATGGAAAGCTCTACAGCGGTGCAGGGCCTTTAACAGGCGGCTCTGGAGGTGCAGGAGGCCCCTCAGAGCTTGGTCCTGGACCACAACGTCTTTTAGAGGAGCCTCTGGGTGCCAAGAGCACACCAGCAGGGCCTTTGGGTCCCCCTGCAGTGACAGTGCCTCTGCCACGAGGCTGCACTCATGTACGGATTTGCCAGGAGTGCCGGCGCATACAGAGCCTACGCACAACCTCATGCTCACGCATCCCTCCATCCTCGGCACCTCTGCCTCGCCTAGCTCCACCCCCTCCACGCTCCTCCTCCAACACAGACAGCGAGGGAGGGGGTGGGCCCAGCCCACGCCGAAGAGGCCATTCCCCTCCTCCGAGAGCCTGTGCACTCCCGCCCCCTCAGAGCACCCCAAATACAGACCTATTGGTAGGCCAGGACTGAGAGAACAGGAAGGAGAGAGACAGAGACAGATGGAGGAAATCAGGAATGGACAGATTTGGGACATACTGTTCTGTGAGGACAGATCAACATGTTGATCAGAATGACAAAATATAGAAGAGGGACTTGAATGTTTTCACTGGAGTCTGGTCCTCCCACTTCCTCCTCTGTGTTTTGTCATGTCTGGAATTGCTATTTTAGATTGTGTGAAAATCACTATAGATGTATCACCTAAAGAGAAACAAAAAAGGTGGTTTCTTTTCATAATGCAGTGACATTGGAAGCCGAGGATGGATGAGTAACGCAGAGATATTTCATCTCCCCCTGAACTGCAGCTCCCTTGCACAAAGACTCCCTCGTACTGAACTTTCTGGCTTCTCCTAAATGAGAGCACACACACCATCAAAAGAGGATGTTTAATCTATGTTAAATGTACTACAATCTGAAAAAAATGAAGGGACACTCCAAATAGACTGATCATTCTCATGTTTTTTTTTTTCTTTAATAGGTTTATTATTATAATTATAATTATTATTAATGTTGTTATTTTTATTCATTGTCTACCTTGTTTAACTCACCAGGCTTACTTTTGTTAGGTTAAAAAAGAAAAGTGAAGAACTACAGGCATTTTATACATTAATGGAATGTTGTTGAGACAGATTAATTGCGTGTGAAGGCCAGAATACACTCAGGAGATGCTGATGAGCTATTCCTTTGGTATTATTTCAACAGCATAGTGAAGATTATGCACAAGGGTCAACATGTTAGTGAAGGATACAAAGATAAACACTGATACTGTTTATCAGTGCAGTACAGCCAGCAGATTTTTTTTAAGGTGGTGGTAGAAGAGCTTGAGTATTCGGTTATTTAAATTTTTGTTTTGTCTGTTTTATACTTGAAGTGATAATTAACATGGTTTCACCCAAAAACACTATTGTACCTACACCTCAACCGGAGTGACTTGTTTTTTTTTTTTTTTTTTTTGTTTTGGAGTATTTGTGAGGAATCATGGTTGCAGGTCAAGCTGATTTTGCCAAAATGTGTAATACAATGCAAGTTAAGAGTACAGGTACATTTGTTTCTCAATTTTGTAACCTCTGCCTCTTCCTTTTTTGACCTTATGTGACACCATCATTTTGCTCTCTCTTTTTCCCTATTCTTAATTAAGAGTAATTTACATGCTCTTGCTATAAGCTGACCCTGTTAACCTTGTAAGCGAAGCAAGCAAACTGCTAATGAGAGCGGAAATAGTTCTTAACCAAGAAATGTTCTTGCCAGAAATCCTTAGTAGCATCAAGACCTTTTTTCAAACACAATGTTAGAGCAACAGATTAATTAATCTTTTAATTACTGCTTTATAGGACATAATATTGGGATTAAATCTCACGTTACTCATGCATACAGTCTTACCAGAACACATGCAAAATCAGACAGTATGTAAGCTTAGTGTATTCAGGCCTTAGAGATAAAATGACCAGCTACCATATAGGTAAATATACAGCAACTGACTGTAGACCACAGTTTGTCAGGTTCTCTCTGCCTGTCTGTCAATGAAAAGGTGCAACCACAGGATCACTGGATTTCTATGACTCTGAACCGATGTGGCTAGTTAGTGAGTATTGCGATGGTATAAAGTTGTACAAAAGGTGATTTTATACCTATTGAGTTACCTGGTGAATCTACTGGATAAAATCGACAGAGTGTGTGTAGGTATAAGTGGACAAACTTGTGACTGGATGTAAAGGACCAGTCTTGTATAAGCAGCACACGTAATAGTCTTAGCTGGTCAGCAGGTTATCATATCCCTTACTGACAAATGGTGGCATTCCAAACAACAAAAAACTAGACAAAATCTCTACAAATAAGATTATATTTTTTCCCTTTTAATACAACATAAAAAAAGAACATGTGTAAAGAGATAATGGCAGATTACAGATCGTACAGAAACCATACATTCCTGAAGAGATCTGAGGGGAATCGAACCATTCTATATTTTAAATTTCTCTGCTCTATGTTCTTTTTCAAATTTCTACTACTGTGCAATGGTTTATCAAAATGACGGTCATGAATTATAATATGATTATATTGTTGTAATTATAAGTACTTCTACTGAAGTGGAGAAGTCATTTGGGTTGTATATGAGGGGGTCAAAGTTTAAGTGTAGGGATGAGGGTCTGCTACTGAGCGACCACCTGTTATTAAAGCTATAGACAAACAGATTTCTATGGAATAAAGAATACAACAATCAGTCTTTAATTATATTGGGTTTTGTGTGTGTTTGGAAAAGAAAATCTGACAATTTGAGTCTGAATTTACATAAAGATATCTATAGGCAAATATCTCCTATTAAAAAAAGATTTGTTTTTCTCACAAATTATTTGGGAGTATTTTCTGAGTTACACTTTTTATGCGTTTCAGTGGGCAAGAATACTTCAAATTCTAAATTATTTCAAATTGAATGCGTGACGTACAAATCCAACTGTAAGATACAATAATCAGCTACAACATTCAATCAACATATTTTTTACAGTGGCACCTGTCAGGGAGTAGGATGTATTAGGCAGACAGGTGAACAGTCATTTCTCAAAGTGAATGTGTTGGAAGCAAAAGAAATAGGTCATCATAAGGATATCTTTGTAAGGAGTGACTGTGAAAAGGGACAAATTTGTACATGTTTCTCCAAAACAACAGGTCTTCCTGGTCTTCCTGGGTTTTCCTGTTATGGATAGGTTAATACTTGCCAAAAGGGCTCTAAGAAGAACAACTGATAAACTGGCAACAAGATTATAGTTCCAAAAGTCATTGATATGCATGGAGGGGAAAGCTAGACAGTCTGGTCCAATCCCAAGAGCTGCTGTAGCATAAACAGCTGAAAAGCCAATCTCCTATAATGGTCACATGAGCATCAGAATTAGATGATGAAGCACTGAACTAGATGATGAGAAAAGTTGCCAGACAAATCACGTTATCTTTCACATCATGGCTGGATGTGTGTGCTGGGCAACGTTCTGCAGGGAAACCTTGGGTCCTGACATTCACGTGGATGTTACTTTGACACATACCATCTACCTCAACAAAAACTTACACAACTTAATGGTAAACCTCTTCATGGGACCAATATTTCCTAATAGCATTGGCTTCTTTCAGCAGGATTACACTCCCTGCACATCGACACTGCATCAATTGTTCAGTAATGCTTTGAGGAACATAATACGGTCAAAGTTTTTACTTGGCCTCCAGATCTCAATCCATTTGATTATCTGTAGTGAAACACATTTGATCCATAGAGGGTTCAACTTCCAACTTGCAGGACTTAAAGGATCTTCTGCATCTTGGTGCCAGATACTAGCTGTTCGGCCATTAATATGTGGTATTTTTTTATTTTTAGTGATCAATGGGTTTGATGCCTGTTCTTCTCACTGGACTGAACACCACCAGCTGAGAACATGATGTTGTTGCTAGGAGACAGACAGTGTCCATTCTTCATTCATTCTGTACTGACATTATTTCTACTTTCTTCACACGTTGATCATTCTGATCTGCTGTTCTTAACATAGTCAACCCTCTATGCACTTGTTTTATCAAAAAAAACTATTTAGTTAAATTTAGATATAATACTAATTTGAAATGTAATCATAATAATTGAAACATCTCCAAGACCAATGAAACCCTTCAATACTGCATCTTTTTTCTTTTAAGTATTTTGGGTGTCATTTAAAAACCTATTGGAGTAAGTAACTGTCAATTTCCCTAAAACTCTACATGGCTTCCTTGGCACCTGCATTCTTTTTTATTGGGTGTGATCTCTGTGATCTGGACTGGGAATTGCTGCGATGACAAAGGAGTTTAGAAAATTAAGTTAAGCACTTCACATTGGCTTATTCATACGGTATTATGGCACTACTGTTGCTTTATCTTACACAAAGCCAAAAGGTTGCAGTGTTCTAAGAGAAAAACAGTGCCAGTCTATGTGCTAAAATTACAGGAAATATGGTAAGTCAAACCTCTTGATATCATCATTGATGTGGTTGTGGTTATTTGAAAAGCCATGGCTTTTTTTTTCTAGGAAAACTAAACTTATAGAGAGATCCTGTAAGAGGATCATTGAAAGCAAATCGTTAAAAAATTACTTTAGAATGGAATGTCTGCAGCAACCCATCTAACAGAGAATGTTATTAGAACATTAAGTGAATATTAGATTTAGAAGCTGTAAGAAAGTTAGGTTGTAATTTTCAAAGAATAACATTTCTGCAGTATTCTGATGTAATAATAGTTTGGACTTTTTAATTGAAGCTGTCTTATTTTGGAACAATGTTGGAAAAGATTATTAAAAGATGACTGCTAAGGTTTGCGCAATAATGGAGAATAATCTACCAGATCAAACAGCAAATAAATAATTAGTTTAATGATCTCTTGCTGCTATTTTAATAAAGGCAACATGCAACATAACAACAATGTAATGAAAGTTCACCTTTTTACTGTGGCACATATAAAAAGCAAATCTGTTTCTGTATTGTATTTAGTCTTTAACAGTATGGGTACTTTTAGCTCTAGCGCTGAATCTTCTTTATGTATTTATTAGCCCTATAGAAAAATATGCCGAAATCAATTTTGACCTTTTAGTTTAATTTATCCAAAACATTATACAGCCAATAGAATGCGGGCAACTGACCATCACACTGATGTGCTCACCTCCCAAACCATGTAGACATGGTTTGACAAGATTAGAATAGAAGTGTTTTATAGAAAGTTCTGTCCTTAACCCCACTGAACACTGTTGGGATGAACTGGCCTCCTGTTCAAACATTCTTTCACACACGAGTTTAGTTATTTCATATACGGTCCTTATTGCACTATTCTTCACTGTTCATATATGTAGTTACTGCATTCTGCCTAGTTTTATAGAATTATTTATACATGCCTTCAATGGGATTTAACCTTAAGAATTCATCTTCATATTTGCTTTGCTACTAAAAATAAGTTGAATTTATAAAATTTAATTATTCGATTTCATTTGAGTCTAGTTTTCATTACCTTCTTTAGTGAAATGTAGTTAGCTAGTAAGAAGCTTGGCTATTCTATAACATGACATGTAAGGGACTGGTCCTGTTATCAGCCTGAATAAAATCAGGATTTTGTTATTATTTTGAATATGATCTGCCATCTCTGACGGATATCGATGAGAGTGTTGATTAATTAAAATGAGGAGAAAGCTAATAATGTTGGAACAGTGATTAAACATGTATTGTTTCAACATCACCACTGTTAAAATTATGTTTCTAAACCCTGCATTACTTTATAATTCACAAAGTGTTGCCTGTATTACTAGGTAACAATGTTACCTAGTAATACAGACAGCATATACTGACAGAGCCAATCTGGACACCAGCACTTCATTCATGAAGCTCAGGAACCTGACCAAGAGTGATTCTGGACAAATTCTCAGTCTTTAGACACTGTTAGCAACCAAATGCACTAATGTAACCTCATTAACTAATGCAAAACATCAGCAAGGGCATGTAGAGATTGTTTTTTATTTTGAAAATACATTAATTTATTGAACTGTATTAGTACCATATGGAAAAGAAAATCATATTTATATTGCTCGTCATACCACATGAGTAGGGGCAAGGATTCCTCAAAAACATATGGTGTAAAATTCACATTAGAAAACTACTACATGAAATACAGACACTACCGACTTTAGAATATTTTTTTATCACATTTTGATGAACATTTTATAAAAAATAATAACAGTTGGCCAAAACAGCCGTCATTGTCTATTTCACTTGTGCCAGTTTTTCTTCTCCAGCCATATTGCAGTAAAACTCTTCTGCATGACAATTCTTTTTGCAGTATGACTGAAACAGATGTTAGTGATCTTTGTCTATATTCAGGCAAGCTAAACATGTTGGTATAATGATTAGAATTATGTTTGGATTATAGATCATGTTCAGATTTATCCCTGTCAGCCTCCAATGTTACTATAGAAACAAATAAAGCATGGCTGCTCGGATACAGCAGCATTGTGACGCTCATTTGTTCTGCCTCTGGCTCCTCTTTTTTATTCATTAAATGTAACTATCTGGTAAGAAAAAGGTCTGACCATAAGCAGTTTCAACAGTGGCATGAAGACATGAAAAACATGCAACATCGCCAGAAAAGCAACGAGTCCTTCATTAAACCTCACTATTCACTGCGTTATTTCATATCATGCAACAACGTGCATTACTGTGCAGAGGAAAAAAGCATAGGAAAAAGTAATTAACAGTCTAATAATAGTAATAAAAATAAAAATAATAATAATAATAATATTAAAATTAATAAAAACAACAGTAAAATATATGGAAACTATAATAAAATTAATGCACCAGTAAAACTGAAATTAAACTTTCTTTTGGCTTCTCGCATTAGGGGTCGCCACAGCGGATCCCCTGCATGTTTGATTTGGCACATGTTTTTATGCTCGATGCCCTTCCTAACGCACCCTCCCCATTTATCCGGGCTTGGGACCGGCACTGAAAGTGGCTGGGGTTGGATCCCTGACCGGGAATTGCACCTGGGCCGCAGTGTTGAGAGCACCGCATTATAACCACTAGACCACCAGGGAACCCACACCAGTAAAACTGAAATTAATAAATAAAAAATTCGATAATAGATTGATAGATAGGGTCTAATGAATGTTGTGTTTCCTCCATATAACTATGAAATTGACTACATTAATTAGTCCCAAAATTATATTTCTTAACATTAAATCCATTCAATACATTGCTGTTTTAGCTACTGAACATTAGTATGACTATGGGAATTTTATTGTGACAAAATATGAGCAAATTTTTTTCTTAAATGTGTTTCAATATAACACGTACAACACGACTTAAACCAGATCTAAAACTGAAGTTTAAAATACACTTTATTAATAAAACAAAGCATTGGGACTCCTGACTTTACTTTCTACACTTAAACTAGGAGTTCCAAACCTGTTCCAGCATGACAGTGACCCTGTGCACAAATCCAGCTCCATGAATATATGGTTTACATGGGTTGCAGTAGAAGCCCTTGTTATAGAGTGGCCTGCTGTAGAGCTCTGACCTAATAGAACACCTTTGAGATGAACTGGAATGCTGACTGCACCCAGGCCTCTTCACCTTATATCAGTACCCGACTTTACTAACACTCTTGTGGCTGAATGTGCACAAATCTCCACAGCCACACTGTAAAATCGAAGAACACCTTTTCCAAGAAGACTAAAGGTTATTATAACAGCAAATGGGAACCAAATGTGAAATGTGATGTTCAAAAACCATACACAGGTGTCTACAAATGATTGTTTTTATTGTACGTTTTTGGACATATTAAATCAAGCAATAGTGAGATGGTCATTTCCATTTATATTGATAAATAAGCCCTGTGGCATGACTAAATCTGCTGTAGGACCATGATTCATTCACAATAGCCTGTAACCAACTTTAAACAAGATCAAAAAAAGTAACTGTCTGAACATTCTGGAGTGTCATTGGGAAACTGTTTAAACCTAGAAACCTTTAATTTGCACTACCAAATCTTTGTAATACAGTAATGCTGGTTATTATTGCATTATCCTCTTTTATTTAGCTGCATATGCTTTTGTTTTTCTGATTTACTTTTTACCCTGATACAGCTTAGATCTTACACTTGGTAAATCTAAATTGCATTCATCTGTCAGATAGAAAGACATTTTTAGATGCAAATGAAAGTCTTTACTTTTATTCAGTCCCTCGCGTACACCACGGGTACAAAGGCCTGATGTAGCTTCAGGTTTCATTCCAGCTGAGCAGCAACATGACAAATTCCACTTGATTATTTTCAGTGAAATCTGCATTCACACAAATTTGCAGGTAATTCTGTCTACCTCTCAGCTTTAGTATACATATAAACTCCAACCATGAGCCAAGTTTTTTTCCCTTTGATGCAATAACCTTAGCATTTGCATTTTTATTGATGGTACACCAAATGTTTGTATATATTCTGGCTTTCTGGTATCTGTTTAGTTTCTGGGGAATTGCAGTGGCTTGCAAAAGTATTTGAATGCTTGACCATCACACACATGCATGGGCCTTCCTCAAAACTGTTGGTGCAAAACTGGATTTACACAGATTTATGCTTTTGTGGCTGTGACTTTTCCACAGCCATGCTTCAAAATCTAGTGCTAAAGCTTTTGGAGAAGACCTAAGGTTATTTTAACAGCAAAAATGTAACCAGCAACAGCTTTTAAAATTTACATTTCATATCTATTTTTTTTTTAATTTTTAATTCTGTCTCATTGAGGTTTTCATGTCTTGTAAAAAAAAAAATTGTAAAAATTCTTATTCTGTAATCTTTTTTTAATTAATTGATGATTATTTTATTAAATGATGATCTGCATGTTTCACAGAAAAGAGAAAGGCTTCAGGTGAAAGGCTGTTGTCTGCAGAATTTAAATAAAGACAAAAGAAATAACAAAAGAAAGAATTGCAGTTTACAAAAATGAAATGTAAAGTAAGTAAAAAATATATAAAAGTAAATAATGCCCTCTGTTTGTGATGCATTTTTTTTTTTTGTGATGTATTTTATGTAAATAGTATCTAATTGTAGTAAATAAATCTAACACATAGTAGGGAATCATTGTTCATCAATTTAAATAACAGTATTAGCACATGGGTTCAGACAGTCATTTTCCATAGAAAAACACAGTTATAAAATATTAACAATATTTTTTCCTTTGATTTCTTGATATGTTTAAGACTTTTGGTCAGATTTTTAGTCAGTATAACTCTTTGAACAATGCATGAGGAGTTATGATGTGTAAATGTGCTAATCTTGTGCTTATTTATCCCCAAACACTTCACTGCAGCAAAAGGGAAGAACTGCACTTGCATGTGAACAAGACTCAACGTTATACCGCTGGAAGCCAGCAGAGGGAGGCAGAGGCGCACAGTAAAAGACGCTGCTCGCAACAGCTCAAATACCCAGACTCCTTCAGATGATTATAGCTGAAGGAGTCTGAACCTGTCTCTGAACCTGTCCTTTGGAGCACCTTAGTAGAGGGGTGATTGGTATGGTATGTCAGGGCTTTATTCAATTTTTTTTTTTTTACATACAAAAATAAGGGGAAAGAGAAAGGGAAGAAAAATAGAAATCATGACCAAGAAAGATGAAGCATCTGAGACAGAGTTAAAACAACACACTTGTTAGGTGTTCTAAAAAAAAAAAAAAAAATAAGTAGGTGTGTGTGTTTTTAAACAATGTCCAATTAGTCGAATTTTCCCCTGGTGGACTCCAATCAAAGTGTAGAAACACCTCAAAGGTGATTTAGAGGAAGATTGCTATTTAGAAATAGACAAGAACTTTGTACAGTACAGGTATTCAGCAACAGAATGCTGTTTAAAAGTCCAAATAGTAGCATTGTGCAAATTTGCTATGGATCTACAATTATATCCAATTATATATTATGATGAATCTACCATATAAAGAAAATACAGAATAAAAAGAGGCACAAACAAAAGCTTGGAAAAAAAAATAAATTCCAGGAATGCACCTGAGCTCAGTTTTAAGTGCCCTGGCCGAGGTTCTGAATACTTAAGCAACATAAGACTCTCACCTAAGATGTAAAAAATGAAAGATTATGAACATTTTCTGACTGAATAGTGTATATATGAAATATACATTTTAAAATGTTTTTGTTCCAGTACACCAATCACACACATACTCTGTCTTTAATTTGGATTTCACCCAGCAAACAGGGGTTTTCCTTTGAGTTTGCACTTTGGTCCATATTTAACAGTCTCATAAAAGTCTCATCAAAGACTGAAGATGTCATTTGCTTCAAAAGGTTGAAGGTTGATCACTAATTTGTTTTTAGTATGCTCAGACCGGTGACTTGTTTTCACCTGAGCTTTCAAACGATCACTAGATCTTGTTGGTATCATCACAAATCGGAGCAGATTCATGGGCTAAACCCTGAAGAGTTTTTTTTTAGGTCCATTGAAATATTAAAAAAAAATTCTCTGCTTCTGTGTGGCGACTGAGGTCAGGGATACTTCGGGTGTGATACCTTGTTCAAACACTCCAGCTGCAGTAAGATTGGGCTTGAAAGCTGTTTATGCCCATCATCTCTGACACCAGTAGTGGTTGTCAAGGAGCCAGTGGTTTTCAATCTGATCTTTAGTGAGGTACTGGAGAAACAAAATGGGTTGCAGCAAATGCACTTGAACAAGCAAAAGCTCAGGCAATGAGAGTAGATTGTAAGGACTTTAAGGTGGCCAAAAGTAAGGTGACCTTTACCAAGGATAGTGAATTAATAAAGTATAACTGAGGAAAATCTTAATCCAGTGAACATTCTTTTCTTGTGTGACATTGACTCTAATTTCTGATCAAACAATATCTGCCAGCCCAGTCTCATTGCTTTTTGTGATATAGTCACGAAATGTAATCTGTCGATTCGTGTTCATAGACATGAATTTCCCTCTTTTTACGTGTCACGAGGAAGACTTACTATGTAATGTATTTCATTAGGAAGAATTTTTGGTGCCTCTGCCAAAGTTTTCTTTCTGCCACTGGATACCACTGATGCTGTATTGTTTTTGTTTTTGTTTTTTTTTAATCTTCAAACACTATTACTCAACATTTTAACAGGAGATTTTATCCTTGTTTTTATTGCTTTATATTCGGTAATCTACTCGCTATAATAAACGAAATGATGTGTGACTGTGTTATCATCTGCAGAAAAATCTTGACAGCTTTTCTGTTACGTTATTTGCATGTCACAAACGAAAATATAATTTGTCTCTTTTATTTAATGATTTTTTTTTCACCATTGAATAGAATCTTCTGCAAACATTGCTTGGACGTGATCCCGTGATACTGTTAATTCATTACATTTATATAGCGCTTTTCTGCAGCACTCAAAGCGCTTTACATATGAAAGGGGGGATTCTCCTCAACCACCACCAATGTGCAGCATCCACCTGGATGATGCGACGGCAGCCATATTGCGCCAGAACGCCCACCACACACCAGCATATTAGTGGAGAGGAGATAGAGTGATATAGCCAATTAATATGAGGGGATGATTAGTAGGCCAGCGGGCAAGTTTTGGCCAGGATGCCGGGGCATACCCCTACTCGTTTTCGAAAGACATCCTGGGATTTTTTAATGACCACAGAGAGTCAGGACCTCGGTTTAACGTCTCATCCGAAGGACGGATGTGCACTGTGTCTGTGTAAAACTGTCTTTGACCAATAGGAAGCACTGTCTGATCAGTGACTGCAGGGCATGAATGGCAAAAAACAGCATCTTTGGATTTTTAAGTATGATTTGGTATTCATCATGACTGACTATTATTAAAGAAATCATAATCAAAATATTTTGGCGTAAGAATAAAAAAAAATTGAATATTAATTTGGTATGTGTGATTATGTGTTAATGGTTACGAGCCTTTCACATGATCACATTTAACCACCATTGATTATAATAACACACCTTGTGATTTTAATTCTGTATTTAATGTGCTTATACCATTATAAATTAACCTTATACAACCATATTGCTTGCCTTCAGTCAGTATTTGTTTAAATGCTTGTATACATATGGAGTTTTGTTATTGTGCAAAACTTATTGACAATCAGCTGTTTCTATTTGATTGGTTGATTGATTGATTGATTGATTGATTGATTTATTGATTGAATTTATGCTGGTTAAGTGCACCCCATGTATGATGTTTATATTTCCACCAAAATGTATAGTATTCATTGCGATTAAAAAGTTAAAAAAAATGCCTTTATGATGACAACAGTATTCATTACAATTCATTACACATACAAAGCTGTCAATAATGTCATTTAGCAAAATCTGTTGGCGAAATAAAAAAAAATTGGCACCACTACCCATTTGATCCATAATTATATTTTGAGCTTAAATATTGCCCTCACCCACTCAAATTTCAGTTCACAATGAAGTATCAAAATTAATAAACAGCCTGATTCTCCTAGGATCTTCACTTATCAAAATGGTGTTTTACAAGAACTGGGTTGTCGGGCTGCTATTTGTGCTTTGCTATTTTATTTAGCATGAGAAAACATGCTAATTTACCATCCACTTTCTTCTTCTTGCTTAAAAAATAAGACTCTTACATGAACATTTGTATAGCTTGTGGAGATACGTATTATTATTGATTATTATTGATTGTACAAAGTTAAACATACGTTGTTTTTTTTATTATTATTATACCTTGCCATGTTGTTAATTTGTTAGTGTCTATGAAACGTATCACCTGGCTGTAAAAGGTTGTAAAGGCGGTGTGGGGGAGAAACCGGTGGAGGATTAAACTCTGATAGTTTTCCAGTAGGCTGGTCACTCCTGCGTGTTTCTATCCACACTAGTTACAGACCTGCTTTCCGTCTAGAGTTCAATCGGCTGTATTCGGTTCATTTCGGGTCACATCGAGTGATTAATCGCTTTTAATCGCGATTAGTCGCTTTTGTGAATCAGTGGTGAAGTGATGGATTTACATGCTGTGTGCTGCGTGTGCTGTCCCCTAAGCATAGTGCGCAAAGTTTCTCTTGGTTTGAAATGTACTGTTTATTTGGAAACTTTTGTGTATCTTTGTTCTTTCTGCTCAGGTATATGGCCATTTTTGGCTGACTAAAAATACAATTAATCAGTTGGCACATAAACCAGTTTCTCTGGATGCACTTAAAACCAATAGTTAAACACCCACAATTTTTATTTACATTAAAGGAACTTAAAATATGTTTTAAAAGTACATGTATAAAAACGTTAAAAAAAAGGTTTCTCACTGTGAACAGAACAGACAGTCTCGTAGATAATAAGGGTGTAATCAAATGCAAATAAGAGTTTACAATGTAAAATCCTCCATTGGAGGTGGCAGCTTAGAGTACAGTAATTTGTACAGTGCCCTTTACTCTAGTTTTATATCATCAATAAAACCTCCCACTCAGTTTTTTCTTATTTAAAACCTTAACGTGGGCCCTGTAGAGTAGCTTCCACAAAACTGTCCCAAAGTCCATCTCCCTTCACCACTGCACTCCAGGAGGGGACCTCCACATCTGTCGAGGTAAGGAGCGATGTCCAGCTAGGGGAAGCATTACTCCTCTGCATGACTGGACTCACCTATTTTGTGGTCCTACAGCTGAACACACTCCTCTGCCATTAGGGTCAACCTCCAGCGATGTAGGAGCTGGTTGGCGATGCGCAGAGACCTGAGTCCCATATGTGCTGCCAAGTCCTCTCCTTATGACAGGTCTGTGCCTGCAATGTTTACCAGCTGCTGGAGTGTGACAATCTTCGAGATCAGAGCTCTGGAGAGTGTGGGGGTGGTCACACCGGAGATGTCTAGATTACTTCTGTTGACCAGGGGCTGCTCCAGCAGCCAGTATAACTGGCTTAACAGCCCTTAGTCTGTTTCTTGTAAACTGGTAAACCAGAAAGATCCAGTGTGTCCTCCAACCATGTGTAAACCATGTGTACAATTTTGACAATAATGGCTGTATGTTGAGTTATATTCAAAGAACAGAAAAATCTGCACTGCTATACAAGCTGCACATTGACTGCTCTAAAATATAAAAATTCATTTCTATTGTCTTGTCCCTTGAGAAGATATAATAAAATGTTAGCTGAAATGTTCGGGGTGTACTCACTTTTGTGAGATACTGTACATCATATACATTGCAGTAGGATTATTTTTAATAATAATTTTGAGTCCTAAAATTGTAGTTGTGAACGCTACAATGGTTATGTGGATATGTTTATGTAAACACAATGTAACATTTTTCTGTTATAGGGATTAAATTCTTCCAGATGCACAAAGCCTGTGATGTAACATCCATTCATATTTAAGTTCATAAAGGTTGTATATCTGCTTTACACTGCTTGCCATCCTGCAGTTTTTTCTTCTTCATTTAACCCAGAATAAAAACTGATATATTAAATTCCATGCATTTTTTTATACATTCTATAAAAAAAATTATAGTTAAAGATTTTATTTTATTTTTTATTTTTTTTTACAAATCATTACAATTTCTCTTGTAGCTGTAGCTACTCAAGATGTTTGTTGTTATAGTAAAGAGCAACTACATGCAAGAAATTCTCAGCAATGCAATAATCAATTGTTTACTTTCTTAACACTTTTTTTTCTATTAAACAAGCAAGAAAGGAGGCAAAAAACTTTAGTTTTTCTAATAACGGACTTGATCATGTTAAGCTAGGAGCAGGCTGGAAGGAAATAAACCTAGGAGTGACATTAGTAGCTCCCCACCTTTCAGTGTGAATTAAATGAAGATGTTAATAGTTCTATTACAGTACAGTTTTATCAAGAAAGAAACTATTGCATACTAACAGCCAGGCACCTGACTTTTCCAGCCAAATGTTTTTATTTACCAAACTGTTAGAAGGTTCGAAGCACACAATTGTATAGGATTTCTTTGGAATAGCTTTAAAATCTCTCTTCAGTTTAACTTTGAGACCAAATCTGTTCCGGCATAACAATTTCCCTGTGCACAAAGCCACCTCCATTAGCATACAGTATGGCTTAAAAGGGTTAACCCAGCCATTAGGGAGGCACAAGCCAGTGCATTCTTAGTGCCGGTCCCAAGCCCGGGTAAATGGGGAGGGTTGCGTTAGGAAGGGCATCCAGCGTAAAACATGTGCCAAATCAAATATGCAGATCACAAATGAGAATTTCATACCGGATCGGTCGAGGCCCGGGTTAACAACGACCGCCACAGGTATCGTTAGCCAACAGGGTACCGGTGGAAATTGGGCTACTGTTGGCCGAAGGAGGAGAAGAAGAGGAGGAAGACATCTACAGAGACAACAGGGAAAGGAGCAGTGTAGGAGAGTGGAGGGTCAGGTTGGTACTTTAAATTTTGGTACTATGATGGGTTAAGGGAGAGAGATAGCTGATATGATGGAGAGGAGAAAGGTAGATATGTTGTGTGTTCAGGAGACCAAGTGGAAAGGCCAGGAACATTGGAGGTGGGTTTAAACTGTTCTATCATGGTGTGGATGAAAAGAGAAATGGTGTAGGGGTGATTCTGAGGGAAGAGTACAGTAAGAGTGTAGTAAAGGTGAAGAGAGTTTCTGATAGGGTGATGAATGTGAAACTGGAAGTTAAAGGGATGAGGATAAATGTCATCAGTGCCTATGCTCCACAAGTTAGCTGTGAGATGGAGGAGAAGGAAAGATTCTGGAGTGAATTAGAGATTTTGCTAAAAGGATGGAAATGGCCGTGGTGAACACTTATTTTAGGAAGAAGGAGGATCATAGGGTGACATATAAGAGTGGAGGAAGGTGCACACTATGTTCTATATAAGGAGAAAGAGGTTGGCAACACAGAAGTGGGATAGACATAGTGATGAGAAAAGTAGGCAGGAGTACAAGGAGATGCGGCAGCAGGTAAAGAGGGATGTGGTGAAAGCCAAGGAAAAGGCATACGAGGAGCTGTATGAGACGTTGGACACTAAGGAAGAAAAAAAGGATTTATACCGATTGGCCAGGCAGAGGGACCGAGCTGGAAAGGACGTGCTGCAAGTTAGAGCAATAAAGGATGGAGAGGGAAATGTGTTGACCTGTGAGGTGAGTGTGTTGAGAAGGTGAAGGGAGTATTTTGAGAAACTGATGAATGAGGAAAATCAGAAAGAGAGAAGGTTGGATAATGTGGAGTTGGAAAAGCAGGATGTAGATAGGATTAGTAAGGAGGAAGTGAGAGCAGCAATTAAGAGGATGAAGAGTGGAAAGTCCGTTGGACCAGATGACATACCTGTAGAAGCATGGAGATGTTTAGGAGAGATGGCAGTGCCATTTTTAACCAGATTGTTTAACAAGATTCTGGAAGGTGGGAGGATGCCTGAGGAATGGAGAAGGAGTGTGCTGGTACCAATCTTTAAGCATAAGGGAGATGTGCAGGCCTGCAGTACCTACAGAGGAATTAAGTTGATCAGTCACACCATGAAGTTATGGAAAAGAGTAGTGGAACCCAGGCTGAGAGAAGAGGTGACCATCTGTGAGCAACAGTATGGTTTCATGATGAGGAAGGGCACCACAGATGCCTTATTTGCTTTGAGGATGTTCATGGAGAAGTATAGAGAAGGACAGAAGGAATTGCATTGTGTATTTGTGGATTTAGAGAAAGCGTACGACAGAGTGCCAAGAGATGAGATGTGGTATTGTATGAGAAAGTCAGGTGTTAGAGAAGTATGTGAGGGTGGTGCAGGACATGTATGAGGACAGTGTGACAGCAGTGAAGTGTGCAGTAGGAACGACAGACTGGTTCAGGGTGAGGGTTGGACTACATCAAGGATCGGCCCTGAGCCCTTTCCTGTTTGCAGTGGTGATGGACAGGTTGACGGACGAGGTCAGACAGGAGTCTCCCTGGACTATGATGTTTGCAGATGATATTGTGATTTGTTGTGAGAGTAGTGAGCAGGTTGAGAAGAGCCTGGAGAGGTGGAGATATGCGCTGGAGAGAAGGGGAATGAAAGTCAGTAGTAGTAAGACAGAGTACATATGTGTGAATGAGAGGGAGGGCAGTGGAGTGGTGCGGTTGCAGAGAGAAGAGGCGGAGAAGGTTGAGGAGTTCAGGTACCTGGGGTCAACAGTGCAAAGTAATGGAGAGTGTTTTGTGTATAGTAACACTCTGGATGAACCCGGGGCAAAAATCAGGCACCATTCCTACTGTGAAGCATGGGGGTGGTGGCCTGTAGATCCCCGATCCTCTTCAGGGAGGAAATCACCAAGAGGAAGGCGGTCTTAACCGACAGGAACCTAAGGGCCACCTCGGCCAAGGGCTCAAAGCGGGGCTCAGATAGAGCCACCAACACAACTGCCAAGTCCCAGACAGGCACTCTAGGTCGTGTCCAGGGCCTCAGCCTCCGGGTGCTGTGGAGAAACCGTGTCAACTGAGGGTGCCAACCCAGCGACTACCCCGCAGGTGGGGTGATACACACCGCAATGGCGGACACATAAACCTTCAGGGTTGAAAGGGTCAACCCTCTGGCAAACTGTTCCTGTAACAGGGCTGGGTGAAAGAGAGAAAGTACCAGAGGGGATAGTGCGAAGTCACAAAAAGATCCACCTGGGCTCCGTCGAACCTCTGTCGAAGCCATACCTGCACCACCACCTCGAGTGGAGTCGCCATTCCCCAGGCCTCAGCCACTGTCTTGACAGGGCTCTGACATTTAACCGCCCCAGGATGTAAACGCCTCTCAATGAGTTTGTCCCGGGACCACAAGAGGACCACTCGCGCCAGTTTGTACAAGGGGCAAGACTGGAGGCCCCCCTGGTGGTTGATGTATGAGACCACCGCAGTATTGTCCATGTGGACCAGCACATGGTGGTCCCTTAGGTCTGGGAGGAAGTGCTTCAACCCCAAAAACATTGAGTGCCTGCTCTGGAAACTGCCTCACAGTGAATGGCTGGCCTGCCCCTACCCTCCTGACTGTGGTGAAGATGACTTCGATCCGGGTGTGAGACAACCATGCCTGCAACCTGGCCGAGTACCACACCACGCCGAGAAAAGTGGTTCTCTGCACTGGAAAAAGTAAGTACTCACGCTTTGCCCCAGAAGCAACCTCAGGAACCTCCTGTGTGTGGGAAGGATGGCCAGGTGACAAATCAGTCCTTGGACTTGATCAGAGACAAGACCTCTTTAAGAGGGAGTATCCTGAACCCGAGCATAAGCGAGTGGTTCTAGGAGCGGAGATCCAAAATGGGATGCAACCTACCATCCTTCTTCAGGACAACAAAGTAAGGGCTGAAATAGCCTGACTCTCTGACTGAGAAGGAGGGAACTACCTCGACGGCCCGTTTCCTCAGGAGAGTACGCACCTGCTGTCCCAGGACCAGAGCCTGCACGGGTCCCACCAGGGTGGGACACATCCTGTCGAACTGGGGAGGAGAAGACGTGAACTGAATCACGCGGCCCTTCTCCACAGTATGCAGAACCCCTGAAAGACTCCTGGCAGCCCTCCAGACTGACAGAAAGTTCCATAGGGTAACCAACCCCTCAGTGCTGACCTCTGACCCACTCAGAGTGGCTGGAGCAGTGCTCTGCCGTTGACTACACCTCCTGAGAGGCAGCGGATCTCCCCCATCCGTAGCAATCTTACGGGTGGAAAACGGGGAGTGAACCGCTGGAGGGAAGCCGACAGACTGGTCTCCCGCTGGTGCCAGGGAGGGGCGTGCACCACAGCATGAGGTGTACACTGCCCTCCAAGATGCAAGCCGTCAGGCTTATGCACCATGGCCCGTTTACTAGAGGCGAGGACAAACCCCAGCCCCTCCTCAGGCTTAGAGCGTCACCAGTGGTCCCTAGGACCTCCCAGCGGGAATCGGGTGGCGGGGTCCCGTAGCCACGCTACTTAGTCCCAACTATCTTCACGCACAGCGCAGGCTGTGAGGAGTCCACGGGCTCGCTAGCATCCATTATCTCATCCTCCGCAGAGAGAGAGACATGTAACGCCACGCCGCTCAAACAGGGAGAAGAAGCAGCCGCCAGGCATGCTTCCCTGAAGAGCAGGTGCTCGACCCAGCAGGGGAGGCTGGAAAGGACACATCAGACTCTACGCCTTCTGCCAAATCAGCCTGCGAGCCACAAGACCACCAGCGTGGCTAGCGGGACCGAGCCATGAGGGAGAAAGCTCTCCTCGGAGAGAGATCTCCCTGGAGAGGAGAGAAAGAAATACGGAGCACCGCGTTACACGCGTCGGGAAAAGGAACCACCAAACGAGGGCTTTACCTGGGGAACGGGAGCCAGCTAAGCAAACAACACATCGGCTGCGTGTATTCCCCTCTGAAATTAAGCGGGGCAAGCAGGAACACGCAGACGGAATTCTGCCTGCATATAAGCTCATGACTGCACAAAAAACACACACGAAGCGCTTACCTGAATGAGCAGAAGCTAATGTCGCTACCACTGCACAGCCATCTTGTAGCTTTCTGGTTTACGCATCCTCGCCTGTCTATGACATCACATATTGCCTATTGGCCAGATTTCATGGTGGACAATGCAGGGTTCCCAAAGCGTTATGACATAGCTCGAGTTCCAGAAGGGGAACTGTGGAATGTGATGTTCAAAAGGCACATACAAAGATAGACTTCTATAAACTCTGACCTGGAGCCTGCAGCATTGAACTTTGACGTGTTAGGTAAGCAGAATGCCCCGGGGTCATTGAAGATTGATGCCAAAGGGGAACCCAGACTCCAAGGGATCCTGACTAACTCGTCCATATGTGACAATTTGGGAATGAGAATATGTAGATTAGGTATAACTGTCCTAATCTATAATTGGTTTTGTAGTCATTATTAAGTGACGTCTAGTTTTGATCTGATAGACTGATAAAATAAATAGGGCAACCCTAATTCTAAAAATAAATATCTACCTCTAACCCTCAAATTAACTCCACCCACTCAATTCTGTGATCTAATAGTATGAGTTTTTTTCAATTCTACGTTCAGTAATAAGTTTAAAACAATATAAAACCTGATACCACTCCCAGGATATTTATTTATTTTAAATACTAAACACAGTTTAATTGTCTGTAATAATTCAATCACTGGAAACATTTAGTCAAAAATTCTTCTGTTTTTCAGTCCCATATTCGTGAGAACAAGGTACTTCTTTTGCCTTCAGAACTGCCTTAATCCTTCGTGGCATAGATTTAACAAGGTACTGGAAACATTCCTCAGAGAATTTGGTCCATTTCGACATGATAGCATCACGCAGTTGCTGCAGATTTGTCAGCTGCACATCCATGATGCGAATCTCCCGTGCGAATCACATCCCAAAGGTGCTCTATTGGATTGAGATATGGTGACTGTGGAGGCCAATTGAGTACAGTGAACTCATTGTAATGTTCAAGAAACCAGTCTGAGATGATTCGCGCTTTATGACATGGCACGTTATCCTGCTGGAAGTAGCCATCAGAAGATGGGTACACTGTGGTCATAAAGGGATTTACATACCTTGGTTGTAACGAGTGGTTATTTGAGTTACTGTTGCCTTTCAGCTCAAACCAATCTGGCCAATCTCCTCTGACCTCTGGCATCAACAAGGCACTTGTGCCCACAGAACTGCTGCTCACTGGATATTTTCTTTTTTTCTGACCACTCTCTGTAAATCCTAGAGATGGTTGTGCGTGAAAATTCCATTAGATCTGCAGTTTCTAAAATACTCAGACCAGCACCAACAACCATGCCACGTTCAAAGTGACTTAAATCACCTTTCTTCATCATTCTGATGCTCGGTTTGAACTGCAGCAGATGGTCTTGACCATGTCTACATGGCTAAATGCATTGAGTTGCTGCCATGTGATTAGCTGATTACAAATTTGCGTTAACAAGCAGTTGGACAGGTGTACCTAATAAAGTGATATATGTATATATATATATATATATATATATATATATATATATATATATATATATATATATATATATAATATATATATATATATATATATATATATATATATATATATATATATATATATATACACATATATATATATATATTATATATATATATATATATATATATATATATATATATATATATATATATAATATATATATATATATATTTGTTTTGTTTTTTTGTGAAAAATATCAATCCCTTAATTTGTAAAAATCTTTTTATTATATTCTTATCACGGAAACGCCGGTCTGAAGCGTCTTTACATCTATTTTGACCGCTCCCACCACCCATACCGTATATGCACGATTAACTGCGCAAGCAAAAAAAAAATCATTAAAAATAGTTAGGCTGGCTTGACCGTGTATTTTCAAACTGCGGCTGGCTTAATCGCAGTTGTGAAATTTATCACCAGTGACTGTAAAAGGTTGTAAAGGCGAACGGTCAATGTGACAGTCTGGGAGAAACCGGTGGAGGATTTAACTCTGATCGTTTACCTGTAGGCTGGTCACTCGAGTTTAATTATATATTTAATGCATTTCGGTTCACATCTGGTGATTATTCAGCACAAGTCGCTTATTGTGGATCAGTGGTGAAGCTCCGGATTTCTCACGATGCATTTCCAAGCTGTGTTCTGCATTCTGCTTCTGCTGACATGTACAGGTGAGCACTGACCTGAGCAAGAAGAAGAAGAAGAGTATAGAAAGTAATTACAGTGTAGCCTCATTCAGCATATTGTGTAGAGGGAAAACTAACAAAAACATGTAAATGTACTATTTCTTTGTACACTTTACGTCCACTCAATCTCTATGACCATTTTACTCAAGATAACTATCTATGTAGAGAGAGAGAGAGAGAAAGAGAGAGAGAGAGAGAGAGAGAGAGAGAGAGAGAGAGAGAGAGAGAGAGAGAGAGAGAGATTATTAACAAAGAGTAAACTGATGTGTTTGTGTGCATGTTTTCTTGTTACTTGTTTTACTATTGTGTTCTGTGTTGCCATATTTGTTTCTTCACACAAGAGTATCATATGGCCAGCAGCTGTTTTTACCTGAGAGGATGGATATAAAAGTTGGGGAGAACCTGGTGATTAACCCAATCAGCATTCCTGATTCCTCACGTCTTCTCGCCAAATGGTACTATCACGGAACTCCATTTCTTACTGAAACTCCCTCAGGAATTATAATACAGCCACCGTACACTGACAGAGCCAATCTGAACACCAACACTTTAGCTCTGACTCTCAAAAGCCTGACTGAGAGTGATTCTGGACAATATGCTCTGGAAGTAGTCACTGTTACAGAAACTTTCAGAGGTGTGACATCAGTGCAGGTGTTTGGTGAGTTTACAAAACTTTTTGTTATAACACTTTTCAGGAAGAGTAGTTCATCTTTCACAGAGTGGTTCATCTGTGTCCTTATTCTGTAAATACAAAAACATTCCTTTACTGTGTACAATTAAGATGACAGCAGAAGCTTCCCTTGTTTAAAATGTCAAAAACTGTTTACTAAAGTCCCTCTATTATTTGCTAATCTTGATTGAAAGAAAAACTAATATTTTTTAGAAGCTTTTTAAAGCTTTTTGGGTGTGGCTATAGCTTGCAGTTTCCTGCCTACAACTGGTAACACCTTCCCCCAACAACATCTTCATATTTATCAATTTGGGCTTCGATTTCTCAACTAAGAGTTCTCTATTTATCAAGTGACATCAGGTCAACATGGCTGCTCCCATTGTGAACAGTTCAGTAACTGTAACTGTACAGTGTTGCTGTACTGCAGTTTCAGTCCATAATGTTGTATGAGAGTTTGAGTTTATTATAGTAGATCAGTTCCAATATTCAGTCAGGTTTGTAACTGTAAAAATGCTGTTAAAAGTGTTTTAAAAACGTAAATATATCTGAACCAGTCAGTCAATTAGAGCCTACAGTAATGGTTTAAAATTTTTTTTTTTTGCAAACTAAGTACAAAATTCATAAAGTATTAACATTGATTTCTTTTTTCTTTTTTTTTTTTTTTTTTTTTTTAACTATCGGTTTCCTTCTGATAAAATAGCAGACATTGCAAATGCTGACCTGATCATAAAAGTGTTGATGTTTAAAATCTTCAGGAAAAACGGAAAATTGCATTTAAAATATTTAAAAATAATAAAACTCTGGAGAGATAAGTTCTAGAGGCCAGAGAAAATAATAATAGCAATAACAATAATAAAAATGATACAAATATTACTGCTAAGATTAATCAGCTCAAGTCGATTTTTGTGGATCAGTGGGGAAGCTCCAGATTTCTTGCAATGCAAAAACATTTAAATGTACTATTTCTTTGCAAACTTTGCATCCTCTCAATCTCTATGTCCCTATTACTCAAGACAACTATCTATGGAGAGAGAGAGAGAGAGAGAGAGAGAGAGAGAGAGAGAGAGAGAGAGAGAGAGAGAGAGATTATTATTGAACAGTAAACTGATGTTTGTGTGCATGAATTCTTGTTACTGGTTTTACAATTGTGTTTCTGTGCTGCCATATTTGTTTCTTCACACAGGAGTATCCTTTGGCCAGCAGCTGTTATTACCTGAGAGGATTGATATAAAAGTTGGGGAGAACCTGGTGATTAAACCAATCAGCATTCCTCATTCCCCACGTCTTTCCTCCAAATGGCAATATAATGGAAAAACATTTCTTACTGAAACTCCCTCAGGAATTATAATACAGCCACCGTACACTGACAGAGCCAGTCTGAACACCAACACTTTAGCTCTGACTCTCAAAAGCCTGACTGAGAGTGATTCTGGACAATATGCTCTGGAAGTAGTCACTATTACAGAAACTTTCAGAGGCGTGACATCAGTGCAGGTGTTTGGTGAGTTTACAAAACTTTTTGTTATAACACTTTTCAGGAAGAGTAGTTCATCTTTCACAGAGTGGTTCATCTGTGTCCTTATTCTGTAAATACAAAAACATTCCTTTACTGTGTACAATTAAGATAACAGCAGAGGCTTCTCTAGTTTAAAATGTCTAAAACTGTTTACTAAAGTCCCTCTATTATTTGTTAATCTTGATTGAAAGAAAAACTAATTTTTTTTTTTTAAGCTTTTTAAAGCTTTTTGGGTGTAGCTATAGCTTGCAGTTTCCTGCCTACAACTGGTAACACCTTCCCCCAACAACATCTTCATATTTATCAATTTGGGCTTCGATTTCTCAACTAAGAGTTCTCTATTTATCAGTTCAACATGGCTGCTCCCATTGTGAACAGTTCAGTAACTGTAACTGTACAGTGTTGCTGTACTGCAGTTTCAGTCCATAATGTTGTATGAGAGTTTGAGTTTTTATAGTAGATCAGTTCCAATATTCAGTCAGGCCTGTAACTGTAAAAATGCTGTTAAAAGTGTATAAAAACTCAAATATATCTGTACCAGTCAGTCAATTAGAGCCTACAGTAATGGTTTACATTTTTTTTTTAGCAAACTAAGTATAAAATTCATAAAGTATTAACATTGATTTCTTATTTATAATTTTTTTTTAAACTATCGGTTTCCTTCTGATAAAATAGCAGACATTGCAAATGCTGACCTGATCAGAGAAGTGTTGATGTTCAAAATCTTCAGGAAAAACGGAAAATTGCATTTAAAATATTTAAATTAATAAACCTCTGGAGAAATAAGTTCTAGAGGCCTGAGAAAATAATAATAGCAATAACAATAATAAAAATGATACAAATATCACTGCTAAGATTAATCAGCTCAAGTCGCTTTTTGTGGATCAGTGGTTAAGCTCAAGATTTCTTGCAATGCAAAAACATTTAAATGTACTATTTCTTTGCAAACTTTGCATCATCTCAATCTCTATGTCCCTATTACTCAAGACAACTATCTATGGAGAGAGAGAGAGAGAGAGAGAGAGAGAGAGAGAGAGAGAGAGAGAGAGAGAGAGAGAGAGAGAGAGAGATTATTAATAAAGAGTAAACTGATGTTTGTGTGCATGAATTCTTGTTACTTGTTTTACTATTGTGTTTCTGTGTTGCCATATTTGTTTCTTCACACAGGAGTATCCTTTGGCCAGCAGCTGTTATTACCTGAGAGGATTGATATAAAAGTTGGGGAGAACCTGGTGATTACCCCAATCAGCATTCCTGTTTCCTCACGTCTTTCCGCCAAATGGTACTATAACGGAACTCCATTTCTTACTGAAACTCCCTCAGGAATTATAATACAGCCACCGTACACTGACAGAGCCAGTCTGAACACCAACACTTTAGCTCTGACTCTCAAAAGCCTGACTGAGAGTGATTCTGGACAATATGCTCTGGAAGTAGTCACTATTACAGAAACTTTCAGAGGTGTGACATCAGTGCAGGTGTTTGGTGAGTATACAAAACCTTTTGTTATAACACTTTTCAGGAAGAGTAGTTCATCTTTCACAGAGTGGTTCATCTGTGTCCTTATTCTGTAAATACAAAGAAATTCCTTTACTGTGTACATTTAAGATGACAGCAGAGGCTTCTCTAGTTTAAAATGTAAAAAATTGTTTACTAAAGTAAATTTTTTTAGATGCTTTTTAAAGCTTTTTGGGTGTAGCTATAGCTTGCAGTTTCCTGCCTACAACTGGTAACACCTTCACCCAACAACATCTTCATATTTATCAATTTGGGCTTCGATTTCTCAACTAAGAGTTCTCTATTTATCAAGTGACTTTAGTTCAACATGGCTGCTCCCATTGTGAACAGTTCAGTAACTGTAACTGTACAGTGTTGCTGTACTGCAGTTTCAGTCCATAATGTTGTATGAGAGTTTGAGTTTATTATAGTAGATCAGTTCCAATATTCAGTCAGGCCTGTAACTGTAAAAATGCTGTTAAAAGTGTTTAAAAACGTAAATATATCTGTACCAGTCAGTCAATTAGAGCCTCCAGTAATGGTTTAAAAAATAATTAAGCAAACTAAGTATAAAATTCATGAAGTACAAAAATTGATTGATTAAGTACAAAAATTGATAACATTGATTCCTTTTTTTTTTTTTTCTTTTTTTAAACTATCGGTTTCCTTCTGATAAAATAGCAGACATTGCAAATGCTGACCTGATCATAAAAGTGTTGATGTTCAAAATCTTCAGGAAAAACAGAAAATTGCATTTAAAATATTTAAATTAATAAAACTCTGGAGAGATAAGTTCTGGAGGCCAGAGAAAATAATAATAGCAATAACAATAATAAAAATGATACAAATATTACTGCTAAGATTAATCAGCTCAAGTCGATTTTTGTGGATCAGTGGGGAAGCTCCAGATTTCTTGCAATGCAAAAACATTTAAATGTACTATTACTTTGCAAACTTTGCATCCTCTCAATCTCTATGTCCCTATTACTCAAGACAACTATCTATGGAGAGAGAAAGAGAAAGAGAGAGAGAGAGAGAGAGAGAGAGAGAGAGAGAGAGAGAGAGAGAGAGAGAGAGAGAGATTATTAATAAAGAGTAAACTGATGTTTGTGTGCATGAATTCTTGTTACTTGTTTTACTATTGTGTTTCTGTGTTTTTTCACCCAGGAGTATCCTTTGGCCAGCAGCTGTTATTACCTGAGAGGATTGATATAAAAGTTGGGGAGAACCTGGTGATTACCCCAATCAGCATTCCTGATTCCTTACGTCTTCTCGCCAAATGGTACTATCACGGAACTCCATTTCTTACTGAAATTCCCTCAGGAATTATAATACAGCCACCGTACACTGACAGAGCCAGTCTGAACACCAACACTTTAGCTCTGACTCTCAAAAGCCTGACTCAGAGTGATTCTGGACAATATGCTCTGGAAGTAGTCACTGTTACAGAAACTTTCAAAGGTGTGACATCAGTGCAGGTGTTTGGTGAGTATACAAAACCTTTCGTTATAACACTCTCAACTAAGAGTTCTCTATTTATCAAGTGACATCAGTTCAACATGGCTGCTCCCATTGTGAACAGTTCAGTAACTGTAACTGTACAGTGTTGCTGTACTGCAGTTTCAGTCCATAATGTTGTATGAGAGTTTGAGTTTTAATAGTAGATCAGTTCCAATATTCAGTCAGGCCTGTAACTGTAAAAATGCTGTTACAAGTGTTTAAAAACTTAAATATATCTGTACCAGTCAGTCGATTAGAGCCTCCAGTAATGGTTTAAAAAAACAAATGTTGTAAGTGAACTATAAAACTATAAAACTAATATAGCAAACTTTTTATAAGTATAAAATTCATAAATTATTAGCATTGATTTCTTATTTTTATATTTTTTTAACTATCTGTTTACTTCTGATGAAATAGCACACATTGCAAATGCTGATATGAAGTATTGATGTTCAGAGATTTTCAGGAAAAACGGAAAATTGCTTAAATATTTTATATTTTATTTTATATTTTATTTATGTTTTATTTATATTTTATTTATATTTTATTTATATTTTATTGCTTCAATATTTTATATTTTATTATCTTAAATCTGGAGAAATAAGTTCTGAAGGACAGAGGAAATAATAATAAAAACAAAAATAATTATAAAAATGATACAAATATTACTGCTACAAATTACTTCTTATTTGTTCCTAATGTATTAACCACCATCTGCCACAGGTTTACGGTACAGCTTATTCAAATTTTAAATCCTATTTGTCACATACACATTCAGAGTACGACATGTAATGAAACGCTTACTACATATATAATAATACATGTATACATATATAATACATAGATAAACTATTAAAAATACATGTGCATTGTCAAAAATGATCACTCTTGCGAGTGTTTTATACTGGAGCTCACAGCACTTCAGTTTTATTGTGTGTATACATGTGCCTTGTGCATCTTTGTGCATTTTTTTTTTTTTTTTTTTTGTTCGTCCCTACTTTTTATGGTTCATGAGCTTCATATACTTTTAAACTCCCAGCGCCAGTTGCCCATGTTACGCTCTTACCAAGTCAAACAGAACTGGTTGAATTCAACAGCACTGTGAGTCTCAGGTGCTCTGCGTCTGGCTCCTTTCTTGCATTTGTGTGGCTGAACAGAAGCTCTGAGGTAACAGCAGGGGATCGAGTTCAGTTAACAGACAGCAACAGCAGTCTGACCATCACCAATGTGATCAGAGGTGACAGAGGTCCATACCAATGTAAAGTGTCCAACGCTGTCAGCCAAGCGACAAGTCCTCCACTCAGCCTCTCTATTTACTGTAAGATATTTCATATCATGCAACTTATTGATTTTTTTTTAGTTTTTTTCAACAAATATGAATAATATAACTGGTATCTAGAAGACCATGATGCCTCTAAAAAACTTCAAATATAAACTTTTCAATTGCAGATGGTCCAGAAAATGTTGCTGTCAAAGCAGATCCAGTGGGACCCATTTACAGAGCTGGGTCTAACATCATACTGACCTGCTCAGCTGAGTCCAGCCCTACTGCTGAGTTTCACTGGGCTGTGAATGGAGCATCACTTGGTCAAATGGGACACGAGCTCACAATGAACAACATTCAGAGCAGTCAGAGTGGCAATTATACCTGCATCGTCCATAACACAAAGACCCTGAGATATTTCACTTCTCAACCTATCAGCATCACTGTACTGGGTGGGATATAGTTTAATTATTGAATTCATTTTAAACATATGATTATATATATATATATATATATATATATATATATATATATATATATATATATATATATATATATATACTGAACAAAATTATAAACGCAACACTTTTGTTTTTGCTCATATTTTTCATTAAATGAACTCAAAGATCTATCACTTGTTCTATGTACACAAAAGGCATATTTCTTTCAAATATTGTTCACAAATCTGTCTAAATCTGTGTTAGTGAGCACTTCTCCTTTATCAAAATAATCCATCCACCTCACAGGTGTGGCATATCAACATGCTGATTAGACAGAATGATTATTGCACAGGTGTGGTTTAGGCTGGCCAAAGCGCAAAATACGTGAGGCAAATAGGGGTAACACCAGATACTGCCTGGTTTCCAGACCCCCCAATACAGTAAAACTGCACATTTTAGAACACTATTAACACTCAAAATGCTATTTTTATGGGCGTGAGCAAAAATTTTAAATATAAATCAATACCTCCTTGACTAAATCCACATTATTGCTATTTATTATGCAAAGGAAATAAACCTTACCTACCGTACATAACTGTATTATTTGGTCTACGATTTTTAGGCCAAGAATAATCTATAAAGGTAATACACAGATCTGAATATTATATGTGCTGGATTATAAAGGCCAGACATGTAGCTCATGCCAAAATTGATGTGATGATATTGATGTATTTTTATATCTGTATAACTGTTCAAATGAGCACTCATGGGAGGTGGTCATGCTGGGTTACTGATCAGCAGGTCAGGGGTTCAAGCCCCATAATCCCCAAGATGACACTTTTAGGCCCTTGAGCAAGGCCCTTAATTCTCTGTGCTCCTGTGATCCTGGCTGACCCTGCGCTCTGACACCAGCTTTCTAACATTGCTGGGATATGTGAAGAAAGAAGCAAGCAGCACTAAGTATACATCAGTTCATCATAAATAATTATAATTTACATTCATTTTGAGTCCTGAAATAATAATTCAGTTGTGAACACATTTGCTGCAATGGTTATATGGATATGTTCATGTAAACACAATGTAGAAAAAAAACCATAACTATATGATCAATATGCTGATTTCTTTCTATTATAGGGAATAAAATCTTTTAGATGAGAGATATCGCCTTCCCTGAAATGAGGAAGAGGAAGTGATTGTGTGAATCATTGATTAAACATGGACTAAAGTACACTGTTTGGGTCATGTTATAGAAACAAGTATGCAGTTCCACAGTTCCATTTGCCATTTATGCATCAAATCTCTTTTAATTCTTTATACAAAACAATTTAATAAAGAAATCCATACAGGAATATTTTTGTCTTCCTCATATCTTTCCTTCATTTAACCCAGAATAAAAAACTTTCTTGTTTAATTTTTTTCTATTTAATTTTTTTCTATGAAGTTATAAGGGTAAGAAATCAGAATGGTTAAAGATAACACTACTTAATTTCATTGTACAACCATTAAATGAAATTAAGCTGTTTATAGTTTTATTCCATTTCAAGCCAATATTCAATTAACAATTTGAAATGACCTGAAAAAAATAGAAACCACTTTTATACAACAGACACGTATTTAAAATACCTGATTTTTTTCTGCCATATGCTGTTCTCCTCCAAACTGTAACCACAAAGTTGGAGGCACATAATTGTAGAGGATGTCTTTGGATGTGGTTCTGTAAAATTAAATTCTCCTTTTACTTAAACGAGGAGACCTAAACCTGTTCCAGCATGACAGTGCCTCTGTGCACAAAGCCAGCTTCATGAAGATATGGTTTACATGGTTTGGAGTGGAAGTTCTTGAGTGGCATGCTGTAGAGTTCTGACCTCAACCGTACTGAACACTACCATTATGATGAATCCTCACGCTATATTAATAACTGACTTTAAAAAGACCTGTGTGTCTGAATGAACACAAATCTCTACAAGCACACTGCAAAATCTAGCAAGAAGAGTGAAGACTATTAAAACACCTAATGTGGATGAACTGTGGAATGTGATGTTCAATAGGCACATACAAATTTAATGGTCAGGTGTCCACAAACTTTTGTATAGTGTACATATATATATATATATATATATATATATATATATATATATATATATATATATATATATATATATACAGTGCCCTCCACAATTATTGGCACCCCTGTTTAAGATGTGGTCGTGGACTTCTAAAAATTCTCCTTTTTTTTAAACAACATAGAACCCAAATGCAAAAAAAGAGAAAAATCCAACCTTTCATTTAAGTACATAACTTTGGTGGTAAAAAAAATCATAGATTTAGAAAAAAAAAAACCCTTGAAATCATGTGTCTCACAATTATTGGCACCCCTAACAATTCCTCTGAAAAATTTAATTTTTTTTTTTTTATATATATTTTTCTGTAGTTGCTAAGGTTGGTCAGGGTATCTAGGGACTTTTAATTAGTAATTCATGATTTCCTGTTTCCCTGGGGTATAAATATGACGTGACACAGAGGCCTAATTCTCTTACCCATTTGTCAACATGGCAAAGACAAGAGAACACACCATTCAAGTAAGGCAGATGTATGTCGACCTTCATAAGTCAGGCAATGGCTACAAGAAAATAGCCACTCGCCTTAACTTGCCGGTATCTACAGTCAGAGGAATCATTAAGAAGATTAAAACAACTGGAACAGTGACAAACAAGGCTGGAAGAGGTCCCAAGTTTATCTTGCCACAACGCACAGTGAGGAGGATGGTAAGAGAAGTAAAAAAATTTCCCAAGCTCACCGTCACAGAATTGCATCAAAGAGTGGCATCTTGGGGTCACAGAGTCTCCAAAACAACCATCAGACGCTCTCTACATGCCAACAAGCTGTTTGGGAGGCATGCAAGGAAAAAGCCTTTTCTCACTAACACTCACAAACGTAAACGTCTGGAGTTTGCTAAGCGGTACTGGGACTTCAACTGGGATCGTGTGCTTTGGTCAGATGAGACTAAGATTGAGCTTTTTGGCAACAAACACTCTAAGTGGGTCTGGCGAATGAGTATGCCGAAAAGCACCTCATGCCCACCGTGAAGTATGGTGGAGGATCTGTGATGCTGTGGGCCTGTTTCTCTTCCAAAGGCCCTGGGAACCTTGTTAGGGTGCATGGCATTATGAACGCTTTGAAGTACCAGGATATTTTAAATAAAAACCTGATGGCCTCTGCCAGAAAGCTGAAGATGGGTCGTCATTGGGTCTTTCAGCAGGATAATGATCCAAAACATGTGGCAAAATCTACACAAAAGTGGTTCAGTAGTCACAAACTCAAGCTCCTCCCATGGCCATCTCAGTCCCCAGACCTCAACCCAATCGAAAACCTGTGGGGCGAGCTAAAAAGAAGAGTGCATAAGAGAGGACCCAGGACACTGGATGATCTAGAAAGATTGTGCAAAGAAGAATGGTCAAAAATCCCTCTCTCTGTGTTCTCCAATCTTGTGAAATGTTATAGGAGGAGATTAAGTGCTGTCTTGTTGGCAAAAGGAGGTTGTACAAAGTATTAACATCAGGGGTGCCAATAATTGTGGCACACATGATTTCAAGGTTTTTTTTGTTTTCTAAATGTGTGATTTTTTTACCACCAAAGTAATGTACTTAAATAAAAGGTTGGATTTTTCTCTTTTTTTGCATTTGGGTTCTATGTTGTTTAAAAAAAAAGGAGAATTTTTTGAAGTCCACGACCACATCTTAAACAGGGGTGCCAATAATTGTGGAGGGCACTGTATTGTTCCATGGATGTGCGTTCAGGAACGGACAGGGGACAGATAGTCAGGGTTACTCTGAGTAAAGATCAATTGAATGAATAAGCAAACATATAAAGGAATGTAAAATAAAGGTGATTTTGCTTTTAAATATCACTATATAGTCTCAAACACTATACAGTAAAGATGTTTTAAGAGTGTTTGAATATGGGCCATGATTATTTATATATATATATATATATATATATATATATAAACAAAACATTTTATTTATTAATTTTTTTAAAGAAAAGTAGCAGTCCATATATTTTTTTAAACCTTTTTTATTATCTTTTCCTAACAGCAAACCCAGACTGAAGTGTATTTACATCTATTTTGACCGCGCCCACCACCCATACCGTAAGTGCACGATTAGACGCGCATTTAAAAAACGGCTGACTTAGCAGCAGTATTTTGTGAAACTCATCACCAGTGACTGTAAAAGGTTGTAAAGGCGAACGGTGAATGTGACAGTCTGGGAGAATCTGGTGGAGGCTGATCACTCGAGTTTAATTAAAAAGCTGTATTTGATGCATTTCGGTTCACATCTGGTGATTATTCAGCACAAGTCGATTTTTGTGGATCAGTGGTGAAGCTCCGGATTTCTCGCGATGCATTTCCAAGCTGTGTTCTGCATTCTGCTTCTGCTGACATGTACAGGTGAGCACTGACCTGAGCAAGAAGAAGAAGAGTATAGAAAGTAATTACAGTGTAGCCTCATTCAGCATAATGTGTAGAGGGAAAACTAACAACAACATTTACATGTACTATTTGTTTCCACACTTTGCGTCCACTCAATCTCTATGTCCATTTTACTCAAGATAACTATCTATGTAGAGAGAGAGAGAGAGAGAGAGAGAGAGAGAGAGAGAGAGAGAGAGAGAGATTATTAATAAAGAGTAAACTGATGTTTGTGTGCATGTTTTCTTGTTTCTTGTTTTACTATTGTGTTTCTGTGTTGCCATATTTGTTTCTTTACACAGGAGTATCCTTTGGCCAGCAGCTGTTATTACCTGAAAGGATGGATATAAAAGTTGGGGAGAACCTGGTGATTAACCCAATCAGCATTCCTGATTCCTGTGACCAGAGGTGACACAGGTCCATACCACTGTAAAGTGTCCAACACTGTCAGCCAAGCGACAAGTCCTCCACTCAGCCTCACTATTTACTGTAAGATATTTCATATGATGCAACATATTGATTTTTCTTAGGTTTTTTCAACAAATATGAATAAAATAACTGGTATCTAGAAGACCATGATGCCTCTAAAAAACTTCAAATATAAAATGTTCAATTGCAGATGGTCCAGAAAATGTTGCTGTCAAAGCAGATCCAGTGGGACCCATTTACAGAGCTGGGTCTAACATCATACTGACCTGCTCAGCTGAGTCCAGCCCTACTGCTGAGTTTCAGTGGGCTGTGAATGGAGCAGCACTTGGTCAAATAGGACACGAGCTCACAATGAACAACATTCAGAGCAATCAGAGTGGCAGTTATACCTGCATCGTCCATAACACAAAGACCCTGAGATATTTCACTTCTCATCCCATCAGCATCACTGTACTGGGTGGGTTATAGTTTAATTATTGAATTCATTTTCAACATAAATAATAATTTTGTGAATGAAATGTTTCAAATAGAATAATTTGTTTATCAATGGAATAAAAGTACAACCGGCATAATAAATAAATAATAAAATAAATAGTAAATAGTAAATAAAATAGTAAAAATAAATAAAGAATTTATCACCAAACAATTTCAATGCAATTTGATCACATCCATGGATGTATCACATCCATATATATATATATATATATATATATATATATATATATATATATATATAGATATAGATATAGATATAGATAGATATATGGATGTGAGATATATATATATATATATATACACACACACACTGAACAAAATTATAAACGCTTTTGTTTTTGCCCCCATTTTTCTTGAGATAACCTCTTAAAGATCTAACACTTGTTCTATGTACACAAAAGGCATATTTCTCTCAAATATTGTTCACAAATCTGTCTAAATCTGTGTTAGTGAGCACTTCTCCTTTACCAAGATAATCCATCCTCCTCACAGGTGTGGCATATCAACATGCTGATTAGATTAGATTGCACAGGTGTGGTTTAGGCTGTCCAAAGCACAAAATACGTGAGACAAATAGGGGTAACACCAGATACTGACTGGTTTCTGGACCCCCAAATCTGGTAAAACTGCACATTTTAGAATGGCTTTTATTGTGGCCAGCCTAAAGCACACCTGTGCAATAATCATGCTGTAGGTGTACATAGAAAAAGTCATAGATCTTTGAGTTCAGCTCATGAAAAATGGGGGCAAAAACAAGTCTTACATTTACAATTTTTTCAAAAAAAAAAAAAAAAATAATAATAATAATATATATATATATATATATATATATATATATATATATATATATATATATATATATATATATATTTATTTATTTAAAACGTGTGCATATACACATATGAAAGTGACAATTTTGTGTTTTTATTAAAGAATTATGCTTTATTGAGCTTTTCATGTCTTGCAATTTAACAGTGTAACATTGTAAAATGTTTCTTAAACTATTTTCTGATTAATACTTTTTTTTAAGCAGCTGGAGGTGCAGAGTCACTGTTTGCAGGAGCTATAACTGGTATTGTTATCGGGGTTTTATTAGGTGTTGCTGGAATTGCTGGTTTGATTTTCTACTTCACAAAAGCAAAGAAATTGTAAGTAAACTAAATTCTCAATTACAAATCCACATGATTCTGCATACTGTATTTGTGCTGTTACAGTGTGTGTTTAATTTTTCTAGTTTTTAGTTTAGCTAGTGTGTCATGCATTCAAATCTCAAGCTGCCACTGCTGGGACCTTGAGCAAGTCCTTTCACCCTCAACTGGGCTACAAAAAAAAAGAAAGCAGACACTTCTCCTTTCTGCAAAAAAAAAAAAGAATAAATCCGAGACCTCTGGGCTATTTGTTGTACTATTAACACTCGAAATGCTTTTTTTTATGGGAGTGAGTAAAAAAGACCCTTCTTGCTATTTATTATGCAAAGGAAATAACCCTTACCTACTCTACATGACTGTTATTTGGTGTATGATTTCTAGGCCAAGAACAATCTCTAAAGGAAATACACAGAATACAGGTACGTCTGAAGATTGTGTGCTGCATTTTAAAGACCAGACATGTAGCGCAGGCCAAAATACACTGATGGCATAATTATGATATGAACAATTTCTGTGCTGAACAGCAATTTTCAATATATATATTTTATTTTTTTTTATCTTTTTTATACAGCTACAGTTAATGAATATGAACAAGTAAGTGCTTTTATGTGCTTAAATGTTGATTCTGCACAATTGCTACAGTAAATTATATAATTTAAACCTCCCCAGCTGCATTTAACTTACACCCTACAGCATGCAGAAGCCTTAGACAAGTCAGTGTGTCAGGATTACAGACTGCATTTCCCATCAGTCACATGATCAGTCACATGGTCTTTGAATCGAGTCATCTTTCTTTGTTTACTAGCAGTTGTATATGGCTTTACTTTACGCTGTACTGTTTATCGTTTCATCATGTAAGGTAACAAAAGGAACAATGCAAATGAACAAAACAAAAATAAGCATACACACAACTAAACAAGACACAAAATAATGAAACATAAAGATGAAAACTATAACCTGGAACAAGACTTAAAGAACAGCATTAAAAACCAGCATGAGTTAAAGAGTGCTGTGACAGGTGAGGTTAAATAAGAGCACATTACTGAATGTGAATCACATACAGTAAAACAGGCACGTGCACAGGTAGGGCTCAACCTGTGCAGAGCACATGCCCTTTTTGCCCTTACACTCCGAAGTGCCCTTTTTTTGGTGGTGTTACTAAATAATCTTGATATAAAAAAAGGGAGGAGGGTGCCCTTTTTCAGTTTCAGCACATGCCCCTCAAAAGGTCTGTGCACGGCCCTGCAGTAAAACAATTACATGCAATGGTAAGATGCAGTGGCTGATGGGAGATTTAGTTCTGTAGCTTTAGGCATAATCAAGTCAGATGATCAGTTATTATAATCTTGTTCATTGTTTCAGGTGCAGTTTATATAATGTATGTCCTAACTGTATTCATTTTTTTAATTGTTAGGATGAGTACTATGTAAATTTCCCATATAATCAGAGTGGAGTTCATACAGGAGGATCTCAGCCTGATGGGGTAAGCAATCTATTTAATCTCTTTATAATCTTTTATTTATTTTCTCCCCACTAGTATGTAGATAGAGCTATTACTGTACTGTTTATTAAATACATTCTATTGAAATGTATGTATATACTACTGACCATCTAGGGAAGAGTTTATGAAACTGTCTTGCATGAGCAAACATCTGTCCATGGTTAGGACTCGCTCAGCCCTTTGTGGATAATAAGGTAAGTTAATTTACTAAATTTATTTAAGACTAGAATTAGTTTTATTAAAGTAGTAAGCCAGAATAGAAATACAGATTAAAACAGAGTAGACTAGTAACAGTTTCACTGTAAAGAACTTTTGCTAGAATTGGAGTTTTATGTATTAAACAAAGACAACTGGAGTAATACAATCAGTGAAATTCTCCAGTGCTGGTATATGGAATATTGTGTAGCTGTTCAAATGAGCAGCGATGGGATGTGGTAGCTCAGTGGTTAAGTCTCCTGCTTGTTGATCAGCAGGTCAGGGGTTCAAGTCCCATTATCGTCAAACCACTACTCACGGTGCCTTGCACAAGGCATTTAATCCTCTGCACTCTAGGGACACTAAATCATGTCTGACCCCAGCTTCCTAACAACGCTGGGATATACGAAGAAAGAATTTTACTGTATTACATACAGTACTGAATTTCATGTAAAAAGCATCCTTTTTCATCCATCCTTTTTCATGCATATGGTAAATGTTCTACTTCCTTGTCAGTGAGTGTGTCTGATCCTTTTAAAAAAAGTTTTATTAGCTCTTTTAGTTTCATCTGTTTTGTACTCATGGACACAATTTGTGTAGATTTTGATTGTCAAATCAGTAAGCAGGTAACTTCATATATACATTGTTAAAACCTGTATAAAAGCAGCACTTCATCATATATTATTATATTTTGCATACATTTTGAGTCCTGAAATTATAATTCAGTTGTGAACACATTTGCTACAATGGTTATGTGGACATGTTCATGTATATGCTGCTTCTTATGTTATAGGGATTAAAGTCTTCCAGAGGAGAGACGTCACCTTCTCTGAAATTAGGAAGAGGAAGTGATTCTGTGAATCATTGATTAAACGTGGGCTAAAGTACATTGTTTAGGCCATGTTATAGAAATGAGTATGCAGTTCCACATTTCTAAATTACATTTCCTGATTACGCATCACTTCACCTTTAATTGTTTATACAGAACGATTTTATAAACATAATATTTTTCTTCTCCTTACAGCTGTCAAAGGCTATGCATCTGATGCATAACAATCGTTTTTAATGTTTAATGCTTGTATTCCTTGTATTTCTTATCAGATACAGATATATAAAACATTTAAACACATTTATAATGATCACATTTAAGTGTAATTCTATACTGTTAATATTGTTGTTTATATGAAATGCCTTCACACACCCTGAGATGTAACATTCATTTATATATTATAAAAGATTATGGATCTGCTTTAACCTGTTGTCCATCTTGTTTCTTTCTTCGCTGCAATGATCACACTGAGTCCTGCCTCCCTGTATATAAACCCCAGCCACCTGCTGTTTCATCAATCTTGATCTCTTTCCCGTGGAAGATTTCAGAAGCTTTCCTCAGCAAACCCTGGGAATTATTGTTAAACAGTTTACTGACGAAGCTGAAAGGTATGATCCCAAACGAAATACTCCTTTATATTTGTTGAGTGACCACAATTGGTGTTGGAAACTAATGTCCTAAGGTGAGTTTTCAACGCTAAACATTGCCACCTTGTAAAAATGCCCCTGAGGATCGTGGATCTCTGCCAGAGATTCACACATTCTCTGCATCTCCTGCCTGGGTGCTAAATATGCTCAGGTGGTGTTATCTAACCCCTATAGCTGCCCTCAATGCACGATTTTCTTGACTAAAAGCCCAGAAAGGAGGCTTCGAGTGGCAACTACAGGAAGGTCGGGCCCATGCATTTCTATTCAACCCAGAGAGGAGCCCATGGAGTGTCCACAGAACTCAAACACACAGGGAAATATGTTGGATAGCGTGTCACCCGCCCTCCGCTATTCGAGATGTCCTTAGCAAACCACCATCCCTTTGAAGCTTTTGTTTTTAAAGACTGTTCTGTTACTTGCTTTTCCTACAGCAAAAAGGCTGAGTGAACTGCACGCCTTAACAGTTCACCCCTCATGTTGATGTTCGTTTCAGTCTCTTAAAACTAAGCCAGCATTAATGTCTAAAGTATTCCATCACTCTGGGCCCATTAATCCGTAGATCTGGTGGGTTCTTTAATAACATGAAGTGAAGTATTGCTCCATGTCTATCTCACATGGAGAAGAGATATGCAGAGAATGACAAAACGTGTTTCTGGTCCTTAAAAAAAAAAGATCTCTTTTGGTCACAGTTGTTTTGTACACATGAACATTTTTGTGTAGGTTCTGAATTTCAAGTCAGTAAGCTGCTAACTATATATATATATATATATATATATTATATATATATATATATATATATATATATATATATATATATATATATATATATATATATATATATATATATATATATCTCACACGTCATCATATATGATTGTATTTTACATTGATTTTGTGTTCTGAATTACAATTCAGTTGTGAACACACTTTCTACAATGATTATGTGGATATGTTCATGTAACATTAAACATTAAAGTGTTCCAAACGACAGGCATCACTTTCTCTGAAATGAGAAAAAGAAGAAGAATTTCTGTGAACTATTAATTAAATGTGGACAAAAGTACAGCTATGACCAAGAGTTTTGAGAATAATCCAAATATGAATTTTCACAAATTCTGCTTTTTCAGTTTTAATTAAGGCAATGTGCATATACTCCAAAATGTTATGAAAAGTTGTCAGATGATTTGCAATTAATTGCAGACTCTCTTTACCATGACAGTGAACTTAATCCCAAAAAGAATTTTTACTGCATTTCAGCAATGCCAAAAAATGATCAGCTGACATCATTTCAGTGATTCTTTTGTACACTGGTAAGCGTGTTGACAAGGACAAGGCTGGAGATCACTCTGTCATGCTGATTGAGTTACAATGGCAGACTGGAAGCTTTAAAAGGAGGGTGGTGCTTCAAATCATTGTTCTTATGTTAAACATGGTTACCTGCAAGGAAACACGTGCAGTCATAATTGGTTTGCACAAAAAGGGATTCACAGGCAAGGATATTGCTGCTAATAAGAGTGCACTTAAATCAACTATTTATCGAATCATGAAGAAGGCTTCAGGGCACCCAAGAAAATCCAGCAAGCGCCAGAACCTTGGCACCACCAGTGCAGAGCTTGCTCAGAAATGTAGCAAGAAGGCCTGGTGTCAAGAAGGGCAGCAATCAAGCCACTTCTCTCCAGGAAAAACATCAGGGGCAGACTGATATTCTGCAAAAGGTACAGGAATTAGACTGCTGAGGACTGGGGTAAAGTAATTTTCTCTGAAAAAAAATCCCTGTTTAGATCGTTTAGATCATCCTGAAAAAAGCTTGTCCAGACAAGAAACAGTGAGTGTTACGATTAGTCCTGTGTCAAGCCAACAGTACAGTAAAGCGTCCTGAGACCATTCATGTGCGGGGTTGGTTCTTAGCCAAGGGATTTGGACTCACTCACAATTCTGCCTAAGAACACAGCAATGAATAAAGAATGGTACAAAAAAAAATGCCTTTTCCAGCATGATAGAGCGCCTTGCCATTAGGCAAAAGTGATAACTTAGTGGCTCGGAGAACAAAACAAACAGACACCAGACCTTAATTCCATTGAGAACTTATGGTCAATCCTCAAGAGCAGAGGTGGGAACTAACAAAATACAAATAATTAATTATAGTACTTAAGTAGATTTCTCTGGTATCAGTACTTCACTATTTATTTTTTGGACAACTTTTTACTTTCACTCATTACATATTTTACATAAATATCTGTACTTTGTACTTCTTACGTTTTCAAACCAAACTCCTTACTTTAGTTTTAATCTATTTGGTGAAATGTACATTTTTTTTTTCTTCTTATTGCACGCCACTTTCAGCCCATCAACCTATTTCCTGTCATTGCGCAGCTTTTTCAACCTGGCTAATACGGACCATAGATGTAGGCTTGTTTACAAAGCTAAAAATAATCAAGGCAGACAGCAAAAAGAAGGATGGCAAACGTGAATGAGACAGAGGGAGTCAGTGATGTAAAAATGACTGAGAACAGAGACATTCCTGATCATCATCATCATCATCATCATCATCATCACCATCTTTTCTCTGCTAGTGTTCTATATGGTGGTTGTTCAGCCTGGAAACATTTATTAGATAACAACATTTAAAATTCGTTTTTGTAATAATATATTTATATGATGCGAGGTCCAGCTACCAGCGTGACACAAAAAACAGGTAGTAGTAATGGCTACTTTTTAATTTAAGTACATGTCAGAGACCAACGGTCTTCACTTTAACTTCAGTAAAAAAGTGTAGTCAGTACTTCAACCTTTACCAGAGTCTTTTAAAACATCAGTATCTGTACTTCTACTTAATTGAAGGATGTGTGTACTTTTGCCACCTCTCCAAAAGAGGCGGGTGGACAAATAAAATCGCACAAATTCTGACAAACTCCAAGCATTGATTATACAAGAATGGGCTGCCATCAATTAGGATGTGGCACAGAAGTTGATTGACAGCATAAACTTAATGTAATGTAAAGTTTCTTTGACACTTATGAAATGCTAGTAATTATACTTCAATATACCATAGCAACATCTGACAGAAAGATCTAAAAACACTGAAGCAGCAGACTTTGTGGAAATTAATATTTGTTTTATTCTTAAAACTTTTGGCCACTTTCAATGTTTTGCCTTCACTTTTCTCATAAACTCTACAGTAAAATGTGTTGAATTCGAATAGTGTAATAGACAGAGACACTGTAAACGAGAATTATTTAAATGATTGATCAACCTTATAAAGAAAAATGTTTATTGAATGTTTGAATATGGTACATGATTGAAAATGCAGGTTTGGAGTGATTTTGCCTTTACTTTTCTCAAAAATTGTACAGTAAAATGACTTGATATTTAAGACAATAATAGACAATAATACTCTAAGTAAGAAAAATGTAAATGATTGTGCAAACCTATGAAAGAAAATGTTTTATGTGTGTATAAATGCACTGATTTTTATGTTCTAACGAATTGTACAGTAGACCTGAAAATGAATTCAGTGATAGTCAGGGTCACTCTGAGTAAAGATCAATTGAATGAATAAGCAAACATATAAAGGAATGTAAAATAAAGGTGATTTTGCTTTTAAATTTCACTATATAGTCTCAAACACTATACAGTAAAGATGTTTTAAGAGTGTTTGAATATAGGACATGATTATATATATATATATATATATATATATTAACACCACAAACAAGAAATATTATTATTATTTGTTATTTTTATTTTTATGAAAGGTAGCAATCAAAAAAAATTTTTTTTTATCTTTTTTATTATCTTTTCCTAATATAAAAAAAGCCGGTCTGAAGCGACTTTACATCTATTTTGACCGCTCCCACCACCCGTACCTTAAGTGCACGATTAGACGCGCAATTAAAAGAAAGTGCGGCTGACTTGACCGTGTATTTTGTGAAACTCATCACCAGTGACTGTAAAAGGTTGTAAAGGAGAACGGTGAATGTGACAGTCTGGGAGAAACCGGTGGAGGATTTAACTCTGATAGTTTACCTGTAGGCTGGTTACTCGAGTTTAATTAAAAAGCTGTATTTGATGCATTTCGGTTCACATCTGGTGATTATTCAGCACAAGTCGCTTTTTGTGGATCAGTGGTGAAGCTCCGGATTTCTCACGATGCATTTCCAAGCTGTGTTCTGCATTCTGCTTCTGCTGACATGTACAGGTGAGCACTGACCTGAGCAAGAAGAAGAAGAAGAAGAGAAATATAGTAAGTAATTACAGTGTAGCCTCATTCAGCATAATGTGTAGAGGGAAAACTAACAACAACATTTACATGTAACACATAGAGATTGAGTGAACACTTTGCGTCCACTCAATCTCAATGACCATTTTACTCAAGATAACGATCTATGTAGAGAGAGAGAGAGAGAGAGAGAGAGAGAGAGAGAGAGAGAGAGATTATTAATAAAGAGTAAACTGATGTGTTTGTGTGCATGAATTCTTGTTACTTGTTTTACTATTGTGTTTCTGTGTTGCCATATTTGTTTCTTCACACAGGAGTATCCTTTGGCCAGCAGCTGTTATTACCTGAGAGGATGGATATAAAAGTTGGGGAGAACCTGGTGATTACCCCAATCAGCATTCCTGATTCCTCACGTATTGCCGCCAAATGGATCTGTAATGGAACTACATTTCTTACTGAAATTTCCTCAGGAATTATAATACAGCCACCGTACACTGACAGAGCCAGTCTGAACACCCACACTTTAGCTCTGACTCTCAAAAGCCTGACTGAGAGTGATTCTGGACAATATGCTCTGGAAGTACAGAATGTTACAGACACTTTCAGAGGTGTGACATCAGTGCAGGTGTTTGGTGAGTATACAAAACTTTTTGTTATAACACTTTTCAGGAAGAGTAGTTCATCTTTCACAGAGTGGTTCATCTGTGTCCTTATTCTGTAAATACAAAAACATTCCTTTACTGTGTACATTTAAGATGACAGCAGAGGCTTCACTTGTTTACAATGTAAAAAAAAACTGTTTACTAAAGTCCCTCTATTATTTGTTAATCTTGATTTAAAGAAAAAAATAGTAGTAATAGATGTGTTCCAATATTCAGTCAGGCCTGTAATGTAATGTAATGCTGTTAAAAGTGTTTAAAAACGTAAATATATATGTACCAGTCAGTCGATTAGAGCCAGTTATTCAGTTAGAGCCTACAATAATGGTTTAAAAAATAAATGTTATATGCAAACTAATTATAAAATTCATAAAGTATTAACATTGATTTCTTTATTTCTAAAATGTATTATTATTATTTTTTAGCTAACTATTTCCTTCTGATGAAATAGCAGACATTGCAAATGCTGACCTGAACATAGAAGTGTTTTCATGTTCATATTTGTCAGGAAAAACTGAAAATTGCACTTAAAATATTATAATTAATAAAAATCATGTGAAAAAAGTTCTAAAGGTCAGAGGAAATAATAATAATAATAATAATAATAATAATAATAATAATAATAATTTTTATTTTAATAAGTTTTATTTTGGAGCTCACAGCATTTCAGTTTTATTGTGTGTATACATGCGCCTTCTGTTTTTTTAATTTTTTTTTCATGCCTACTATTATGGTTCATGAGCTCCATATACTTTCAAACCCCTAGTGCCAGCATCCAATGTTACCATATTACCAAGTCAAACAGAACTGGTTGAATTCAACAGCACTGTGAGTCTCAGGTGCTCTGCGTCTGGCTCCTTTCTTACATTTGTGTGGCTGAACAGAAGCTCTGAGGTAACAGCAGGGGATCGAGTTCAGTTAACAGACAGCAACAGCAGTCTGACCATCACCAATGTGACCAGAGGTGACACAGGTCCATACCACTGTAAAGTGTCCAACACTGTCAGCCAAGCGACAAGTCCTCCACTCAGCCTCTCTATTTACTGTAAGATATTTCATATCATGCAACATATTAATTTTTCTTAGTTTTTTCAACAAATATGAATAATATAACTTGTATCTAGAAGACCATGGTGCCTCTAAAAAACTTCAAATATAAAATGTTTAATTGCAGATGGTCCAGAAAATGTTGCTGTCAAAGCAGATCCAGTGGGACCCATTTACAGAGCTGGGTCTAACATCATACTGACCTGCTCAGCTGAGTCCAGCCCTACTGCTGAGTTTCAGTGGGCTGTGAATGGAGCAGCACTTGGTCAAATGGGACACGAGCTCACAATGAACAACATTCAGAGCAGTCAGAGTGGCAATTATACCTGCATCGTCCATAACACAAAGACCCTGAGATATTCCACTTCTCATCCCATCAGCATCACTGTACTGGGTGGGTTATAGTTTAATTATTGAATTCATTTTCAACATAAATAATAATTTTGTGAATGAAATGTTTCAAATGGAATAATTTGTTTATCAATGGAATAAAAGTACAACCGGCATAATAAATAAATAATAAAATAAATAGTAAACAGTAAATAAAATAGTAAAAATAAATAAAGAATTTATCACCAAACAATTTCAATGCAATTTGATCACATCCATGGATGTATCACATCCATATATATATATATATATATATATAGATATAGATATAGATATAGATATAGATAGATATATGGATGTGAGATATATATATATATATATACACACACACACTGAACAAAATTATAAACGCTTTTGTTTTTGCCCCCATTTTTCTTGAGATAACCTCTTAAAGATCTAACACTTGTTCTATGTACACAAAAGGCATATTTCTCTCAAATATTGTTCACAAATCTGTCTAAATCTGTGTTAGTGAGCACTTCTCCTTTACCAAGATAATCCATCCTCCTCACAGGTGTGGCATATCAACATGCTGATTAGATTAGATTGCACAGGTGTGGTTTAGGCTGTCCAAAGCGCAAAATACGTGAGACAAATAGGGGTAACACCAGATACTGACTGGTTTCCGGACCCCCAAATCTGGTAAAACTGCACATTTTAGAATGGCTTTTATTGTGGCCAGCCTAAAGCACACCTGTGCAATAATCATGCTGTAGGTGTACATAGAAAAAGTCCTAGATCTTTGAGTTCAGCTCATAAAAAATGGGGGCAAAAACATTTACAATTTTTTCAAAAAAAAAAAAAAAAAATAATAATAATAATATATATATATATATATATATATATATATATATATATATATATATATATATATATATATATATATATATTTATTTATTTAAAACGTGTGCATATACACATATGAAAGTGACAATTTTGTGTTTTTATTAAAGAATTATGCTTTATTGAGCTTTTCATGTCTTGCAATTTAACAGTGTAACATTGTAAAATGTTTCTTAAACTATTTTCTGATTAATACTTTTTTTTAAGCAGCTGGAGGTGCAGAGTCACTGTCTGCAGGAGCTATAACTGGTATTGTTATCGGGGTTTTATTAGGTGTTGCTGGAATTGCTGGTTTGATTTTCTACTTCACAAAAGCAAAGAAATTGTAAGTAAACTAAATTCTCAATTACAAATCCACATGATTCTGCATACTGTATTTGTGCTGTTACAGTGTGTGTTTAATTTTTCTAGTTTTTAGTTTAGCTAGTGTGTCATGCATTCAAATCTCAAGCTGCCACTGCTGGGACCTTGAGCAAGTCCTTTCACCCTCAATTGGGCTACAAAAAACAAGGCAGACATTTCTCCTTTCTGCAAAAAAAAAAAAGAATAAATCCGAGACCTCTGGGCTATTTGTTGTACTATTAACACTCAAAATGCTTTTTTATGGGAGTGAGCAAAAAAACCCCTTCTTGCTATTTATTATGCAAAGGAAATAACCCTTACCTACTCTACATGACTATTATTTGGTGTATGATTTCTAGGCCAAGAACAATCTCTAAAGGAAATACACAGAATACAGGTACGTCTGAAGATTATGTGTGCTGCATTTTAAAGACCAGACATGTAGCGCAGGCCAAAATACACTGATGGCATAATTATGATATGAACAATTTCTGTGCTGAACAGCAATTTTCAATATATATTTTATATTTTTAATCTTTTTTATACAGCTACAGTTAATGAATATGAACAAGTAAGTGCTTTTATGTGCTTAAATGTTGATTCTGCACAATTGCTACAGTAAATTATATAATTTAAACCTCCCCAGCTGCATTTAACTTACACCCTACAGCATGCAGAAGCCTTAGACAAGTCAGTGTGTCAGGATTACAGACTGCATTTCCCATCAGTCACATGATCAGTCACATGATCAGTCACATGGTCTTTGAATCGAAATCATCTTTCTTTGTTTACTAGCAGTTGTATATGGCTTTACTTTACGCTGTACTGTTTATCGTTTCATCATGTAAGGTAACAAAAGGAACAATGCAAATGAACAAAACAAAAATAAGCATACACACAACTAAACAAGACACAAAATAATGAAACAAAGATGAAAACTATAACAAGACTTAAAGAACAGCATTAAAAACCAGCATGAGTTAAAGAGTGCTGTGACAGGTGAGGTTAAATAAGAGCACATTACTGAATGTGAATCACATACAGTAAAACAGGCACGTGCACAGGTAGGGCTCAACCTGTGCAGAGCACATGCCCTTTTTGCCCTTACACTCCGAAGTGCCCTTTTTTTGGTGGTGTTACTAAATAATCTTGATATAAAAAAAGGGAGGAGGGTGCCCTTTTTCAGTTTCAGCACATGCCCCTCAAAAGGTCTGTGCACGGCCCCTGCAGTAAAACAATTACATGCAATGGTAAGATGCAGTGGCTGATGGGAGATTTAGTTCTGTAGCTTTAGGCATAATCAAGTCAGATGATCAGTTATTATAATCTTGTTCATTGTTTCAGGTGCAGTTTATATAATGTATGTCCTAACTGTATTCATTTTTTTAATTGTTAGGATGAGTACTATGTAAATTTCCCATATAATCAGAGTGGAGTTCATACAGGAGGATCTCAGCCTGATGGGGTAAGCAATCTATTTAATCTCTTTATAATCTTTTATTTATTTTCTCCCCACTAGTATGTAGATAGAGCTATTACTGTACTGTTTATTAAATACATTCTATTGAAATGTATGTATATACTACTGACCATCTAGGGAAGAGTTTATGAAACTGTCTTGCATGAGCAAACATCTGTCCATGGTTAGGACTCGCTCAGCCCTTTGTGGATGATAAGTGAATTTACTAAATTTATTTAAGACTAGAATTAGTTTTATTAAAGTAGTAAGCCAGAATAGAAATACAGATTAAAACAGAGTAGACTAGTAACAGTTTCACTGTAAAGAACTTTTGCTAGAATTGGAGTTTTATGTATTAAACAAAGACAACTGGAGTAATACAATCAGTGAAATTCTCCAGTGCTGGTATATGGAATATTGTGTATCTGTTCAAATGAGCAGCGATGGGATGTGGTAGCTCAGTGGTTAAGTCTCCTGCTTGTTAATCAGCAGGTCAGGGGTTCAAGTCCCATTATCGTCAAACCACTACTCACGGTGCCTTGCACAAGGCATTTAATCCTCTGCACTCTAGGGACACTAAATCATGTCTGACCCCAGCTTCCTAACAACGCTGGGATATACGAAGAAAGAATTTTACTGTATTACATACAGTACTGAATTTCATGTAAAAAGCATCCTTTTTATCCATATGGTTATTTATTCATGCATATGGTTACTGTTCTACTTCTTTGTCAGTGAGTGTGTCTGATCCTTTTAAAAAAAGTTTTACAGTAAAACCCTGTTGGACGAGCATAATTCGTTCTTGAAAATTGCTCGTAGGTCCATTTGCTCGTACGTTCAAACTAATTTTCCCCATAAGAATGAATGTAAAATTGATTTAATCCGTTTCGAGACCTCATTCGATCGCTTATTTCCGCACTTAAAAAGTATTTGTAGCCTATTTTAACAAACAAATACACCACAAATTACTGTAATGTAAACATAATTTAACACTTACCCATGTGGTAGTGGTTGATTGCGAGTGAGACGCACAGGGCTACACCACGCTCGTACATTTAGACTATTTCCTTTTTGGTTTCAATGGTAATTCTTTCTTTTTCCCAGCACCATCACTGATTTTCTTGGGAGACATTTTTCAAGATTTCTAGTGAAATAAAAATATAACATTAAAAAAAGTTGTGTTTGCTGCACTGAACAATGAGAGCGACCAAGCGATACATCATCGACTGATGCGACCCTCCGCCGAAAACGGGGAGCCGACAGCGTTTTTGCTCGCAAAATAGGGTAAGATTTTGCGAGTAAGGTCGCTCGTATCTCCATTTGCTTAGACTATTAGTTGCTCGTACAACAGGGTTTTACTCTATTAGCTCTTTTAGTTTCAGCTGTTTTGTACTCATGGACACAATTTGTGTAGATTCTGATTGTCAAATCAGTGAGCAGCTAACTTCATATAAACATTGTTAAAAACCTGTATACAAGCAGCACTAAGTATTCACCACTTCATCATATATTATTATATTTTGCATACATTTTGAGTCCTTAGATTGTAATTCAGTTGTAAACACATTTGCTGCAATGATTATGTGGACATGTTCATGTATATACTGATTCTTATCTGTTATAGGGATTAAAGTCTTCCAGAGGAGAGACGTCACCTTCTCTGAAATTAGGAAGAGGAAGTGATTCTGTGAATCATTGATTAAACGTGGGCTAAAGTACATTGTTTAGGCCATGTTATGGAAATGAGTATGCAGTTCCACATTTCTAATTTACATTTCCTGATTACGCATCACTTCACCTTTAATTGTTTATACAGAACGATTTCATAAACATAATAATTTCTTCTCCTCTCAGCTGTCAAAGGCTATGCATCTGATGCATCAGAATTATATTTAATGTTTAATGTTTGTATTTCTTGTATTTTTTTATCAGATACAGATATATAAAACATTTATACATTTAATCACATTTATAATAATCACATTTAAGTGTAATTCTATACTGTTAATATTGTTGTTTTTATGAAATGCCTTCACACACCCTGAGATGTAACATCCATTTATATTTTATAAAAGATTATGGATCTGCTTTAACCTGTTGTCCACCTTGTTTCTTCCTTCGCTGCAATGATCACACTGAGTCCTGCCTCCTTTTATATAAACCCCAGCCAACTGCCGTTTCGTCATTCTTGATCTCTTCCCTGTGGAAGATTTCAGAAGCTATCAGCAAACCCTGGGAATTATTGTTAAACAGTTTACTGACGAAGCTGAAATGTATGATCCCTTATATTTGTTGAGTGACCATGCTTGGTGTTGGAAACTAATGTGTTAAGGCGAGTTTTCAACGCTAAACATGGCCACCGTGTAAAAATGCCCCTGAGGATCGTGGATCTCTGCCAGAGATTCACACATTATCTGCATCTCCTGCCTGGGTGCTAAACATGCTCAGGTGGTGCTATCTAACTCCTGCGGATTTTCTCAACTAAAGGCCTAGAAAGGAGGCTCAAACACATGGGGAAATATGTTGGATAACGTGTCACCCGTCCTCCCTCATCGAGTTCCCATTAAGGGCTTCTCGAGCCTGGGCCTACAGGGAATGGAGGATTTAGGAATGCGGATTTTCCACCATTCGAGATGTCCTTAGCAAACCACCATTCTTTTGAAGCTTTTGTTTTTAAAGACTGTTCTGTTACTTGCTTTTACTACAGCAAATAGGCTGAGTGAACTGCACGCCTTAACACTTCACCCCTCATGCTGATGTTCGCTCCGGGAGGTCTATTAGAACTAAGCCAGCATTATTGCCTAAAGTACTCCACCACTCTGGGACCCGTTAATCCGTAGATCTGGTGGGTTTCCATCCGCCACTTTTTTTGGTTAAGAGGAGGAGAGCTTACACTATTACAGACTCTTCAATCAACTTTTAGTTTCCTGGGCCGATTGCTTCCTAGGAAAGCCTGTCTTGCGGCAGCGCCTATTGCACTGGGTTGTGGAGGCGATTATGTTATGTTACAGTAACGTGAATATAGTGCGCCCTAAGGAGTTAAGAGCTTACTTTACCAGAACCACTGGAGCTTCGTCAGTATATCGGCAATACGGGAGTTGGCTAGATCCCATAGTGGGAAACCAAACCAGTGTTAGATTGAGAACTATCCATTGTAAAAAGAGTGTGTTCAGAACTGAATAGTAATTTGAGAACACATAATCAATTTAAAATATAATCATATATGATGACGTGATGGTAATAATTATATATATATATATATATATATATATATATTATATATATATATATATATATATATATATATACAGTGCCCTCCACAATTATTGGCACCCCTGTTTAAGATGTGGTCGTGGACTTCTAAAAATTCTCCTTTTTTTTTTTAAAACAACATAGAACCCAAATGCAAAAAAAGAGAAAAATCCAACCTTTCATTTAAGTACATAACTTTGGTGGTAAAAAAAATCATACATTTAGAAAAAAAAAAAAAAAAACTTGAAATCATGTGTCCCACAATTATTGGCACCCCTAACAATTCCTCTGAAAAATTAAATTTTTTTTTTTTTATATATATTTTTCTGTAGTTGCTAAGGTTGGTCAGGGTATCTAGGGACTTTTAATTAGTAATTCATGATTTCCTGTTTCCCTGGGGTATAAATATGACGTGACACAGAGGCCTAATTCTCTTACCCATTTGTCAACATGGCAAAGACAAGAGAACACACCATTCAAGTAAGGCAGATGTGTGTCGACCTTCATAAGTCAGGCAATGGCTACAAGAAAATAGCCACTCGCCTTAACTTGCCGGTATCTACAGTCAGAGGAATCATTAAGAAGTTTAAAACAACTGGAACAGTGACAAACAAGGCTGGAAGAGGTCCCAAGTTTATCTTGCCACAACGCACAGTGAGGAGGATGGTAAGAGAAGTAAAAAAAATTCCCAAGCTCAGCGTCACAGAATTGCATCAAAGAGTGGCATCTTGGGGTCACAGAGTCTCCAAAACAACCATCAGACGCTCTCTACATGCCAACAACTTGTTGGGGAAAAAGCCTTTTCTCACAAACGTAAACGTCTGGAGTTTGCTAAGCGGTACTGGGACTTCAACTGGGATCGTGTGCTTTGGTCAGATGAGACTAAGATTGAGCTTTTTGGCAACAAACACTCTAAGTGGGTCTGGCGTAAAACAAAAAATGAGTATGCCGAAAAGCACCTAATGCCCACCGTGAAGTATGGTGGAGGATCTGTGATGCTGTGGGCCTGTTTCTCTTCCAAAGGCCCTGGGAACCTTGTTAGGGTGCATGGCATTATGAACGCTTTGAAGTACCAGGATATTTTAAATAAAAACCTGATGGCCTCTGCCAGAAAGCTGAAGATGGGTCGTCATTGGGTCTTTCAGCAGGATAATGATCCAAAACATGTGGCAAAATCTACACAAAAGTGGTTCAGCAGTCACAAACTCAAGCTCCTCCCATGGCCTTCTCAGTCCCCAGACCTCAACCCAATCAAAAACCTGTGGGGCGAGCTAAAAAGAAGAGTGCATAAGAGAGGACCCAGGACACTGGATGATCTAGAAAGATTGTGCAAAGAAGAATGGTCAAAAATCCACCATGACCAAAAGTTTTATGGAATGATCCAAATATAAATTTTCACAAATTATTTTTTCCATTTTAATAAAGGCAATTTGCATATACTCCAAAATGTTATGAAAAGTGGTCAGATGATTTGTAATTAATTGCAGAGTCTCTCTTTACCATAACAGTGAACTTAATCCCAAAAAGAATTTTCACTGCATTTCAGCAATGCCAAAAAAGGATCAGCTGACATCATTTCAGTGATTCTTTTGTTAATACGAGTAAGAGTGTTGACAAGGACAAGGCTGGAGATCACTCTGTCATGTTGATTGAGTCACAATGGCAGACTGGAAGCTTTAAAAGGAGGGTGGTGCTTCAAATCATTGTTCTTATGTTAACATGGGTACCTGCAAGGAAACATGTGCAGTCGTCATTGCTTCGCACAAAAAGGGATTCACAGGCAAGGATATTGCTGCTAGTAAGAGTGCACCTAAATCAACTATTCATCAAATCATGAAGAACTTCAAGAAAATAGATTCAACTGTTGTGAAGAAGGCTTCAGGGCACCCAAGAAAATTCAGCAAGCGCCAGGACCTGGGCACCACCAGTGCAGAGCTTGCTCAGGAATGTGGCAAGAAGGCCTGGTGTCAAGAAGGGCAGCAATGAAGCCACTTCTCGCCAGGAAAAACATCAGGGGCAGACTGATATTCTGCAAAAGGTACAGGAATTAGACTGCTGAGGACTGGGGTAGAGTAATTTTCTCTGATAAATCCCTGTTTAGATCGTTTAGATCATCCAGAAAAAAGCTTGTGCAGACAAGAAAAGGTGAGGGTTCCATTAGTTACCATTTATTAATCTGTCTGGAGTTTTTTTTCCTTCATTCAACGCAGAATAAAAAAACATTCTTGTTTATATTCTATGCATTTTTTTCTACTTGTGTGTAATAAAATTATTAGGGTTGGATTTCAGAATCGTTAACAATAACATTACCTATTTTCAGTTGCACAACCAATAAATTAACAAGCCAATATTCAATTAATAATTTGAAATAAAATGAAAAAGAAAGAAACCACTTGTATACATCCAACTAGACATTAAGCACACATGACTTTTCCAGCCATTTTTATGTGCCCTAAAAATTTTGTTGTTGTAATTATAAGTGTTTATAACAAATGTGTTTTTTTTTTTATGTTGGCACAATGTGTTTGTAATTATAAGTGCTTATAGCAAATGTGTAAGTTTTTTTATATAATGTAGATCAAACATATTGTTCACTGGTTATCTCTAAGGCTAAGGTTTCCACACTCTCATCATGCACTGTAGCCCAGGTTCACTTCATGTGGCAGAAAACTACCCCAGCCACTAGGGGCATCACAAAACAGTGCACTAAATCCTGGAGATAATGAGGATAATGCATCAGGAAGTGCATCCGGAATACCCGCCAAAATCGTTCCAAATCAAATATGTGGATTAATGATCTGCGTGGCAACTAAATTGCATTCCTATTATACTGAAAAATGTAATTCCAATTTTTAATATTTTGTTGTTATAGGCTATTAAGGTTATTAAGCTTTCACAATCTTTGAATTTTTAAATCTGATTGGTCAGTTTTGATCAACTTTATATAGCATATTAATACCAGCAAGTATTAATCATGAATAGGCATAAAAAAAACCAATCATAATCAAATTACTGTGGTATAAGATCTAAAAGAAATTGGAATATTCAGTTGAAACTTTGCTTTGGTTGAAAAAAAAAGTGTTTAAGGGCCTTTCACTTCATCAAATCAAACCACCATTGATTATAACTAGACAACTTGTCATTTCTAGTTCTGTATTTAATTTACTTGTTATATTATTAATTACATTTATATAGTATTGAAGAAGAAGTCAAGAGGTTTTTATTATTATTTCAACCAAATATAGCTGACGCAGTAAATGAGACAACGTTTTTCCAGAACCCTGCTGCTAAATAAAACAGCATAGCGCTACATCACACAACATAGAGCTAGATGCAGAACACAGAGCTTAGACTTAAGTAAGTTACAGATAAAGTGCATCATGTGCAACTTTTGTGAACAGTGCAGACAAAAGACAGTGGTAAGACGGGCTACAAAATAAAAATCGCACTATTTTGGATCCGGAGTGGATGCTGCAAACTACTGCCACAGCACCATCTTGGATCTATTATTGCTTGCTTCCTTATTATTATAGTTTGCTTTCATTTAGTATTTGTTAAAATGCGAGTATACATATGCATTTGTCCACCTATTGACAATCAGCTGTTTCTATACATATTTATTTTGTATATATTTTTTTTCTGGTACCCTTTGTATGTTGTTTAAAATTGTTTAAAAATTAGATCATTATGTTCATCTCTGTACCTCTGATAGACATATATAGATATTAGAGAACCCTTGCTGTCTTGCTGTCAGACAGGGCGCTCAGAATGCCGAGGAGGTGAGTAACACAAACCTCGCCGCAAAGAGAGCCAGGAGGAAGGCAAATCAACAACAGCCTCAGCAAGCATCAGCATTCACCTGCAGCAAACTGGAAGCTACACCATCGTCTCTCGAAGACGGCCAGATGCCGAAGAGAGAAATATATAGAGATAAATATTACTTTAACCCCCCCCCCCCTAAATGTACTCCACCCTCTCTAATTTGAGTTCATTATAAAGTATCCAACTTAATAAAAAGCCTTTTTTTAACCTACTTAAAAACAAAAACTTCCTTTTTTTTTTTTTTTTTTTACAATTTTTTATTAAATAGTAAAAGAGATATTAGAAAAGAATATAGAGCTAAAGAATTATATATATATATATATATATATATATATATATATATATATATATATATATATATATATATATATAACATGGGAAGCGTGTTACAATACATATAGTATATATAGTATATATATAAATTACTGTCCATCATACTGTTACATCATCCTGCTCACATATTCTAACTAATAAATAAAAAATAGTCACTTTTCTAAATTAAGACGCTAACATTATATTTCAGACTGGATAGCTTGTGGAGATGATTATTAATGAAATATATGTTATTGTATGCAAAGTTAACTACAATAAAGTTTTTTTATTGTGTCCTGATATGTTGTTGTTTAATCAGTGGCTGTGAAACTCAACACCTGACTGTAAAAGGTTGTAAAGGCGGAAGGTGAATGTGACAGTCTGGGAGAAACCGGTGGAGGATTTAACTCTGATAGTTTTCCTGTAGGCTGATCACTCCTGCGTGTAGTTTTTTATTCACGTTGGTTACAGACCTGCTTTCCAGATCGGCTCTTTTCGTTTTATTTCGAGTCACATGATTATTAGTGATTAATCAGCACAAGTCGCTTTTTGTGGATCAGTGGTGAAGCTCCGGATTTCTCACGATGGATTTACACGCTGTGTTCTGCATTCTGCTTCTGCTGACATGTACAGGTGAGCACTGACCTGAGCAAGAAGAAGAAGAGGGAAGGAGATAGTGATTAATTACAGTGTAGCCTCATTCAGCATAATGTGTGGATGAAAAACAATCATAAAACGTTTAAAATCGACTTTTTCTTTGAAAACTTTTTGAATTCTCTTTCAATCTTTCTGCTTCTCCCTCTTAATATGTCTTTCTATGTAGATCGAGAGAGAGAGAGAGAGAGAGAGAGAGAGAGAGAGAGAGAGAGATTATTAATAAAGAGTAAACTGATGTGTTTGTGTGCATGAATTCTTGTTACTTGTTTTACTATTGTGTTTCTGTGTTGCCATATTTGTTTCTTCACACAGGAGTATCCTTTGGCCAGCAGCTGTTATTACCTGAGAGGATTGATATAAAAGTTGGGGAGAACCTGGTGATTACCCCAATCAGCATTCCTGATTCCTCACGTATTTCCGCCAAATGGATCTGTAATGGAACTACATTTCTTACTGAAATTTCCTCAGGAATTATAATACAGCCACCGTACACTGACAGAGCCAGTCTGAACACCCACACTTTAGCTCTGACTCTCAAAAGCCTGACTGAGAGTGATTCTGGACAATATGCTCTGGAAGTACAGAATGTTACAGACACTTTCAGAGGTGTGACATCAGTGCAGGTGTTTGGTGAGTAAACTTTCTTTATTGCAACTGCAGTATTTTTGACCAATTTCTTTTTTTTACTGTCCTCATTTTATAAATACAATGAAAGGTATTTACAGGTTATAGGTTATAAAGGGTGTTTGTGCAGAAGTATAAGGGTCTTACATCTTTAGAACTGATTCTGCATTTGCATCTTTCAAATTATAAAACATATTACAAAATACTATTATATTATTTTTCATGGATGACTATGAACATGCTTAAAAACCAGCAAAACATTTATTGAATTCAGTTTCATGAGACAGAACATGTATTTGAATTCAGAGACAGAATATTGTCTGTAAATAATGGCTAAAAATCTAGGGCATTATATTTGAACACGACAAAAGACGGAACTGTGAATTTTATAACCATTTTTGGTTAAAAAACAATATTATCTTCTAAATAAAATACTACACGACCACTTGGCTGGAACAGTTGTTTCATCGTCCATTTTGACTACACTGCCGTAATGCAGTAAAATCTCCTCATCTGAATTATCCATAACTGGTAAAGATTGGTGACTAGCACCCACGTTAAGAATCTGTAGTTCTCTAGTAGCAGATTTAAAGTAATCTAAAAGTAGAAGAAGTCAAATAATTTAGCATGGAGTACAGTACTATTTATACTAGCTACTGTTTGATATGTATAGCTAAAAGTTTTATGACCAGTGATTATTATATACAATTATGACAGCTAATACTGTTTGTACAGTGATTGAGTTTTGATGGTAAAATAGCACATTTCAAATTAAAACTTAAATGTACTGGTGTACTGGTGTCCATTGTTGAACTTATGTTTTTACCCCAGTACCAATCTCCAATGTTACACTATTAATCAGTAAAACAGGGCTGTGTGAATTCAACAACACTGTTAGTCTCAGTCTCTGCATCTGAATTATTATTTTAGTTTCAGTAAATTACGTCTGTTTTATTTTGTGTCCTGTGCATCTTTGCTTTTTATATGTACTATGATTGTTTATGAGGCCTGTATTACATTTAAACCCCCAGTGCCAGCATCCAATGTTACCATATTACCAAGTCAAACAGAACTGGTTGAATCCAACAGCACTGTGAGTCTCAGGTGCTCTGCGTCTGGCTCCTTTCTTACATTTGTGTGGCTGAACAGAAGCTCTGAGGTAACAGCAGGGGATCGAGTTCAGTTAACAGACAGCAACAGCAGTCTGACCATTAATAATGTGACCAGAGATGACAGAGGTCCATACTATTGTAATGTGTTCAACTCTGTCAGCAATGCAACAAGTCCTTCAATGAGCCTCACTATTCATTGTAAGTTATTTAATGTCATGCAATTTACTGATGGTTTTAAAGTTTTTCAAACAAATATGCATGATATACCTGGTCTCTAAAAGACCATGGTAAGATGGCTCTAAAACTCTCTAAATATGGACTGTTCTATTACAGATGGTCCAGAAAATGTTGCTGTCAAAGCAGATCTAGTGGGACCCAATTACAGCACTGGATCTAACGTCATACTGACCTGCTCAGCTGAGTCCAGCCCTACTGCTGAGTTTCAGTGGGCTGTGAATGGATCAGCACTTGGTCAAATGGGACACAAGCTCATAATGAACAACATTCAGAGCAATCAGAGTGGCAATTATACCTGTATCGCCCATAACACAAAGACCCTGAGATATTCCACTTCTGAACCCATCGGCATCATTGTACAAGGTGGGTTATAGTTTAATTATTGGATTCATGCACAAAACAAAATTTGGAATCCTTTTTAGTATTTAATTTAAAAAATAAAGAATTTGGAATTTCTGCTGGAATCCCTGTGGCTTTGTTTATCCAACCACAGTATATGACCACAGAAAAATGAAGCAATAGATAATAATGTAAATGAATTAAAAATCATTAATAGATTAGTTTCTTTACAAAGGAAATGAAAATAGCTTGATACAATATACTGAACTCCAAGGAGTTGTATTGAACTAACAATTGAATTATATGTGTATGTGTTGCATTAAGTTAGAAATAAACCATAATGTGGTAATCTGTCATTGGAAAATTGTGTACCTTGGGGTGGAGTGGTGATGTTCAGTGAAACCCAGATATATCTGTGGTGACCATTAATGGGCACTGACACCCAACACTCCTTTGATAAATGTTAAATAAATGCCTTTTTAAAAATGCATTTCAATACCATATCAGTAATGCAACATTTTCCGGTCTTATGCTTGGCTAAGATGATGTGTAGCTTGTACAAGTCCCTCTTATTTAGCAGTTACTACAATTATTAGTGTATACATTAGTAAATGTTTTATTATATTATTTATTATAATCATTTATGAGAAACAGTATAAACTTTCCATTTGAATTATTTATCTCTCGTAACAGCAGTTCAGCACTTTCTGGGGAATCCGGTTTATTTGAGAATTTAACTGTTGTGATTATTAAAAATATATACACCAAGCATAACATTATGACATTAACATTATGACTGATGAGTTTATAAAACTTATTATCTCTTCATCATGGAACCTGTTAGTGGGTTGGAAATATTAGGCAGCAAGATAACATTTTGTCCTCAAAGTTGATGTGTTGGAAACTGGAAAAATAGGCAAGGTTTTAGCAAGCTTGACAAGGCAAAATTGTGATAGCTAGATGGTCATGGGTGGCCAAGGCTAATTGATGCACATTGGGAGCAAAGGCTGGCCCGTGTGGTTTATTACAACATACGAGCTACTGTAGCTCAAATTGCTGAAAAAGTTAATGCTGTTAATAATCGATGGGTCAAAACTGTTTTAGCAGAAAAAGGAGTACCAACACAACATTAGGCAGGGGGTTATAATATATAATATGGCAGATCGGTGGCCATAAAGATATGCCTGGTTGGTGTATAATGGATTATTAATCTACTTCTTAAATGTGTAGGTTATTAAGTCCTAATACTTGAAGGACTTTGATAGTTTTTAATCTGTATTTCTTTTTCCTGTGGTACTAAAACTGATAATCTAAAGGAGTGCTATAATAGTGTTGGAACAGTGTTCATGTCTAATATGTACTGTTGTGAACCTGAGCCCTGTATTACACTTTAATCTTCAGTGCCAGTCTCCAACGTTGCCATAGCAACAAATAAAACGGAAGTCGAACTCAACAGCACTGTGAGTCTCGTCTGCTCTGCAACTGGCTCCTCGCTTAATTTTTTTTGGCTGAATGGTAGTTCTGCAGTAACAGCAGGAGAGCGAGTTGAGCTAACAGACAGCAACACCACTCTGACCATTACCCGTGTGATCAGAGGGGACACAGGCCCGTACCAATGTGGAGCTTCAAACAACCTCAACAAGGAATTAAGTCCTCCACTGAGCCTGAAAATTTCTAGTGAGTTATTTTGTATAATTTTATTAATTCTTTGCATACAAAGTATGTATGGTAGCTCATTGGTTAAGGCATTTGGATCATAAGGTCATAAGTTCAAATCCCAGCACCACCACTCCTTGGGCAATGTTCTTAACCCTCAACTGCTTAGTTGTAAGTCGTCCTGGAATAGGGGCGTCTGCCAAATATTGCTACATAGTCTCTGATAGTTCAGAAACCCACTACCGAAACAACAACTTACTGTTAAATCAACATGATGTCTTGGGATCTTGTGTTTTAATAGTAAACGGTTACATTTTTATGCTGAATGCAAGTGACTTTATTGAAATATACCCGTATATAAAAAACTAATATATCTTGTATATAATTTTTACTTTTTTGATACTTTGTTTATATTAATCTTAACATAGTACCAATGTATATCTTCAAATACACTATGTTATTATAAATGATTATTACAATATAATTTTTTGATTTATCATCGTAGTTTAGATTCTAACTAAATACAACTATTTGCTTCTACATTTATATATAAGGTGTATGGGTGCTAAAACACTAAAACTTTCTTTCGGCTTCTCCATCAGGGGTCGCCACAGCGGATCATCCGCATGTTTGATTTAAACACTACCGCTGATCTAAATCTTGTCATTGTGTATACTAATAGAAATATGGAGTTCTCTTGCAATCTAAAAGAATGTTCCTTCTCCAGTTTTTTTTTTGTGGATAATATGTAATAATTTAAATTTAGATTTTTATTTGTTGCAAATTCCATGCAGGATTTCATGTGTCTTGCACTGTGAAGAGCTTCTGTCTGCCCACTCTGCCATAAAGCTCATATCAGTGGAGTGTTTTTGTAAATGTTAACCATCTTCAAGTTTCTCCCATCTCCACACATGACTTCTGGAGCTTAGCCAGAGTGACCATCAGGCTCTCGATCATCTTTCTAACCAAGGCCATTCTTCTCAGATTGCTCATTGTGTCCAGTTGTCCAGCTCTAGAAAAATAGTCATAATTGTTGTATGCTTTTAAGAATTATGGAGGTCACTGAGTTACACTACCACATGTTATTACATATCTGATATCTGGGGTATGGATTATAGATTGATGTGAAAAAAAATATGTAAAGCATTTTTATAACATAACTTAAAATGACAATATTAAGGTGTCTGTATAATTGTACCCTAGGGAATTGCTCAATTGAACTATGGTTCTGAAGAAATGATGCATTGTATGCAGACTTAAAGCAAACCTTTATGATAATGATTGTTCACTAGGTTTTATAGCCTATAGGATTGAGACAGATTTTTTTTAATTGGACATAATGTGCTCAGTTTATCTAATTTTAGTTTCTAAGCCCTCAAAGGTCTAAATCATACTGTATATGCTATTTTTGTTTTATTGGAAAAGTACGAAATCAAGTATTTCAGTCAATAACACTTAAGTGATGCATAAATACCGCATAAATATATATAATACGCAATAGTACAAATTTATAGTAAAAACAAGTAGTTGTAATTAGTAAATGTGTAATGGTAAACAAATTCACTTCAGTTGTACTGTTACCGTTAAGTCATGGTTGGTTAAATTTCGGTACAGTTAGGGGAAGAAATGCAAAACATGAAATCACTAAACAATCCTTATCGCTAAAATGTCATCAAAATGGCAGCGATTTTATGCATGTAAATAAACAAAACTAAAATAATTTGCAACCATATAATACATTTGTGAGGGAACTCAGATTTTGACATGTTCCGCACGTAAAAACGATTGCATTCGAGACACATGTGCACCAAACCAAAAACCTTGTCCCGGAAAAGGGTTGCTACAAAAACATGTTCCATTATACCCCTAATTATTAGTGTTTTCCAGGTTTGTTGGTTCTTGCACTTGGCATAGCCAACTGCTAGCTTTGTCAATATGTCACTTTTATGTAATGTTTTAATGAATTGATATTTCTGTCTTTCAGTAGCAAAATATTTCAATTCTCAACTCAATTGACTTTGATTTTTTTTTGTGTTCTCATAACAGCTGGAAATGCAGAGGGAGTGTCACTGTCTGCAGGAGCGATAGCTGGGATTGTTATTGGAGTTATAGTGGGTGTCGCTGCAATTGCTGGTTTGATTTACTACTTTGTGACAAAATACAAGTAAGTACATTACACCAAAACTTTGTCATATCAACTGTAAACTGCATATTATTGTAAACCCAGAATTGATCTCTCTTACTCATGATGAACTCATGTTAGCAAAGCCTTACCTTGTCTATCACAATATTGGGAAAGCGTCCCGATCCATTCATTAGAAGTATTTCTATACTTAATTTTTTTGGTCTAAGGTGTTCTTTAAAGACTATCTGAAAATACATATATGCATATGCGTATATAATATAAACTAAATATGAAATATTTTGGAAGACATTCCCTATTCATTTTCACTTTGTATTGAGACTTTTGGGACACTCTGTACTTAAGGTTATGTAGCTTTTATTGCTAATTTGACTATATACAGGTGGTCCCAGTATATACAAAAGGTCCCTTCAGTAACAAGGAACTACAGAAGAGGACATAAAAATACACAAACCAACATTGGACTAACTAAGACATAAGCAGATCGATATATAGGACTACATAAAGTACATGTGTATGTTTTCACCATGTATGAAATGGCTCTGGGTCAAATTTGGGGAGGAAACAATATTCTCTATTAACTGGGTCCAAATCTGTAAATGGGTAAGTTCTTGCATTCGGCTTGATTTATGGCTTAGTAAAGCCGAAAGAATGGTTATTTTCATTAACAAGCCTTGGTGATGCAGATTTTACCCACAGTTTAATATATCGTAGTGGAAAATCATTCTTAAATATTTCACTAATCTTTTGCCAATTGTTCACACGGTTAACTACAGTTAATTATTAACAAGGTCAAGCTTTAGTTATGATTATATGTATAGCCACAATTCAAGCTAATGTTGGGATATAATAATTATTGCAATAATAATAATCATCAAAATCATTATTATAGCAATTTATTATTTTGAATTAATAATAATTTTATTGAATTGTAATAATTTGTCTTAATCTTGCAGGCCAGAAACTTCTTCTAGAGGAAATAAGCACAGTGGAGGTATATTTAGGGAATTTCAGTTATTTATAAGCATTATATAAATATTGATTGCATCAGCAAAATGATGTCAGATTTATACAGTATATATAGTCCTTTTTAAATATGCACCAAGCACAAATAAATAATGATTATTTTTTTATAGGCAAATGAAAGTATAAAAACATTTAATAATTTTTTGATTTGTGCTTTTTTTTCTGACACAGCAAACGGAGGACAGCATGTGAGTCATTTTCAGTCTTATGGTCTACAGTATACATCACACAGTCTAGATGTAAAATAGTCATTCAGATGTATGTAGCTGACACTTGCTTTGTCTTTATTGCTTTACTATCAAATGACTTTATAGTGTTTATTATACAGAAGTAACTGAAATGATGAAGACTCTTCCCGGCACTACAGATACGTATCTGTTCTCATAAACACCTGAGGACTTTGACCGCAAATACCGCACACATCCTTTTCTGGTATCAATCAACTCAGTAATCCTTTTTTAGTAAATAATATAGGACAGAAAGCCAAGGGATACAAGCTCCAGGTGCAAGATGCATTTTAATGTGATGTGACTGTTGCTGGGATGATGACAGTGGTAGTAATAATCAGGCTAACTTACATAGTTTATTTTTTTATGTTGAAAAATACTGTGATTTACCATTGTACCTTTAGTAAATGCTAAATAAAGAATAATCAACCCAACCAGTTGTCCCTTATGCCACCAAAGCAACTCTGACCCATGTGTGTATATGTTGGTTTGTCTGTGTTTCAGCTATAAAAAAAATATAACTATAACTTTTTAAAACTATTGCTAATCATATTTCAGTCGAATCTGACAAGTGCAGGGATAAAATTCAAGTCAAGTCAAGTTTATTTGTATAGCGCTTTTCACAACAGACATTGTCTCAAAGCAGCTTTACAGAAATCAACAGTCAAGGTAAACGGTGTGCATTTATCCCTCATGAGCAAACTCCCTTAGATGTTATGAGGAAGAAACCTTGAGAGGAACCAGACTCAAAAGGGGAACCCATCCTCATTTGGGTGACATCAAGAGTTTGATCATAAATCTTTCAACAATACAGAACACTGGAGAGTGAGAACTAACATGAGTGCTGGAGTATAAGAGTTTAAGTAAATGTCCTTTCTACAGTCTTTGGTATAAAAGTAGGAGCTACTGAGCTCAACATCTGTGATCATCACAGATCCAGCAACAGCTTCTCCATGCCAGAGCCTTTAAACACTCCAGGAGGTCCAATGTCAAAACTCCACACATGTAGTGGGATCCAATTGGCACTGGTACGTCTCTAGATGGTTCAGGATGTTTGCGAGTTTGGCATCTACTTCTTTAAAGTCCATAATCTTCATGAGGTGGGATGTGACTGGAGCTGGCCAAACCTCAGGAAACCTCGGGATGGGGAGAGAAAGAGAAGCAGTGGAGAGCAATTAGCGTAGCTGCTGTTCATGATATTGAATATACAAGTTGATGTGCATGTGATCAGATGTTCTGGAGCACAAGGTTATGATGTGAGACGTGTTATGTGTAGGCTTTGCTAAAAAGATATGTTTTTAAAACTGGGTGAGTGTGTCTGAGCCCCGAACACTGTCAGGAAGACTATTCCAGAGTTTAGGAGCTAAATGTGAAAATGCTCTACCGCCTTTAGTGGACTTTGCTATTCTAGGAACTACTAGAAGCTCAGAGTTTTGAGATCTCAGGGAGCGTGACGGATTGTAGCGTGTTAAAAGACTGTAGAGATACATGGGAGCCAGACCATTTAGTGCTTTATAAGTGAGTAGCAGTAGTTTGAAGTCTATTCGAAACTTAACCGGAAGCCAATGTAGGAACGATAAGATCGGGGTTATGTGATCATATTTTTTTGACCTAGTAAGAACTCTTGCTGCCGCATTCTGGACTAACTGAAGCTTGTTTATTAATAACGCAGGACATCCACCTAGTAATGCATTACAAAAGTCTATTCTGGAGGTCATAAACACATGGACAAGCTTCTCTGCATCAGATATAGATGACATATTTCTTAGCTTCGAAATATTTCTAGGGTGAAAAAAGGCTGTTTTTGTAACTTGGTTGATATGTATATATATATATATATTTTTTTTTTTTTTAAAGATAAGTTGCTGTTTATAATAACTCCCAGGTCTTTTACTGTTGAACTAGTGGTTACAGAACATCCGTCTAAATGCAGGTTGAGATGCTGGTGCTTCTGTGTACTGGTTTTTGGGCCGATGAAAAAAAAATTGGCAGAAAGTGATCAGTCAATTCTCAAAGTTGATGTGTTGTAAGCAGGATGTATTCTTAAATGTAAGAGTTTGGTCTTGTGGTGTGTTTCTAGTATGCAGTGATTAGTATTTGATAAAACTGGTCCAAGAAAAGAAAACATTGGCACAGTGATTTAGTTTAAATCAGCGTGCTCATGCTGACCACAGTGCACCACCGAAAGCTTCAACAATGGGCACATGAGCATAAGAATTTAAACATGGAGCAGTGAAAGAAGATGGCCTGGTCTGATAGAGCCAGGCTATCTCTATCATGTGGACAGCTGTGTGCATAGGAAGAGAGGGCACAGGATGCAACCTGGAAAGTAGTTGTGATGCCCTGGGCATCTGCTGTGAAACCTTGAGCTGTAGCATTCATGTGGATATATACTACCTTCCTAGACATTGTGTCAGACCAAGTTACAACCCTTCAGGACTTCCCTTAAAACTGTAGGCAACTGGATATAATAACAGAAATTATCAGGATAATTTGTCCTGAATATTTACACTGTTCAGGAATGGTTTATTCACTTTTCAGAATATTCAGAAATGATATAAGGAAAATGACCAAGGCCTCCAAACTCCCCAGATCATAATTCAATAGAGTATTTGTGGAAGGTCCTGGACGAACAAGTTTGATCCATCGTGTTGTTTTGAAATTATTTTCTGCAATTTGCTGTGTTGTTATTATGTGTAAATTAAAAAAAGGTTGTTAGTACTAAAACACTAAAACTCTTTGTTATAGGAGTTGCACTATGCCGACATCAGGCATAATCAAAGGCATCAAGGAAACGCCATGCCAAATAATCCCACACCTTCCCATGTGTCCCAGCAAAGTAATATTCAGGTAAGCTGACCTGCTTCTTTTAGTTAAAGGCCTAGATCAGGTTTCATCACAGTTATAACAGCTTGAACAGAGACATGTAGAGTGTGCAGTTCCTTCATTTCTTTTTTCCATAATCTTTTGGTAATTTGACTAGTGTTAAGCCACAACAACAGTAGATCCCTTGTTTGACATGCACATGTGCACACAAGCAACTAAATGAGGCTCTAAAGAAGAGTATGATGTACTAGTAGGGCTGAGCAAACTATTGAGTAGTAATATTTAATTAATACTCAAGTAAAAGTAAAATGGACTCATATAATTAGCATATTATGAAATAAAACAAATAATTTGTGTGAAGATTAGGATTGCACTCTGCAGCATAACTTCTACTTTATCTTTTACAGCCAGCATCTAATCCTGCGGCACAAACCATTTATTCTAATGTGAGGAACATGAAATAATGTGACAACAAAAGATGTGGATGAAACTGACTGAGCCTGCCAATTTCCACATATTTGATCGACTTGCCATTTTAATGAAAGTGAAAAATAAAAAAAAGAATTCAGTGAATGAATATCTTTCTTCTGCTTGAATAGGCATTTCTATGTAACCCCTAATGATGGGTCTTGATTTTGTCTTTAGACTTTCTTGCTTGCAATATTTTATACAACAAGTGACAGCGAGATTCAATTTGCAAATTCTTATCAATGTTATATATTGTATATAACATTGAAAAAAGTAGAAAAAGAAAGAAATGTATGAGATGCATATGTATAATACAGTGAATGTGTAGTAGTGTGTATATATAAAATGCGATCCAGAAATTCTCCAGACTGTAATAAATGGATTGGCACATAAGACAATAAGACTTATTGTACCTTTGATAAAAAAAAAATATAATAATAATATTTTTTTAAATTTAATAAATAAAAAAACTTCTCAAAATAAATACAAAAAACTTCTCTGAAAATATGAAAGAAAATTTGAGAACAATATCATTATAACAATATCAAAGCTTGCACTTTAACTACCTTTGAATCTTTTGGAGACAGATCCTGATTGTGTTTTTAACCTTTGGACATGCTAAAGTGTTTTGCCCAGGGAACTGAAATGAGGAAGTAATAAAAGTTAAAAATTTACTAGACATAAATGTAAAAAAGGATTGCAATGTGTCTCAACAGTCATGAAATAGAAAATAAATGTTAATATCGCATACATTTCTTTTAAAGTTCTGTACAAATAAGAATGCTCAATCATTTTCGTTCGCCGATTTTTGTGTTTCATGTAGACCTGTGGAATGTTATGCAAAATGTGTTTGTTGAACTTGTTTTCATTAACTTTTGACAATTCTTCTAATTTAGGAATTTCCACAAATCAGTTTGTCCACAAAACTCATTACATTTATATTTCTTATTTAAGAATACTGTGATTACACCATCTATCTGTCTATGGCAATATCTATGATCTTGATTGTTTACCTAGATTGTTAAATAAATTTTTTTTTGAAGATTCATTTAAACATTTCTGCTTTTTTCTTTTTTTCTAAAATTGCTGTCACTTAGAATAAAGATTTTCTTTAAAGTTTAAGAAGAAACAGACTTTTTTGTGTCATTCTTCTATAATTCTCTGTTGAAACATCTGACAGTCATGTACTTTAAAATATTTAATATGAATTCAAAACAATATTTATTTAAAAACATTTAAGGAGCTTGCAATGGAATTATTCTAGCTGCTGATGGAGTGACAAGACTTTGATTGGCATTGATGACTGATCACTTATCGATATTTTTTTTATATAGTATTTAGTATTTGATATTATTTATGGCTAGTCTAAATTACATGTAGTTGTGAATGAATATGCAAATGTGTGTACATGGACAAAAATACTGTAATGTATTTAAATCTGTCTAATAGGTGTTTATTACTATTTGACAGTAAATTTGTTATTTATTATGCTGAATATATAGATTACATAAATTGCTAAATGTATTCACTGCCATTGCAGAAGCCAAATATAAACCTGAGCATGTCGTATTCAGTCAGAAAGCAGAAAATCCAATCCCTAGTGACCTGAAGTGCTCTGAAGTCTCTAGAAATAAATACATCCTGATAATGGTCAACGAGATCAAAAACTAAGAGTACCATCAATTTTAAAATTATTTTGGAAAGGTAGTATAAAAGGTTATTTGGGTGCTAATTTTTAAAGTCTTTAGACATTGTTTGATGACTGCTGGTGAATCAGCTTTTCGAACATTTTGGGGGAGTTTATTCACACCACCGAGGTGCCAGAACAGAGAAGAATTGTGAGGAATGTCTTCCAAACTAAAACCAATACAATGCAGATGTTCAATGTTGTGTGTTAATAGTACTTTGTTTATTAGAGAATTTTAAACATGAGTATACTACTGTACATGAACTTTGCATACACTGTAACTGTACTTAAAATATCAGGTAATTTCTATTTGCAACATCTTGTGTCCCTGTGTGGTGCATGGAGCATGTTTTACAGATTGTGTGTAAATATACATCATTTTTTTTTTGTTTGTTTGTCCGCTTCATCCCTGATGCAATTTTTTTTTTTTTTTTTTTTTTATGTTGAATTGAAATTTAATAAAAATTACTTTTTACTTTAAATTTACACGAAAACTTTTACAATGAACTTGTACTCATTCATTCTTAATTTTAATTTGGGATCTGCGCCATCTTGTGTAAGAATAAAAAACTCTTCTGTAGTTCTTTATTCTTCCACAAGATGGCGCAGATCCCAAATTAAAATTAAGAATAAATGAGTTGCATTTACACTATAAAAAAAAACTTACAAAGCCTGTCATGTGTTACATGTTTGGTACATTTACAATTATTATAATTGGGTTTTTTTTATAGTAACTAACTACACAATGCACAGGAATAGAATCCAGGAATCCATTTTAGTATTTTTCCTATCTTATATATATACACAGTGGTGTGAAAACACAGTGGTGTGAAAAAATGTTTGCCCCCTTCCTGATTTCTAATTTTTTTGCATGTTTGTCACACTTTAATATTTAGATTATCAAACTAATTTAAATATTAGTAAAAGATAACACAAGTGAACACAACAAGCTTTTTTTCAATGAAGGTTTTTATTATTGAGGGATAACAAAATCCAAAACTACATGGAGCTGTGTGAAAAAGTGTTTGCCCCCGGTTAAAACTGTGGTTTATCACACCTGAGTTCAATTTCTCTCGCCACATCCAGGCCTGATTACTGCCACACCGATTTGCAATCAAGAACTCTTTTAAATAGGACCTGCCTGACAAAGTGAAATAGACCAAAAGATCCTCAAAAGCTAGACAACATGCCGAGATCCAAAAAAAAAATTCTGAAACAAATGAGAAAGAAAGTGATTGAGATCTATAAGTCTGGAAAAGGTTATAAAACCATTTCTAAAGCTTTGGGACTCCAGAGAACCACAGTGAGAGCCATTATTCACAAATGACAAAAACATGTAACAGTGGAGAACCTTCCCAGGAGTGGCCGCCTGACCAAAATTACCCCAAGAGCACAGCGATGACTCATCCAAGAGGTCACAAAACATCCCACAACAACATCCAAAGAACTGCAGGTCTCACTTACCTCAGTTAAGGTCAGTGTTCATGACTCCACCATAAGAAAGAAACTGGGCAAAAGTGGTCTACATGGCAGAGTTCCAAGACCAAAAACCGCTGCTGAGCAAAAAGAACATAAAGGCTCATCTCAGTTTTGCCAGAAAACATCTTGATGATCCCCAAGACTTTTTGGAAAATACTCTGTGGACTGACGAGACAAAAATGTAACTTTTTGGAAGGTGTGTGTCCCATTATGTCTGACGTAAAAGTAACACTGCATTTCAGAAAAAGAACATCATACCAACAGTAAAATATGGTGGTGGTAGTGTGATGGTCTGGGGCTGTTTTGCTGCTTCAGGACCTGGAAGACTTGCTGTGATAAATTGAACCATGAATTCTGCTGTTTACCAAAAAATCCTAAAGGAGAATGTCCGGCCATCTGTTCATGACCTCAAACTGAAGTGAACTTGGGTTCTGCAGCAGGACAATGATCCAAAACACACCAGTAAGTCCACCTCTGAATGGCTGAAGAAAAAACAAAATGAAGACTTTGGAGTGGCCTAGTCAAAGTCCTGACCTGAATCCTATTGAGATGCTGTGGCATGACCTTAAAAAGGTGGTTCATGCTCTAAAACCCTCCAATGTGGCTGAATTACAACAATTCTGCATAGATGAGTGGATCAAAATTCCTCCACAGCGCCGTAACAGACTCATTGCAGGTTATCGAAAACGCTTGATTGCAGTTGATGCTGCCCAACCAGTTATTAGGTTTAGGATACAAGCACTTTTTCACACAGGGCCATGTAGTTTTGGATTTTGTTTTCCATCAATAATAAAAACTGCATGACAGCTAAACACTGTTACAAACCTTGTGTATATATATATATATATATATATATATATATATATATATATATATATATATATATATATATATATACAGGGAGTGCAGAATTATTAGGCAAATGAGTATTTTGACCACATCATCCTCGTTATGCATGTTGTCTTACTCCAAGCTGTATAGGCTGGAAAGCCTACTACCAATTAAGCATATTAGGTGATGTGCATCTCTGTAATGAGAAGGGGTGTGGTCTAATGACATCAACACCCTATATCAGGTGTGCATAATTATTAGGCAACTTCCTTTCCTTTGGCAAAATGGGTCAAAAGAAGGACTTGACAGGCTCAGAAAAGTCAAAAATAGTGAGATATATTGCAGAGGGATGCAGCAGTCTTAAAATAGCCAAGCTTCTGAAGCGTGATCATCGAACAATCAAGCGTTTCATTCAAAATAGTCAACAGGGTCGCAAGAAGCGTGTGGAAAAACCAAGGGCAAAATAACTGCCCGTGAACTGAGAAAAGTCAAGCGTGCAGCTGCCAAGATGCCACTTGCCACCAGTTTGGCCATATTTCAGAGCTGCAACATCACTGGAGTGCCCAAAAGCACAAGGTGTGCAATACTCAGAGACATGGCCAAGGTAAGAAAGGCAGAAAGTCGACCACCACTGAACAAGACACACAAGCTGAAACGTCAAGACTGGGCCAAGAAATATCTCAAGACTGATTTTTCTAAGGTTTTATGGACTGATGAAATGAGAGTGATCTGGCCCATCTTGATGGGCCAGATGGATGGGCCCGTGGCTGGATTGGTAAAGGGCAGAGAGCTCCAGTCCGACTCAGACGCCAGCAAGGTGGAGGTGGAGTACTGGTTTGGGCTGGTATCATCAAAGATGAGCTTGTGGGGCCTTTTCGGGTTGAGGATGGAGTCAAGCTGAACTCCCAGTCCTACTGCCAGTTTCTGGAAGACACCTTCTTCAAGCAGTGGTACAGGAAGAAGTCTGCATCCTTCAAGAAAAACATGATTTTCATGCAGGACAATGCTCCATCACACACGTCCAAGTACTCCACAGCGTGGCTGGCAAGAAAGGGTATAAAAGAAGAAAATCGAGTGATATGGCCTCCTTGTTCACCTGATCTGAACCCCATTGAGAACCTGTGGTCCATCATCAAATGTGCGATTTACAAGGAGGGAAAACAGTACACCTCTCTGAACAGTGTCTGGGAGGCTGTGGTTGCTGCTGCACGCAATGTTGATGGTGAACAGATCAAAACACTGACAGAATCCATGGATGGCAGGCTTTTGAGTGTCCTTGCAAAGAAAGGTGGCTATATTGGTCACTGATTTGTTTTTGTTTGGTTTTTGAATGTCAGAAATGTATATTTGTGAATGTTGAGATGTTATATTGGTTTCACTGGTAAAAATAAATAATTGAAATGGGTATAAATTTGTTTTTGTTAAGTTGCCTAATAATTATGCACAGTAATAGTCACCTGCACACACAGATATCCCCCTAAAATAGCTAAAACTAAAAACTACTTCCAGAAATATTCAGCTTTGATATTAATGAGTTTTTTGTGTTCATTGAGAACATGGTTGTTCAAATTAAATCCTCAAATGAAATTAATCCTCAAAAATACAACTTGCCTAATAATTCTGCACTCCCTGTATATATATATATATATATATATATATATATATATATATATATATATATATATATATATATATATATATATATATAAAAAGAGTTTTGTATAGGTTTGTAACAGTGTTTAGCTGTCAGAGAGGTTCCCTATTTGCAAGTAAATTTCAACACAAAAGAAATACACTGTGTACCGTTTTTAACTTGCAAGGTTCTGTTGCTTAATTGTTGATTCTGTAATTCTTTGTGTAAAAGGAAACCTGAATCTGTGCAACTTTTCTGTTATGCCAGTGAAAGGAACAAGACGTTACATTGCACACGATTTCAAATCCCTCCATGTATGTTCTTATAAATGTACTATATTAATTTATTTTTTTTACATACCCAGTATTAAAACGCTTTGTATTTACAAGGTCGATACTAGTATTCAAAGCAACTCACAGGTGAGGCAGAAATACAAAGTATATAGCTAAACAGCTAAAGGTTAAAAGGGTCAGTGTATAAATGAATGGTTGTTTAAAGGATTAAATAAGTGTAATGTGTTGTAGGAACTGTACTTTCCACTTCAGATTTCCAGAATGTGCTTCTGTGTGCATCATGTATTAATAATACAAATTATTAATGTAGTTTATTTCCAAATATTTTTTTCAATGATATCATGTCAGATATACACTATAGAAAAAAGTTTGACCCCATTTGTATGTGGTTTATCAGCGTCACATTCAACATTTAGTTCTCTTTTGCTATTCACATTGGCATTGGCATTCTGGAACATGTTTGGGTTTCCTAGTTCAAATGAAGGGAAGGTTTAATTCTAACACATCCTGTACAATTGTGTGCCTTCAACTTTGTGGCAACAGTTTGGAGAAAAACCATATATGGCTGGAACAGTCGGCAGTCCAAATACTTTTGTTCAAATAATATATGGCGCAATCTGGGACTCTACTAACTTCCTGTCATTTTCTCTACTTATAGTTTTAGAGATTAAAATATCTTGCATTTCGAGAATCAGAGACAGAGACAAGATTGAAAGATGATGCTGGATGTGAATATACATATTTTTCTGACAATTTTAGGTAAGCTTGTTTACTTTGAAGAATTTGTTTCATTTGTGAGAAGTAAATGTTCAGTATCAAGAAATAGATTTTACTGAATATTGTGTTTATTTGACGATATTAAAATTAAATTTGTAAATTATGTAAAGCATTATGGAACTTGATATCATTTTGCATATATAGTGAATACATCTTCGGATTTCATGGTATATTATTCCACATTACTCATGCTTTCAAGTAATTAAAAGGTGCTGTTTAACACTTTTTTTTTTTCTTTTTGCATTTTTGTCATACTTAAATGACTCAGATTATCAAGCAAATTTAAATTTTACACAAAGACAACCCGAGTAAATACAATATGCAGTTTTCAAATGAGGATTTCATTCATTCAGTTGCCCCTAAACCTAATAACTGGTTGTGCCACCCTTGACCGTGACCTGACCTGTTTAAGGTCATGCCACAGCATCTCAATCGGCTTTAAGTCCAGACTTTGTCTAGGCCACTCCAAAGCTGTTTTGATGTTGAGCCATACAGAGGTAGACTTGCTGGTGTGTTTCAGATCATTGTCTTGCTGCATAACCCAAGTGCGTTTGAGCTTGAGGTCATGAACTAATGGCCAGATATTCTCTTTCAGGATTTTCTGGTAAAGAGCAGAATACATGGTTAATTCAGTTAGGGCAAATCTTCCAGGTCCTGATGCTGCAGACCAGCATAGTGCTACCACAATGTTTGTCTGTTGGTATGTTCTTTTTTTATGAAATGCTGTGTTAGTTTTCACGGCAGAAGTCATTAGACCCACTCCTTCCAAAACAGTTCGAATTTGTCCAAAGGTATTGGGGATAATTAAGATTTTCTTTTTTGGCAAATGTGCGATGAGTGATCTTTTTAGTATCATTATAATAGCTTTCACCATAGTTCACTGGAGTCCCAAAGCCTTAGAAATAGCTTTCTATCCCTTTTTACTGGTTAATAAATTACTTCGTTTCTCATCTGTTCTTGAATTTCCTCAGATTGTGTCATGATGTGTTGCGTTTTGAAATCTTTTAGCATGCTTCACTTTGTCACACTGGTTCTATTCAAGTGTTTTCTTGATGCAACAGGTCTGGCAGCAATCAGGCGTGGGTGTCGCAAATGAAATTTAACTAATCTTTCAAAGAAATGTGGTAAATCACAGTTAATGATTTAACAAGGGGGGTGGTTGGGCAATTACTTTTTTCACAAAGCACCAGGCAGGTTTGGACAGCTTTTTTCCCCTTAAAATAAACAAAATCTTTATATGAAAACGTTCATTTAAGTGTGACAAATTAGCAAAAAGAAATAAATAAATAAACAGCACAAAAAGAAATCACAGCACTGTATATTTTAGACCATTACACTATATTACAGTTCTATTATTGTTTCTGTTCATGTGTACAATTCTTGTTTAATCATTAAAAAAAAAATGAAGAAATGAATTTTGCTGTATTTCAGGGCTTGTGCAGGTGCAGGTTGTTAAAACAAGTGAGTTTCTTCCATTCCATCTGTCTACTTACATATTCATGGTTTATTTTCATCTTTTAGTTCTATGTAATAAAATATAATATAATCAGTCTGCTTTAGATGCAAAATACAATAAATTGTAAACTTGATAAACGTTTCCATAAGAGACAGTTCCATATTTTCCCTTTTCCTAATGTAGGTAAGCCACAATTTGTACAGATCTTAGGTCCTGATGAGGTTGTAGCTGGAGTGAGTACCTTTTATGAGTGTACTGCAGTGTGCAGCCACAAATGTAATTATACCTGGAATGTGAAAGACCAAACGTTTCCTGGAAGCGAATTTACCCTGACTGAAAACGGTGTTGACAGCTCCATCACACTACAATGCACAGTGTCCGATGAAGACCGCAAGTATTTTGTCAGCGACGTCAGATCAGTCACAGTCATAAGTATGTTCACCCGGCAGCTCAGATTTTCTCTGAATCATCAGTCACAGTGCACAATTCAGTCAAATATCACTTTTTATACATGCGAACAAGGTAATGATTGTCCTTTTAACTCTTACAGATCCCATTTCTGTGAAGCCATCAGCTGATCAATCAGTGCTTAACCAGACACCTAGAGTAGGCCAACCATTTCGTTTAACATGTGATGGGGTCTCAAGACCAGTCGCTATAGCCTGGCTTAAGGATGGTGCAACTCTTAAAATAAACTCCAGGATGAGCCTATCTCCAGATAACAAGACTCTGTCTTTTAGCCTTCTGGAAGATTCGGATAGTGGCAAATATCAGTGCAAAGTCCATAATGGAAATGTCACTGTAATAAGCAAGGTCTACCTGATTTACCGTAAGTAAGCCTCATCTCTCTCACACAGCAAAATATTTCCTTATTGTTCTCATAAAAGGTTGACATGCTCTATATATCCTAACATCTAAGATCTCAGATAAATTAGATAATTATCTGAACTTTTAAAGGTCATAAGTTCAAACTCCAGCTCAGACAAGTGCTTCAAGTAATGGCCTTTGATCTTAACCCTAAACTTGTATGAATGAGCTCATCATACATTAATCTGGACATGGACATGTCTGCCAAATGCTGTAAACTAACTTGTAAGGTTTAGATAATTATGGTGGATAAGGTCAAATTCAAATACATGACCTGATGTTACCTCATGACCTCCTTCTGCAGTTGGATATGTTATCATTAATCTGAGTGGTCCAAACCGAGCTGAAGTGGGCATGCAAAGCAAATACACCTGTGCTGCGCAGTGTGGAATGGATTGCACAGTGCAGTGGACTTTGAATAAAGGCTTTCCAAGGGGAAGATTTATTGCTGAGGGACCACAGATCCTCTGGACACCCTCTGACCTCGGACAGACACAGGTCTTAACTTGCATTGCTCTGACCCCGGGGGGAGAAAATATTGGACAGGTCACCAAAACCGTGACTGTTGTAGGTGAGTACAAGCAACAGAACTCTGGGGCCACCTGGTGGTTAAGAATAAGAACAATGACCCATCCTTTTCAATCTGAGAGTTCCACTTAGAATTTTGTGTTTGTTTGTTACCCCTATCAGAGATATTAGTGTTTTAAAAAAACACTAGTAGTTCAGGGATGTTTAAGAAAATGGCATCCTATTACTGAGATACACTACCACCTTGAGAAGAGATAAAGAACAGTAGTCTGTCTGAATCTTAATGATGGATGAATTAGCAGCAAAACACATCACATAGTGTAAAAGGGAATTGCTTTTTTGTAATGTATGCTCTCTGTATATTCACACGAGATATTACTCATGTGAAAATACTTATTACTCTGCCATCTTGTGGGGAGATAAAGAACACCTTAAAGCTGTACTGTATAACAGTGTATGACACTACAATACACTATATGGACAAAAGTATTGGGACACTTGAGCTTTCCTGCCATATGTGGTTCTTCTCCAAACTGTTACCACAAAGCTGGAGGCACACAATTGTATAGGATATCTTTGAATGCAGGATAATAACATTTTGTGTTCACTTGAACTTAGAAACCCAAACCTGTAGCAGCATGGCAATGCCTCTGTGCACAAACCGAGCTCTGTGAAGATCTGGTTTACATGAGTTGGAGTGGAAGATCTTGAGTGGCCTGCTAGAGAGCTCTGATCTCATCCCTACTGAACACCTTTGAGAGGAATTGTCATGAACACTGACTGCAACTCACCTTCATCAGTACCTGCCTTTAGTAACACCCTTGTGGCTGACTAACACAAATGTCCATAAGCACACTCCAAAATCTAGTGGAACATCTTCCCAGAAGAGTGGAGGAAATTATAAGAGAAAATTTGGACTAAATGTGGAATGCAATGCTCAAAAAGCACATACTGTACTTATGACCAGGTGTCCACAAACTTTTGTCAATATAGTGTATATCCAAATTTCCTTAAATTTGTACCATTGCCATTTGTAAAATTTTTGGGTTATTAAAAATGAATTATTAAACATTTTATAAAGAATTGGCAAGCCTTTTAGCAGCATGATAAATAAATAAAATAAAATAAATAAAGTGTGATTTGCTCTTTTGCAGAGGCTCTGCCACGCCCCAGGCCCAGTAATGCTCAATCAACCAAACCCAGTGTAGCCGTGGTGAACTTTACAGCTCTGCTGATGTTGGTTTCTGCTTGTGTCTGAGGTTTGCCACACTAGAACAAGCTCTACACACAGTCATATCACACACACACTATCAGACTTTTTATCTTTTAAACTTTAGTTCTTCTCAAACCATCTGTTTTATCTTACATTGTACTGATATATACTGTATATTTAACCATTATTCAGGCATCACTTATTTTGTGCTTCAGCCTTTGCCTATTTTTGATATGCTCATAGAATATTCACATTCCTAAAATGCACATAGCCAACTGTATATAATTCATACAATTGCTTAGGTTGCATAATGCTTTTACAGTAGACATTGTCACAGAAATGTGAAGATGCAGACTTAGATTTCTAATAAGAAAGCAAGACAGTAAGGTGAAAAAAATAGTAACTAAGTCAACATGAGGAAAACATTAACCTGAAACCAGGCTTAAAATAGAACCCATTATCTTCTGAGTGATGACAGAAAAAAGGATTATAAATCATCTTTATTTCCAAAACTGTATATTATAAAGTCAAAAAGTGCTGTGACTGTTGAATGAATGGCAAAAATATATTGTAAAGTATACTGTGAATAAAAGTTCTGGGATGAGACTTGCTTGTGTTCTTCATTGTATGCCTGCCATTAATGAGATCCATTTATGTCCACCGTCAGTCAGAATAAAAAATACTAAGATATGAATATGTTTTACAAAACAAACTATACTTCTAGAAATAATAATTTTTTTTCTGTTTTAAACATAAAAAAACTATTAATTTTGGGCTGAAATTTAATTTCCATAAATACCTACTCCTGTACACTGAGCCGTAAGAGATTTAATTTAAAGTAATTTATCAGTTTATCAGTGAATCCAAGCACAAAATCTTTACAACAAAAGCTGACAATTATCCAAATGCTGCAAAAACTGCTGCACAATAATTATATACATAATTAAATATAACAATAATTATATACATACAAAAGCCCAGAAGCAAGTGAAAAATAGATGTAGGAAGAACACAATTAAATTTACAGACGCATATACAATCCATTAGGTTTAAGTAAATGTCTCTACTAAGTGATGTTTTGATAAATTTGTGATATACTGTGTGTAGCCATGGTATGACCAATAGGAAAATTGTAATGCCAATTTTATGATATGTTTTTATTTATGTATTTATTTTAATATAACAGAATCTGAATTACATAGATGTAATGTGTTCCATGATAAGAGAGAAACTGTACATTTTGTTCCAGACATTGCTTCATCACGCATTTGCATCTCTAAGGAGGGAGCAGCATGGGTGGACCTCTAAAACATTACAGTGACTAATGAGCTCTGTCATATGCAATTGCAATTTACTCTATTAAGCTTTAAAAAGTTTTATTTCAGCAAACCTTTGTTTAATTTCTCACCTCGGGAGATTTTGAATAATTCTCACCCTAACACACACACACACACACACACACATACACACACACACACACACACACACACACACACACACACACACACACACACACACACACATGGGGGGTGGGAGGGGGGTGGGGGTTTATGAGACACACCCAGATAGACAAACTTACGCACTCACACATGACAAAGAGTTTTCAGTATCGATGTCCAAGTGCACACGGAAGAACTGGGACTTCCGACACTGAACCTTGTGATAAAAAAGTCACCATCAACTTTACTATTAAAGCTATGCTAAAATAACAATCTAAATATAAATAAAGCACTTAGAAAACTTATAGACCTTCCAGATTTGTTAAAAAAAATAAGGTGCACTGATCACATTATTCATTTTTTTTTTCTTTTCACAGAACAGGCTGCGACTCTGTTTGCTCTGCAGTGCATGATAGAATTGTCTTTCTCTGAGTGCCATTTATTCACAGAGGCTCTTTAATCTTCTGCTTGCCCCCTGTTTAACATATGCTGCTTAGGAACAAACACATGCACATAAACTGGTAAATACTGGTTAATCATTGCCACTATTGCACTATGGCCTCGATTTCAGTTATCATTATAATATTTCTTTGACGTCAGTTCAACTCTAACAAAGTGCTCTATTTATATATAAAGCATTTCTTTGTTACAACAAATTTATCTCATTTTAAACATGAGCAGTTGAGGGCTTTAAGGGCCCAACAGTATCAGCTAGGCATGGCTTTGAAATCACTTTGAACTTTTCAATTAGATCATCTTAACCTCTGAATACCAATTCCCTAATAATAATTTTTTTGCAAAAAAAAAAAAAAAGAGAGAGAGAGAGAGCACTATATAAAGTATATGGACAAAAAATATACATGGACAAAAGTACTGGTACACCTGTCTTTTCCAGCCATATGTGTTTCCTCATCAAACTGTTACTGTACAGAATTGTATAGGATTGATTTTGATGTGGTTGCATTGCATTGTCCCTTCACTTGAAATAAAAGACCAAATTCTGTTCCAGCATAACAATTTCACTGTGCACAAAGCCATTTCCATGAACATATGGTTTACATGGGCTGGAGTAGAATATTACTAAACACCTTTTAAATGAATTGGAACCCTGACTGCTCCCCAGACCTCCTCAACGTACATCAGTGAACAATGAGCAACTTCCCAGAATAGTGGAGGTTATTATATCAGCAAATGGGGACTAAATGTGGAATGGGATGTTTAAAAAGCACATACATGTCTTATGGTAAGGTGTTACCACAAATTGTATAGTGTCAATATACTGTATTATTTATAGCATCAGGAAGAAAGCATTGATCTTTTCACACATTATACAGCATTTGTTATGTAAAAGCAGGAGGTAAACATTAATATTTAGGATAAACTAGCACTAGTTGAGTGACATTTGGCAAGTACCTGTAATATTGTCTGCTGTCTGACACTAATTGCTAAAATGTTTGTTCTTGTCTTTTGTTCAAACACATAAATCAACCCAAAGCTCAAAAACACCTTGTAGAACAGACCAATAAAAAGTTGAAAAACACTGCTGTCTACGTGATATTTAACTGTCAACGAAAAGATAGCTTCTATTTTTTCTGTGTATGTATCAAACATTTATTATATTCTAATTATAATATTAAACAATATATTATACGTATATGTGCACATATATAATGAATTGGAACACTGACTGGACCCAGCACTTACAGAAGTGCTTTAAAATAGTTGTCCTGTTTAACTTTTTTTATTAATTAAAATAAAAATACTGGCTCGTTTATGAATGATATCAGGAATCACAATTTTTCCTGAGAATTTTACCATGACTTATACAATTGCTTGTTTCTCACATTTATTTTTACCCAGATTTGGGATGAAAATTGATCCTTCAGAGATGCTTGAATTTCCAGCCCAATCCCAACTCTACCCCTTTACATCTGTCATTAAGAACATTTTGGTTTGAGTGGCTTCCAATAAGCTTGATAATGTTTGCATATTACTTACATTTAGAAAGATTTGTGAAATAGCCATTATTGTTGGTGGTAAGATTTTAGGATTTGAAACGTGAAACTTCCCAATAGAATGACTCATTCTGCCTCCAAGATAGTTTAGTACAGTACTATATATGTATATACAAACATACTAAAAATCAATATGTAACCATCAAATGATTAAAAAAAAGCATAAAAAAACAACAGAATGCTAAATATTAAAACCAGGTTCTATACAACAATTGTAAGAAATTCATTGCACACACTAATTAGTGATTAATGAGTAAAAAGATTTATATAGCTCATATGTTGTGTAATATGTGGAATACAGGGTTATTCAAAAAGAATGAATTGCTTCAGGTCTCAAGCATCGTCATGGAATGAGTCAGTGACTTTTTAAAAGAGGACTTATTGTAAAGAGTTTAGTTGATTGTGAGTATAATACTTGTGGCATGGCTGGAGTTTTGTATTACTTTTTTTCTTAATAAAATATTGTGTAATGAAATCGGTTCATTCTTTATGAATAGCCCTTTATTTAATTGTAATAAAATACATATTTAATAAGCATTTTTAGAGTGGGTATACACACCACACCAGTTATTATTTCATTAAGCGTTTCAGCTCTTAAATAAGTGTAAATATGTTTTTATTTTTTAAGATACACACTGCATTCAATATAAAGCATGCAAGCATCATATTGGCTGTAAAGCCCATTTAGATATTTGAAACTGATTTTATATAGTTTTTTTGCGACTACAAACTTTATATTTTAAAGATATAGTCTTGGTCAAAGTAAATGCTACACTTTTTTTGTAAAAGAGTGGCATGGAGGCGAAGGGGATAGTGATGCTGCATCACAGCTCCAAGAGTTTCTTCTGAACTCAGGTTACTATCTGAACACGGTTATATTCAGGGTGTATCCATGAATGAGATGTAGGGTGACAATTACCAAGATAAAGTGAATGCTAGTGTTTACACAATGAACTCACTATGTGTATGGGTGTTTAAAATGTGCTCTAAACTATCTTGTAACATTGCCAAGGCATCATAGAGAAACTGTAAATACCAAGTCAGCATGACAACTATATAAATATATATGCACATAGCTGAAACTGGACTATTAGGGCGATTATGCAGATACTTGACGTTACTATTTCCCTAAAAGAAGACATCGGATGTCATTTAATGTGTGTTTACTTTTCTTTATTTTGACTGCATTCACACAATGACTTTTATAATGTAGTGTTGGTGAATACATCCCAATCAGTCAGCTCTCCTATACCATGTGACAGCAACCAAACAGGCAGGATGAAAACAATCGGTGTGCTTCAGTTGAAACACCAGCCAACTACACATTTTCAAATAATGCTCATATAGAACACTGTAACGCACTCAGACGAAACCCCTCTTTGCCAACTTCCACATACATGAGCTAACAAACACCCAAAATTGGTGAGCAGCACTGCTATTGATAGGGGAGAAAGACCTAGACATCAAGACAAAAGTGGTGCCTGTGCCTCCCAGCAACAGAACATTTAGTTGTTGTTTTTTTGGGGGGTTTTTTACAGAGCTCCAGCATCAAAGCTGTCAGTGACGTTGGCTTATCTGAAGCAAATATTAGTAATATAGAAACCGGCAAGCCTTCTTTCACATTCCAAGAAACACCTACACTAATATTAAAACTTACTGAGTTATAGCTTTTAGTGGGACAAATCTTTTCCAACTGTTGTAAAACCTGGCACATAAAGCACTCTTCAAATTTACAAAAGATTAGATAGTATAGCACAACAATATAGACTTTAGAAAAACCAATCTGTGTAACTGCTGTTTGGAGACGTATTCGTCACCTGAAACCAGTCGCTGCTGATAATATTGGCCCCTCAAAGACAGCCTGCAGATCAACATGAAATTACTGCAGATTTCACCACATAGAAACCATAAACGTAAATGTGGATGTTCTTCCTCAGATACCTCAGACCGACAATTGCTAAGAACAATTTGCACTTCATGTTTAATCAATAAACAATGATATCTTCCATTTGGTACAACTGACTTTAAGTTAAAGCTGTATTGAATTTAGAAATGACTCCTAAGTTCCTGTTTAAACAAAGTTCATGTTTATGAATACATCCTGTTCAGTTACAGAAGAAAAATGATTTTATTGGCACTCTCAGCGTTTCTTCTTTATCTTTTTCCTCACTACTTTTGTAGGGCTATATTTATAGGTATACATTTTTTTATTTTGATTCAGAATTTATATATTTCTGTAAAGCTGCTTTGCCACAAGTTTTTTTGTTCAAAGTGCTCCAGGATATTTTGTCACCTTGTCATTGTCTGTAGATTTACAGCATATAATTCGTTTATTTAAGATTCTGGCAACATTTACAAAAGACAAAAAACAGCATTGCAATATAAAAAAGACTAACACATTTAATAAATTATGATGTAAAATTAAAAAGAAAGAAAAAAATGTAAAATAAAAAAATGTTAATAAAAAAAAGTTGAGATTGAAGACTGATCCTGAAAAGCTATATTGGTGTGTGTGTGTGTGTGTGTGTGTGTGTGTGTGTGTGTGTGTGTGTGTGTGTGTGTGTGTGTGTGTGTGTGTCTGTGTGTTGTGCCTAAGTGGAATTCTGCCTTGTTTCAGTCATCAAAAGCCCCTACTTAAACCTAGACTAAGTGGCTTTTATGGTTAGATATTACATCGTTAGAACAACATCTGCCCCGAAGAAAAACACCAAGTTTTCATATTATAACAGTTTTGTTTTTTCTCTAGGATTGTCAGTCTTTGCATTAAATTTGTCATTCGTATGCCTGAATTGTGATTGTTATTGCCCACTAATGATCAGGTAGCAATTTACAATAAAACCCTCACACATTGATGTCCAAACCTGTGTGTGTGTGCGTGTGCGTGTGCGCATGTGCGTGTGCGTGTGTGTCAAAACAAATGTCAATATTTGCTGATCTAATTTTTGCATATGCCCAGAAGCAGTCATTTTAACACCACAAAAACCCTGTCACACACACTTCGTATAAACACAGAGGAAGCCACTAAGGAACCTTTTCTACAATCGAGTTCCTAAATGGAGTCTAAATGTTCCTGTTTCTTTGCTGTTATCTTCACAATCTACATAACAGGTACAGGTTCTGCCATTAATATTTTTACATGTCTTAGTTGTATTTATAGATATTTATTATTATTTCAAAATTTTTGTTGCTTATATATTTTATTAAGCCCAATTTTTTTATAGGCACTATAAAATAATAACTTCATATTTTCTCACTCAAAATATTTTCAGATATTTAACTAAAAAAAAACGAATTAAAAAATGTAAAGGATTTTTCTAAATATTTTTTTCTCTTTTGTGAACAATCAGCACTTTATTTGCCTCTAATTCTTTTGTGTCATTTCTTTGTTATGACAAAAACTTCACCCTTTATTTCAAGGGCTTCCATAAAGTTTATGATGACCATTACTCGCTCTTCTTTGCTATATTTTGTAAGTAAAGAGGTGGATCTACAACCCTATAGAAAACCTGGCCGGAAAAATAAAACCCTTTTCCCAAACATTGATTCAGACCAAATGCCCAAAGATTTAAATCAACTAATGATGTATTAGGAAATAGCAAATATTTGTAAAGAACACTTCATAATGTAAATGAGCACGGTAGCACAATATCTCTAGATATAAACATATATAGCAGTAACTATAATAATAGTTATAAAAATATTAACTATAATCACTGTTCTGTATAATGGATGGATGCTAACTTTAAAATGTGTCATTACGAGTCATTTGTTTTTACATATTTAAAAAAATCAGTTTGGTCCCATATCAAACTTGCATTGTAAATTGTTAGATAATCCAAAAAAATAAAAATTTCCAAGCACCAAAATGTAGTGGAACATCTTTCCAGAAGTGTGGAGGTTATTATAACAGTAAACCGGGACTAAAACTGGGACAGAAACCTTGCTACTGTTTTATGCCACAGAATACACCTAAAACCATCTTTTTTCAGGTGTCTCCTCTCTGACGCTGATTCCATCTGCAAATCCTCTTGCTGTTGGAGAAAATGTCACTCTTACTCTAAATCCTCACATGAACATCAGTGCCGGTGGTTGGTTGTTAGATGGGAACATCCTTGTGTTCTGGTACCCGGGTATGTTTATAGTGAGTGACAGTTACAAAGGACGAGTTGCTTTCAACACATCCACAAGTCAGTTATCGCTGTACTCAGTACAAGTGACTGATTCTGGTGTCTATGCACTGCAAGGCATGAGTCCAACAGTAAATGCAGAACTTAGACTGTCTGTTCAGGGTGAGTATACAAACACACAATTTTCCAAATGATTTCTCCAATTTATACATGGAAAATTTGAAATAAAAAAGGTAAAAATAAAGAAATGCGTTACGTTTATTTAAAAAAAAATCTGACATATCCTAGAAAAAAAAATACTTAACAATTTTACAAGATTATAGAACAACTGATTTAACAGTATGAAAATACAGGGCCAAGTTACAAAATAGATTATGAAAAAATTATTATATAATCATAATATTATTATTATTATTATTATTATTAAATGACATGGGAAATCTGTGTCATCTGCCACGAAATAAATATGTAGAAATTTTGAATGTAGTCTTTTTTGCTGGAATTTATTAGCAATAATTTGTAAATAAATAATGACATACCTTATACTTCTTTCTGAAGGTAATCTGACAAAATAAAAACTTCGCTACCTACTCAGGCAGGAGTTGAATTTTTCTCTTGGTGTAATAGATCAGATTGCTCTTGTTGATGAATCATCATCTTTATTGTATTTGAATTGAAGGAATAAGCCTGTAGAATATGTGAAAAGTTAAGGGCAGGGTTTTATTTTCATAACACTTTTTATTGGCTCATATATATTTATTGGCTTATATACTGTATAGGAAATCAAACATTACCCATAGTCACTTTTTGTGTACACTTAGTGAGCTCTGTTTTTGGATTTCTGTATTAATTATTACTAAGTAACATATCAGAGGACTAAACATAAAAAAGCATTCAAAAAATTTACTGAAAATTACAGAAATATTCCATATTTGAAACTCCAAGGTTTTTTAGGGGTAGTTGATAAACAAATCTAGAAGCATAGAAATAATAGATCGGCCATATTCAAATGTTTTCTATTTGTATATTATTCATCTTTTACTATGCAGTGTATTATATCACTATATAAAATGTCATTAGTGATAGAACTTCAAAAACACTTTTGTAAGTGAATAATGATGCCAAATGTAATAAATGTCAGTCTAAAGAATGGTAGTTTGACATTAAAATTTTTTTTTTTCCTTTGCTTTTTTTGCCTTTAGAGCCAATCACAAATGTCTCTCTAACAGTAAGTAAGACAAATCTGGTGGAGTTTAATGACAGTGTCACTTTCACCTGCTCTGCCCGTGGCACACCGTTAGCATTCTCTTGGTTTAATGGCAGCTCCGAGGTCACAGCAGCCAATGCTCAACTCATCAATAATGGAAGTGGTTTGATTATTAGCAATGTATCAAGATATGACAGTGGTCCTTTCAGCTGCTATGTGGTAAATGGAATTAGTAATGGTACTAGCAAGATCATTTCCCTTGATGTCAGCTGTAAGTATACAGTAGCATTATTTTAAAATGTGCATCTCATGTCTATGATAAATCATTACTTAATAGTTCACATGGACTTTACATTGCAAGCTTTCAGTGGATTGCTGAATAGATATAACTTATATTGTATTCCTTTTAGATGGTCCCAGCAACCTGGCAATGGCAGTTAATCCAAATACAATGAAATACATTTCAGGATCAAACATCACTCTGTCATGTTCTTGTGAATCCAAACCAGCAGCATTATTTCAATGGTCCTACAATGGCGTTTCTCTCGATATAACTAGTCCAACCTTTCAGCTTTCCAAAGCCACTCAGAACCAAACAGGCGCTTATGCCTGCAGTGCCCAAAACACAGTGACTTTTCGTTATGCCATAGTCACGAAATTAATCAAAATCATTGGTGAGATTTTTTTTTTTTTTATTCAATTATTTCTCTTTGTTTTCTAGTTGATTATACACAATTTAGCAAGTACAGCTAACACTATCATTAGCCTTGCAGGCAGGATATCATTTATATTACCATTTCTCTTTCTTTCTCATTTAGACCCAATATCTTCTGCTTCAGTGGTGCCGGTTGGCGAGCCACCAATATTTAACAATTCATTTGCCTTGTCCTGTGACATCAAGGGACTAGTGGACTCTGTTTATTGGATAAGGGACGGCATACAACTGTTTTTAGACAGCAATCATTCTCTCTCAAACCAAAACAATACGTTGACATTCAATCAGCTCTCCCTGTCTGATAATGGGAAATACCAATGTTTAGCAAGCAATGCTGTGAGCAATATGACCAGCATGGCCTACTCTCTACTAGTTAATTGTAAGTAGCATATTTCACAGTTTATTTGGGTTTTTGGAAAAACACCCTCTGAAATATATTACAGTTGCAGTTATTACTTGACATAGTAGCATTTGGCTACTTGACATATACTCACTTGCCACTTTATTAGGAACATCTATACATGTGTTTTTAACATTAAACTATGGAATAAAGAGAAAATTTGGCTTTGGCTTTGACAGTAGGTTTGTTGGTGCCAGAGGGTGCAAAAGAAAAATCAGTCACACTTTGTTGAAGAGAGAGATCAGAGTTGACAGATTGGTTAGAGATGATAAAGCTATTATAACTGAAATATCCACTCAACTGTGTCTGAGGAAAGTGTATCAGAATGCAAAACAAGTTGGGGTTGGTGAGGTATAGCAAAAAGCATGCGAATTTTACTACGGTCCTCAAAGAACAGGAATTCTGAAACCACTTTGGACAGCTCACCCAGATTGGGCAGTTAAAGATATATATTTTTTTTAAATCATGCTGATGTTTTCAAAGATTTAAACTGTTCTGTATTTATCCTGCCACAGTCTTTAGATAATAACATAAACAAGTGTATATAATGTATAGTGAGTGTATGGACCTGATGGCTTGTTGTAATGACATTAGCTTAGAAAGCTCAAAAGAGCTAAATGCAATTGGAAATATTGCATTAATGTAGTACTGGATTGAAATAATCTGAATTTATTTAGCTTGCTTTGTGACCAGTTCATAAATGTAAGAACATATTTGTAGGTTCTATGATATAGTTTGAGCTATAAAATATATTTTGCTTAAATGTGACTGTTTTTCTTTTTATCCAGATGGTCCATGGTCCACTAGGATTTCTGGCCCAATCATAGCGGAAGTAGGATCTAATGTGACACTCAATTGCTCTGCTTCCTCTCAACCTTCCAGTCAATACAGCTGGTTCTTCCAAGGTTCTAATGCAGGGCAGGGCTCTGTGTACCAGCCTAACATTTCTTCACTAAACAGCAGTGGAGAATACACATGCCTAGCCTACAATAACATCACAAAAAGAAATAGTAGTGCTACATGGAACTTAACTGTCATTGGTAAGTCCTGAAACTACATTTCTTATATTCTTACTCTATGAGTAATATATTTTTCTTTATTTCCATGTACTTTTTTAACTGTACTATGTTGTTTTTTTTCAGTGGGTATTTCCTCAGTGGTGGTGACTCCCAGTACTCTCATTCCTCTGGCCTCTAGGAACATGCAACTCTTCTGTAATGTGACTGGCTTTTTTACAAGCATCCAGTGGCTAAAAGACAACCAGCCATTAAATACAACAGTGACAAGATCTATTTATATGAATGACACTTCTGTAGATTTTCACCCTCTGCAGATTGCTGATGATGGATTTTATCAGTGTGTTGCCACAAACAGTTTTCGGGCTCACTCTAGCCAACCATACCGTTTAATGGTGAATTGTAAGTGATTTTGTCCTTTATCATGGTAAACCATGAGTTATCATCATCATGTTGTAGTATGAAAGAAAGTCAGTTCTGGACACTTACAAGAGTTCATCCATATTAACACTGATAATGAATATGCTGTAAATGGGAAGAAAATATACTTTTGACCAAATATTGGGTTAAATATTCTAAGAGTCTTCTTGATTTTCTTAGGATTTCCTTTAGAAAATTAGATCTTAGTAAAAAAAATGGATATAATCCTAATCGAATGGGATTATAAAAAGATACAGGAGACTCTGGTTTAAATGCTGCAAACGACAATTTCATTTTTTTTTCAGTCTGATGTGGATAATGCTGGCAATGCAAGTAATTACTGTAGATAATCATCAAAGTTCTTTTGTATTGTATATAAATAATTCATTCTTGAATTAACCAATAATGTTGCTAAATCACAATTGTAGAGGTAGGCATGCTATGTTTTAGTTCAGTTAAACCAAAAGCTTTAAACCAACTGGTTTAATTTAACTTCTATATTTCTCAGATCTGTATATTTGAAGCAAGGTTGTTCAATCAAATGAAGTTATAGCACACTGTTCAACATTTATTTATGCCTGACTGCATGTTTTTTTTTAAACAGATGGGCCAATAGATCTGACTATAGCAGTCGACATTAAGACCACCATTGTCTTAAAGTGCAGTGCAAAGTCTCAGCCACCAAGTGTTTACCATTGGCTCTTTAACAACACTGTGATTAAAGAGGATGCTATGTTAGTTTTAAATCTGATGTCTCCTTTGGGTAACAACTATACCTGTGTGGCCAGAAATCCTCTGACCAATGACACATCATTTTCTTCATATGTTATTTCAGGTAAGCAGAGCATTTCCCAAAACTGAGCATCTGGTCTTTAGAGTTTAGAGAAAGTCTAAATGAAAATGGGGGATTATTTATTTTTGTATTATTATAACATAATTTTCCTTATTCAAAAATTGCATAGTGGTTATTACTTTATGTTTTTCCTTCACAGAACGTGATGCAGTGGCCTCTGTTCAAATGAGCATGTTGTTGACTGTCATGTGTGCTCTTGTTCATCCTGTATTAATGTTTATGAAGCCCTTCTAAGCTGCTTTTTAAGTAATCAACATTATTGTAAATTTCTATCCTATCCATGCATACTTTTTCAAAGAATCTGACTGAAGCCAGATATTTCAATCAATTCTGTTTTCCTGAAGCATCATATTATTATGGAGAATATTTAACTTTAATTTCTCACCTTCTCTATGGATATACAGTGATATCTGGGGTGGGGGGGCTTGTTTTTTAGGAGGCATAAATGGCAGGGGAGTGAATGATTTAGAGCTGTTTTCCCTAAAAATCTCATTGGCTCCACATTCTGTGACAACACAACAAGTCTTGGCATATCCATGTGTCTGTTATTGAGCCCATTCAACCATCAAAATGTCCTGCTACATCGATCACATTTATTTTGTCAGGACAGGGGGTTGGTTGGAGGGGCATGTTTGCCAGAATGATCAATGCTTACACAAATTCTTATTTTCATTTATTGTCCTCCTTTTCTTGAACAAATAATAATTAGTAAATTTGTAAAACAAATAATTACATTGTTGCCATGTTTAAAATAAATCCTAATGATCCTCTCCTTTTGCTACTACTTTTTAATAAACATAAATTATGCACACTTTTATGCAAATTACATTTGTATTATTTGTTTATTGAGTGTATAACAGACAATACACAGAGCTGAATGATACTGATGTATACTTTTGTTTTTTAAGATATTGGTTTTAATTGTATAAAAGTACAGTTAATATATATTTTTCTATTAAAGATATCATCAGAAGGCACTTGGTGAAAATTGTTCATACATGCAATCTGTATACTTTTACTTCTGTAATAAAATAGTACATGAAATAAATGATATATGGTATTGCATATGCAGCATTACTTTTCTAAATGCTATGTTTTGGAAAAGGTAAAAGGATGCTGGAAATGCTGAATATTGATGCCAGCTTTGCGATGAATCTACAAGATGTATTGAAGAATAAAAAGAGACTAAAATGGTGTTATAATGACTTTAGTCTTCCCCTTGACTTTCATATTCATGTCTTGAATGGCTGCCTTGCATTGTTTGGATTTCAAAATGCCCTTCTTCATGCAGAGGTTCTTCTCCTCCAGACTGAGTGCATCTGAGAAAAAAAAATTAACAAAATCAGTAATGGTAACCAAGAGGGAAAGTTTAAAAGATGGAAATGCAGAAGTGCTTGAGACTTACTTTGCATTTTGCATTGACATCCTTTCAGTGCTCTATTTTTTCCTAAGTACAGAAGAGAAAAGTGTCTAGTCAAATTATCAAAGATAAAGTATACAACAATTTATAACAGTTCCTTCCTAATTTTCTTTATATGTCTGGAAAGCTAAACATTCTGCTGTTGCTGCTGTAATAAAACATGTGGCAAGTATTTTTTAATTTAAGTAATTCATGGAAGTTCATCAATATAATTTAATTCTGGCAATGTTAATTGAATAATTAATTATCTGTTTTAATAGTGACGGACTAAACAAGGCTTGAAAACTAAAACAAATAAGAATTGAACAAATGGATTTAGTTTAATAAAGAAAACATTGTTATACATAAAATACTATTTTTCCTCAAAGGCCTTTTTATATATATTATATTATATCCCACACTCCTGGATCCACCTTTTGTTGTTTCGCTTTGAAAAACACTGCTCACCTGGACAGGCACAGTTTGCACCTCGCTGCTTGATAGTTCTGCTTTTGTGAGCAGGTTTAAATGCCTCTCCTGACTTGGCCACCACTGCATTATGTAGAGAATAAAAAACTAAAGACTCAATTAAACCCTTTATTTACTGCTGTGAATATTGTATATGCTAATTGTAAATCACACACACACACACACACACACACACACACACACACACACACACACACACACACATATATATATATATATATATATATATATATATATATATATATATATATATATATATATATATATATACATAATTAATTTAGGATATCTCAAATGTATGTTATTAAAGTATTTCTTTGGAAATAGTATTCTATTTGGACAGAAAACAAGCAAAAAGATTGCAACTTAATAATGCTGTATCTAGTACATATAAGAGATATCTTTTATCATGTTACCTATCCACCTTTTAGCTGTTGTCAGAAATTAAATTTAAACACAACCAGACCATTAATAAAATAATGGAATATACCTAACTTACATTTTTTGTTCGATTCTTTGGAGTTGGTGACTTCTGCGAGTGAAAAAACAAGCAAATGTGAGCAGATGAGCAAACACATTATCTTATTGGTATCACATGCATGCATTCTCTTATATGCTCATTAAAAAAAATCACTATCAGTTCAAATGTACATTATTTTATCTCAGCAAAGGATATACAAGTGTAAAAGAAACAAGTACAATACCTTGGCAAAGAGCATTGAAGCCCACCATGGCAGTGACAACCAACAGGCAAACCACAAATTTCATTTTCTCTCAAAATATAGTTCACTTTCTACTTCTGACTTGATGTGCACATTTGTCTAAAGACTGCAAATTGTGTGTTGAAGTGAAAAAGTTCACCATTTATAAGTAGAAGCTTTTGGTGTCTGCTTTCATAAACCATGCCTGAGCTTGTTGTAAGAAAAGTCGAATCAAAGCTGACATGTGTACAAAAGGTCCATATTAAATTCACACCAAAATGCCAAATTCTTTTCCCTCCTACTCCTTTTTTTTTTTTTTTTTTTTTTCCTTTAAATTTTATGCTGGCTAGACATAAAAGTGTCCATGTTTGTGTCTTATCCTTTATTATTTAAAAACACGGCAGTCATGGCAAGGATGAGAAACACAACACCTTCCCAGATCTAGTTCACTCTTCCATACTCTGGAAAGGACCTCCCTTCATGTCTTTTATTTTTTGTTCAGCGGTTCACTAAACAGAACATGATATGACTGCATTAGTATCTTAAATCACCTCACCAAAAGACAAAAACAAAGTATTGAACATCACTGGCCATGAACATTCTTTAAAAGTTCAATTATGTGCAAAGGAAAATAAGACCACCTCTGTGAGGATCTAAATGCCCAGGACTTATTCAAAGTGCATTTTCCTTTTCGTTGAAACTACTGAGAACTGAGCAACTGCCTCCACATTAAAATCATGTACTGGTTGTTTTGACATATTGAGATGTAGAAGTATTCTAGAATTTAAAGCTGTTTGAGCACATCAGTCTTTACTTCACTTTCCAGCTGATACTCTTACTATAAGAATGTGTGTCTTCTCATGCCTTTGGCTTTAGGAATGGTAGAAACAGGGATGTGTAGGTGTAGGTCTCAGTATATCTCAATAAAGTTTCAGTTACTGTTTTCCTCAAAATTGAATCGTAATTGTTTGCTTATTGGTTCTGGTTCTCATTTGTTTACAGACATCATCTGTACAATCAAAAATAAATTAGGCTTCAGATTTCAGGCTCTTTTTTTTTTTTTTTTTTAAATCCTGTCAAGTGTTTTTGTCAGCTTTCTGTTATTGGCTCACAGATGTAGAACCTGCCGTGGTCTTCTGCTCTTGCATCCCATCCGCCTCAATGTTCGACATGTGCATGCTGAGGTGTTTTTCTGCTCACCATTTTTTCAGCATGATTATCTGAGTTAGTGCAGTTTTTCTGTCAGCTTGAGTCATTCTATCTTTTCTCTATTGACCTCTCTCATGAACAAGGCATTTTTACGCACCGATTTGTCACTCACTGGATTTTTTTTATTGCACCATTCTGAATACACTCTAGACTGTTCTGTGTGAAAATTCCAGATCAGTGGTAATGGAAAAAAAATCATATCATATCCTCTATTCTATTGGCTCATGTAAACGTTTACTGAAGAATCTGTCTTGTATCTGCATGATTTTATGCACTGCAGTCCTGCATTAATATTAAGGGTATAATACTAGTGTTCAGTTATCAGATATTTTCATTTCACACATGGATTTCTCAGCTAAAATGTTTTTGAATAATGCATTCTTGGGTAAAAAAAAAATCTAATTGAATTGTTTTTAACAAATGAGAAAATAAGATTCTGCCTATAAAATAAGATTTTACTGTAAATCTTGGGAAAACTCCTTGTCAGTGTTGTCTTTGTAATGCATCAAAGTTAATTAAACTCTGCTTTGTAACTGAGTGTATCTGTGAAAATCCAAGCAGAAAACAGACATTATTCCAACTTATTTCCACAGGAAAGGGACAATCTAGCTCTTTCTATATACTGTGTATATAAATTAAGACAGACACCCAGTTTGGTTGAGTCCATGGTTTTAATCCAGCATTTTTAAAAGAAAGACATATTGCAAATGTTAAGTCACAGATTTGGCCTTCAGAAGTATTGATGGAAGCATTTGAGAACTTTTTCTCCACCAGCCAACAGGTTGGCAAAGCAACCAAAGGCCTCCGAATTAACACAAGACAGGATAAAGCAAAAAAAAAAGCAAGATCACACTACATTCTCATCAAGTGGAATCACTCATAAATGAGTTATTTACAGGTCACAGCATAGTGTTTAAGATTTCCATTGCTCTTATACATTTGATTTAGTTTCTCAGCATAAATGTGGCCTTTCTTTAGTTGTAAGTCTATTGGAGCAAGAAAAACACAAAATAGAGGCAGCTATTCTCATTGACAAGAGTTAAAGAACTGTACTGTCAGGTGCCAAGGGGGTAAGTATGCATGCCAATTTTATATTTTACTATGGTATACTTGGTTGTATACTTTGTAATATTTACAGGTTCCAATGTAGACATACAGCCAGATACTAAGACTATCTATGTATTAAAGACATAGCAACATAAACATTGTACAAAAAAAAACAAAAAAAAACCTCATAAGTGCCTTAAGGGGAAAAAAGGTCAATTGATGAGTAATTAAAACCTCTGCCTTGCCAACACATTACCATGGTTTTGTATTATGCAACTGCTATATGAGTGGACGCTCATTCAGGGCTCCTAAACGGAAAGGTTGTTTACGCTCACTGAGTTTTGACTGACTTAAGTCTTACAATGCTGAACCACAACCCACTGCTTCTTGTTAACTGTGCAGTATCCAAGAACTTTGCATGTACTTGAGCTAATATTTGTTTCCTGAAAAAAAAAAACGATTTCAGTGCCAGGTCAACAAAAACAAAGTGGCAGTTTTTATGTCATAATAGTTTAAGCATGACTATAGTGAATACAATGATCCGATTAGGTCAGTTGTGTTACGTATTAAATGACAATAAATGGAATAGCATTAGTTGCTCTGTTTACAACAGTACTATATCTATATATATGTACTATATCTAGTGTAAATTGTGACAGTTGCTTCGTAACAGTATTAAGTATGTAAGTGCATTTTTTTTTCTTCTTTTTTTTTTCTTTTTATTGTAGCTGTTGATCATTTCTGCATGTAAGATACATGTCTACAATAGTGTATAAGGACTTATTTGCTTTCCTTCACTCAGGGAGCATGCATTTCTAACAGAGATTTAATCTGCGTGTATATCGGCTGGCACACTTTCTGATAGGCCTGTGCTGTGAGGTGGAGATAGTCGTATAGGTCCTGGTGGGAAATGGAGCCATCTGATTGGACAAATCCAGGATCTACATCCAGAAAAGAGGCATAGGAGAGAGATGCCAACTCAGCCTGCACCAGGGTGTTCACTTGCCCGTTACGCTTCCGCAGTGGGTTCGGACTCTTCCCTCTCGGCAAAATGCCCTAATGGAAAGAAAAATATATCCTTTTGAGTTAAGAAATAACAAAATACCAACTTAGTTATGACCTTTTTGTACCCCATTAACTATGATAATTTCATGTCCTGAAGGGTGCCATTGTGTTGCAGTGGTTATTGTTGGCAAAGCCCTTGGTTCTATCCTGAGCTCAGATTACCGTGTATGTGTTTCATTCCAGTTCTCAAAAACAGGGAAATTTTATTGCCCCAGGTGTGAATGTGTATAAGAATATAAATGCATGCGTGTGCGTAATATGAATCTAAAAAGTTGTATTTACTGAAAGCTTTTGTGACACACACACACACACACACACACACACACACGTGTATATATGTACAGTGTCACACAAAAGTGAGTACACCCCTCACATTTCAGCAACAACTTTAGTATATTTTCTGAAGGGTACTATACAGTACTATAGAAATGAAACTTGGATATATTTTAGAATAGTCAATGTGAAGTTTGTATTGCAGTATAGATTTACTGTCCTCTGAAAATAACTCAACATACAGATATTAATGTCAAAACTGTGTCAAAAGTGTTATTTTGTGTGAGCACCACTGTCAACTAGCACTGCTTTAATCCTCCTCGATATGGAAATCACCAGAGCTGCACAGGTTGTTGCTGGGATCCTCTTCCACTCCTCCATGTTGGCATCATGGAGATGCTGGATGTTAATCACATGGTGCTTCTACACCTTCCACTTAAAGATGCACCACAGGTTCTCAATAGGGTTCATGTCTGGAGAGGTACTTGGTCACTCAATTATCTTCACCTCAGCAAGGCATTTGTAACTTGGCGGTGTGTTTGGGGTCGTTATTATGTTGGAAATCTGCGGTTCAGCACAGTTTTTAAAGGAAGGGCATCATGTTCGGCTTCAGAACGTCACAGTACAGGTTAGAATCCATGTTTCCCTTAATAAACTGCAGCTCCCCAGTACCAGCAGCACTTAAGCAGCCCCAGACCATGATGCTACCACCACCAGGATCTATCACAAGGGTGTCGCCACACATGCTGGATACCATCTGATTCAAACAAGTTTATCTTAGTCTCTTCAGACCACGGGACATGGTTCCAGTAATTAATGCTCTTGGACAGGTTGTTCTCGGCCATGCAAACAGACTTGTTGCAGTGTGCGCTGTACAGTTTGATCACTGAAGAGTGGACCTTCCGCTTATGCAACCTCTAAAGCAATGCTGGCAGCACTCATGCGTCTGTGTTTGAAGCCAGCGTTAGTAACCCGTTAATTTTGACAGCCCCAATCTTATTAAAAGCATCTAAAAAAAAATATTTAAAACTTGCAAAGTATTCATTTAAGGGATATTTAAAACCAATAAAAATTTGCAGTTAATTTGCGATTCATCGCAAGTTAACTGATGACAATCATGCGATTCAATATTATAATCAGGTGACAGCCCTAATTATATTTATGTACAGCAGTCCCCAACTTTTTTTGCACGAAGGAAAGGTTTAATGTCAGACAATATTGTCACGGACCGGCCTTTAAGGTGTGGTGGATAAATACAACGATACGACCGGCATAAAAACTGATATTTTCTAAATATAAAAATAAACGTGAATCCACTTTGTTGTTTTTTGTACACTTTGCTCGCTTGGGGGTTTCAATTTAGCGGGAATGTATTTTGTGTTAGAGGCCGGAGCAGCCCCTTTAAGAAGGTACCGGATGAAGGTAAGATGTGTGACTGAGGGAAGCATCTTAACATGCATCAAGAGTGAGTCATAGACAGATGTGGTGGAGAGAATCCGGTAATTTTCCAAATTAAAACACCGTTAAGAATCAGATAATAAATAAAACAGAAATAATGTAATGTAAGTTGTGTATTCTTTCTTTGCAGCCCGGTACCAATTGACCCACGGACCCGTGGGTTGGGGACCACTGTTTATGTATATATGAAAAGTATGGCATATAATTAGGTAAATCGGGAAAAAAAAGATGAAATGTTTCATCAGAACCCTATAGATGACCTTGTTATATATTACAATGAAACTTCAGGTGTAGCTGGATGATAAAAGAACTGACCAGTACAAGTACGTGAGTTTGAGGAAGGTGTTTGTGGATCACGTCAACAATTTCCAAGATGCCGCCGCAGATCTGTTCTGGGGTGTGACCATGATTATTAGTGCCCACCCACAACACTACCACCTAGATGTAGAGGGAAAAAATTAGTATTTTTTTTTCAATGATCTGTGAAAACATTTGCATTTAGTTTCGGTTTTGTTGCATTTGCTCAATATTTTTGGGCTTTACATAATAAATATGCTAGAAAATGTAAAATTTCCATAAAAAATCTAAACGATTATAATACTTTCGACAGAAAAATCTGTACATCACACACCACATTTTATAGCAGAAGCTGCATACTGAACATTCTGCAGATGTTCACTACCACTCATTTAAAATGTCTGGCTCCATTAAGCAGCCTTAATAATGTAGCAGCTGGAAGATTGTACCTTGGGGCAGATGTGGTCCAGTTCTCCATTAGTGAGCCTCCACAGGACATGCTGTGTTGCATCGCCACCAATCCCAAAATTCAAAGAATGGAGTGGAGAGAACAGCTTTCTCCATACCTGTGAGCAGCATCCACAACCGTGCAATTAAATTAACCTCATCAAATAAATAATAATTATTAAATAATAAATAATATACGATTGATGAAAAAGTCATTAACAAATTAGAAGAACCTCGGACACTAATTAGTCTAATTGTATGTGTTGGTTATCTGAATATTTGGTCCTACTAAGTATTTTTACAATCCCTAAAAGTAACTTGCATGGCAAAAAGTCATTCAAATTCTCATTCAAATTTCAATCCTTTTTCCTGACCAGTGTCTCAGGACATTTCTTTTCCATGTGCCAGTCCCCCATTTTGAGCTGAATCAAGTCATAAACTTGTAGGACATTATGTTTAATACTAGTGGAATATATTTAATATTAAACATCAAATCAAATAATTGCTTCTGTTTTTATAAACCAGTTCGATATTTGTCATTTTTGTTTGTCAGTTAATGTCTTTATTTCTGCATGAATGCACCTTAACTGTTGGTTCGGTTCATTAGAGAATTTTTTTCTTACAAGTTTATGCTTGCTCTTCCAACACTGTAATCAATGTCCAAACTTTTCATCTCTCTTTAGCTAATCCTTTTGATTTCACTCTCTGGATTAGGCACCATATTTGGATCGCCTACTACAATGATGCTTTGTTGGAACTCCACAACACCACCTGACTTCAACCCTTGGTTTGAAACGATTAGAAGCATAGACATCCTGATTTACCTTTCATAACCTCATACTTAGATGAATGCAATTCTCTTTTCATTGGCATGATTGTAGATAAGTCATCAAAGCTATCAGACTAATCCCTCTGTGTGTGCACTTACACACACACTTCAACAAACACCATCTTATAAAATGAAGAGCGCAGCATGATTTCCCATTATCTCTACACAGACGTTCCAATCGTGCCCTCCAGCTCCTAAAAACCAGGAACTCTGGCATTTTTGTGAAAAACACATTATGCATTCTTTAAAATAGATACAGATACAGATACAGTATGTGTCTACTTAACATACACTAAAGAACTCAGTCAATTCTGGTAAAACCTGCCACAAAGACATAGCAAGATAATCAACCAACCCAATACTATATATTTTAACTTACACATTATTTAAAAACTACTAAAGTTAATATGGCAAACATCATCATCATATCAGTGTCACCCCAGTATGTACCAACCTTAATGAAAAATCTAATCATGCAGTCTGTGTAACTGAATTGAAGTGATGAATCATACCTCAAATTCATGCATTAGTTGGATAAGAGAATCTCCAACAAAGAGCACATCCGGTTCCTTCCCTTTACTGTCTGACACAAAACGGTTGTGCTGTACAGAAAAATAGAAGTCCATAAATAAATAAAAAATAATAATAAACATGTTAAATCAATAACTCAAATACTGCTACAGAATAGAAAATATTTAGAATGTACACTCCTTCTCACCGAATGCTACAGATTTAGTCTTTTTTTTTTTTTTTACCCAGTCATTAGGGTTGCACAAGCCAGTGCACTCTTAGTGCTGGTCACAAGCCCGGTTAAAAAGGGCATCCAGCGTAAAACATGCCAAATCAAATATGTGGATCACGAATCAGAATTTCATACTGGATCGGTCGAGGGCCGGGTTAACAACGACCACCAGAGGTATCGTTAGCCAACAGTCAATTGGGCGAAGAAGGAAAAGGAGGGGAGGAAGACGTCTACAGAGACGGCAGGGAAAGGAGAATTGTGGGAGAGTGGAGGTTCGGGTTGGCACTTTAAATGTTGGTATCATGACTGGTTAAGGGAAAGAGATAGCTGATATGATGGAGAGGAGAAAGGTAGATATGCTGTGTGTTCAGGAGACCAAGTGGAAACGGAGTAAGGCCAGGAACATTGGAGGTGGGTTTAAACTGTTCTTTCATGGTGTGGATGGAAAGAGAAATGGTGTATGGGTGATTCTGAAGGAAGAGTACAGTAAGAGTGTAGTGGAGGTGAAGAGAGTTTCTGATAGGGTGATGATCGTGAAGCTGGAAGTTGAAGGGGTGATGATAAATGTCATCAGTGCCTATGCTCCACAAGTGGGTTGTGAGATGAAGGAGAAGGAAAAATTCTGGAGTGAGTTAGATGAAGTGGTAGGAGGTGTACATAAAAATGAACTAATGGGGATTGGGGCAGACTTTAATATGCATGTAGGTGAAGGGAATGGAGGTGATGAGGAGGTGATGGGTAGGTATAAGATAAGATATACCTTTATTCGTCCCACAGTGGGGAAATTGGAATAGGAAAGCAATGTGGAAGGGCAGATGGTAGTAGATTTTGCTAAAAGGATGGAAATGGCAGTGGTGAATACTTATTTCAAGAAGAAGAAGGAGGATCATAGGGTGATGTATAAGAGTGGAGGAAGGTGCACACAGGTGGACTATGTTCTATGCAGGAGATGCAACCTGAAGGAGATTGAAGTCTGTAAGGTGTTGGCGAGGGACAGTGTAGCTAGACAGTACCGGATGGTGGTCTGTAGGATGGTTTTGGAGGTGAAGAAGAAGAGGAGGAGAGCAAGGACTGAAAGAAGAATAAGATGGTGGAAACTAAAAGGAGGAAGAATATAGTATGAGTTTCAAGGAAGATGTCAGACAGGGGCTCAGTGGTGGTGAAGAGGTGCTGGATGATTGGGCAACTACTGCAGGCGTGATAAAGGAGAAAGCAAGAATGGTACTTGGTGTGACCTCTGGAAATAGAAAGGAAGAAAAAGAGACATGGTGGTGGAATGAAGAAGTGCAGGACATCATAAGGAGAAAGAGGTTGGTGAAACAGAAATGGGATTGACAAAGTGAGAGAAAAGTAGGCAGGAGTACAAGGAGATGCGGCAGCAGGTGAAGATGGATGTGGCGAAAGCAATGGAAAAGGCATATGAGGAGCTGTATGAGAAGTTGGACACAAAAGAAGGAGAAAAGGATTTGTACCGATTGGCCAGGCAGAGGAACCGGGCTGGGAAGGATGTGCTACAAGTTAGAGCAATAAAGGATGGAAATGGAAATGTGTTGACTAGTGAGGAGAGTGTGTTGAGAAGGTGGAGGGAGTATTTTGAGCAGCTGTTAAATGAGGAAAATCAGTGAGAGAGGGTTGGATGATGTGGAAATGGTGAAGCAGGAAGTGGATAGAATTGGTTAGGAGGATGTGAGAGGATAAAGAGTGGAAAGTCGGTAGGACCAGATGACATACCATTAGAAGCATGGAGATGTTTAGGAGAGATGGCAGTGGAGTTTTTAACCAGATTGTTCAACAAGATTTTGGAAGTTGAGCGGATGCCTAAGGCATGGAGAAGGTGGGTGATGGTATCGATCTTTAAGAATAAGGAAGACCTGCAGTAACAACAGGGGAATAAAGTTGATCAGACACACCATGAAGTTATTGGAAAGAGTAGTGGAAGCCAGGCTGAGAGAAGACGTGACCATCTGTGAGCAACAGTATGGTTTCATGCCGAGGAAGAGCACAACAGACGCCTTATTTGCTTTGAGAATGTTGATGGAGAAGTATAGAGAAGATCAGAAGGAGTTGCATTGTGTGTTTGTGGATTTAGAGAATGCGTACAACAGGGTGCTGAGAAAGGAGTTGTGGTATTGTATGAGGAGGTCAGGTGTGTCAGAAGTATGCGAGGGTGGTGCAGGACATGAGGACAGTGTGACAGCAGTGAAGCCTGCAGTAGGAACGACAGACTGGTTTATGGTGAAGGTTGGACTGCATCACGGATCGGCTCTGAGCCCTTTCATGTTTGCAGTGGTGATGGACAGGTTGACGGACAAGGTCAGACAGGAGTCTCTGTGGACTATGATGTTTTGAAGATGATATTGTGATTTGTGGTGAGATTAGTGAGCAGGTTGAGAGGAGCCCGGAGAGGTGGAGTTACACGCTGGAAAGAAGGGGAATGAAAGTCACTAGGAGTAAGACAGAGTACATGTGTGTAAATGAGAGGGAGGGCCTTGCAGGGGTGCGGTTGGAGGGAGAAAAGGTGGAGAAGTTGGAGGAATTCAGGTACCTGTGGTCAACAGTGCAAAGTAATGGAGAGTGTGTTAAAGAGGTGAAGAAAAGAGTGCAGGCAGGGTGGAGTGGGTGGAGAAGAGTGACAGGAGTGATTTGTGATAGAAGAGTATCTGCAAGAATGAAAGGGAAAGTTTATAGGACTGTGGTGAGACCTGCGATGTTGTATGGATTAGAGACAGTGGCATTGAGTAAAAGAAGGAGGTGGAGCTGGAGGTAGCAGAGCTGAAGATGTTGAGGTTTTCGTTGGGAGTGATGAGGATGGACAGGATTAGAAATTAGTTCATCAGAAAAACAGTGCATGATGGACGTTTTGGGGACATGGTGATTGAGGCGAGATTGAGATGGTTTGGACATGTGCAGAGGAGGGACATGGGGTATTGGTGAGAGAATGCTGAGGATGAAGCCACCAGGAAGGAGGAAAAGAGGAAGGCCAAGGAGGAGGTTTATAGATATGGTGAAGGAAGACATGCAGGTAGTTGGTGTGAAAGAGGCAGATGTAGAGGACAGGGGGGTATGGAGACGGATGATCCGCTGTGGCGACCCCTAATCAGAGGAGCCGAAAGAAGAAGAAGAAGAAAAAGAAGAAGAAGAAGAAAAAGAGGGCTTGGCTCTTTTTTGCCTAGGAGTTTTATGCTTATAAGTGGAATGTATTTCGAGCAAACTCACCAGCGATATCCATCGTTTATCACCGTGTATGTCATCACAGGGGGTGGGGATGGCTGCAGGGTTGCTGTCCGTGCTGCTCATTACTGTTTGTCTAAAAGCCATATATATATATATATATATATATATATATATATATATATATATATATATATATATATATATATACACATACACACACACACACACATATATACAAAACGTTGAAGGCATGCACTTCAGTGATGTTATTCATCATATGTAGCTGCACAACACATTTTCTCCTTAAGAACATTTGTTCAAATTTTGGCATGGAATTCAAAATCTAATGCTGAAAAACCTTTCCCGTTATAATGCATGACAATATATGGTTCGGGGAAAATGCTCACAGGCTTATCCAGAGCAACTTACAAAGTGCGTTAAAGTCTCTATTAATAAATATATTCTGTTGTTTGTTTGTTGGTACACAGACTACAAATTCCATTAGTTTAAAACTTTTGAGAGAGAAGATGGTTATAAAGCTAATATAAGGATCTCTTGCAGACGTACGTCTTGAGGCATTGTTTCAACCCTGCAAAAGACACCTCTGTGCCAGAACAGAGAAAAGTCTGGAGGCATGTCTTTCTTGAACCCTGAGAGATGGTGGGCAAATGCTTAATGATTAAAACTGACATGGCATTCAGATGTGTATTATTTCCAGATGTTATCTATATAAGAGGCTTTCCTGTATAATGCAGAATCTGTTATCTTAATACCTTTGTAGTATGTTTACAATAGAGCAACACATTTTTCACCAGTATTTTATTAGATCATCATGCTGACATATAAAAGACGACATTAAGCGTCCAGTCTCTGATTGAATGTAGGCCCATTACTGTTTTGAAGAACTATTGTGGGCATATCAATAGCTCTTGTCTGGGCGTAAAGCTAAACGTGTTGTGCTTTTTTTTTTTTTTTTTTTTTTTTTTTTTGCAGGGACATGTTGCCAGTCATGCAGCCTGCATGTAATCGCCTGCTAATTGTAGTTAAAATGAAAATGATCAGGTTTGAGTAACATTTGTAAGATACACTGTGATTAAAGAAAGCCTGCAATATGGGCGGTAATGCAAGTAAGACAGACGTCTGGAGATTTCCAGATGTTTGTGGACAGATGCAGGCCTTTCATTCACGAACTGTTATCCCTCCCAGTGCACACACTTACTCCGGCACGAGCGGTTTGAGCAATGCCACGACTGTAACGCGTTTAGTTCGTATTTAGCACGAGGGAATACCGCAAGTAAACAAATAAACAAACAAGCGATTGTCCTTACCTATCTCCGGCTTCCGCAAACTCGCGACGCGCCAAATGCAGGAAGTGACGTAGGCACCAAGTTTTATCAAGACCCAGGCAGCAGATCCCTGAGTGCGTCTCGACTCCGACAGACAATACGATCTTTGTTACTAACACAAACTGTATAATTAGACAAGAAATAAATATGGATTTTAATTCTAATATAAGCAAAGTAGAAAGATCACTATGCAGGCTCCAGAACTAAACCGGATACCGGACAAGCTCTTTCCTGTCACCTTATACTACAACTTTTATACTATACTATACCTTACACTTGATGGTATACCTTTTATTATCACACATAAGGATAAAACACAAAGGAAATTGCAGTGTTACAGTAGTGGTGAAATATAATTACAAATAAACAAATACAGAAAACAAACCAATAGTCTATTTGAAATCTATTTAAAATGTATCCTTATAAAATAAATGTGACATCTATTATTATTATTATTATTATTATTATTATTATTGGACTATGATGTTTGCGGATGATAGTTATTTGTGGTGAGAGTAGTGAGCAGGTTGAGAAGAGCCTGGAGAGGTGGAGGTACACGCTGGAGAGAAGGAGAATGAAAGTCAGTAGGAATAAGACAGAGTACATGTGTGTGAATGAGAGGGAGGGCAGTGGAGTGGTAAGGTTGCAGGGAGAAGAGGTGGAGAAGGTGGAGGAGTTCAGGTACCTGGGGTCAACAGTGCAAAGTAATGGAGAGAGTGTTAGGGATGTGAAGAAAAGAGGATGGAGTGGGTGGAGAAGAGTGTCAGGAGTGATTTGTGATAGAAGAGTATCTGTAAGAGTGAAAGGGAATGTTTATAGGACTGTGGTGAGACCTGCGATGTTGTATGGTTTAGAGACAGTGGCATTGAGTAAAAGACAGGAGGTGGAGCTGGAGGTAGCAGAGCTGAAGATGTTGAGGTTTTCATTGGGAGTGACGACGATGCACAGGATTAGAAATGAGTTTATTAGAGGGACAGCGCATGTAGGACGTTTTGGGGACAAAGTGAGAGAGGCGAGATTAAGATGGTTTGGACATGGGGTATATCGGTAGGAGAATGCTGAGGATGGAGCTACCAGGAATGAGGACAAAGGAAGACCAAGGAGGAGGTTTATGGATGTGGTGCAAAAAGACATGCAGGTAGTTGGTGTGAAAAAGGCAGATATAGAGGACAGAGTAGTATGTAGACAGATGATCCACTGTGGTGACCCCTAACAGAAGCAGCCAAAGAAGAAGAATAATTTTTATTCAACAAGTTTTATTCATTCATTTTATTTAAACAAAATCCAAAAACTACATGGCCCTGTGTTTGCCACTAAACCTAATAACTGGTTGGGCCGCCCTTATCAGCAACAACTGTAATCCAGCGTTTTCGATAACCTGCAATGAGTCTGTTACGGCGCTGTGGAGGAATTTTGATCCACTCATCTATGCAGAATTGTTGTAATTCAGCCACATTGGAGGGTTTTAGAGCATGAACCACCTTTTTAAGGTCATGCCACAGCATCTCAATAGGATTCAGGTCAGGACTTTGACTAGGCCACTACACAGTCTTCATTTTGTTTTTTTCTTCAGCCATTCAGAGGTGGACTTACTGGTGTGTTTTGGATCATTGTCCTGCTGCAGAACCCAAGTTCACTTCGGCGTGAGGTCACAAACAGATGGCCAGACATTTTCCTTTAGTATTTTTGGTAAACAGTAGAATTCATTGTTCAATTTATCACAGCAAGTCAGCCCCAGACCATCACACTACCACCACCATATTTTACTGTTGGTATGATGTTCTTTTTCTGAAATGCAGTGTTACTTTTACGTCAGACATAATGGGACACACACCTTCCAAAAAGTTACATTTTTGTCTCGTCAGTCCACAGAGTATTTTCCAAAAAGTCTTGGGGATCATCAAGATGTTTTCTGGCAAAACTGAGAGGAGCCTTTATGTTTTATTTTTTCATCAGTTGTTTTTGTCTTGGAACTCTGCCATGCAGACCATTTTTGCCCAGTTTCTTTTTTATGGTGGATTCATGAACACTGACCTTAACTGAGGTAAGTGAGACCTGCAGTTCTTTGGATGTTGTTGTGGGGTCTTTTGTGACCTCTTGGATGAGTCATCGCTGAGTTCTTGGGGTAATTTTGGTTGGCCGGCCACTCCTGGGAAGGTTCTCCACTGTTACATGTTTTTGTCATTTGTGAATAATGGCTCTCACTGTGGTTCTCTGGAGTCTCGAAGCTTTAGAAATGACCTTATAACCTTTTCCAGACTAATAGATCTCAATTACTTTCTTTCTCATTTGTTTCTGAATTTCTTTGGCTCTCAGCATAATGTCTCGTTTTTGAGGATCTTTTGGTCTACTTTACTTTGTCAGGCAGGTCCTATTTAAGAGATTTCTTGATTGTGAACAGGTGTGGCAGTAATCAGGCCTGAGTGTGGTGAGAGAAATTGAACTCAGGTGTGATAAACCACAGTTTTAACCACAGTTTTTCACACAGGACATTTTAAATGTGTCCCCAATCTCCAAAACCAATAAAAACTGGTGAAATATGCTCTCGTGAACAGTCCTGCTTCATCTAAACAGTAAATCTGCCGACTTTTAGAAGATAATTTCTTGCCACAGTCAGTAAATTTCTTATTAAAACTTTTCCACATGGAAACACTAACATGCTGTGGCGAAATGAAGCCAAAAGATGGCGCTGTGTGATAATTGAACAGGTACAATTCCTGCATAGTTGGTTAGAACATAAATAAAATGTAACGCTGCCAGAAACATATTTCAAATGTATTTAATTTTACTTTGTTTTTGACACCACAGAGCCTCGGAACATAGCCAATGAGTATCGTGCTGGCTTTTCCATTCAATTTTATTTAAGTATGTTTAATAAAGTCGTATAATGTTTGATAAAGTCGTATAATAACGATGCCACCAGGAAGTCGTAAAGGATGATAAATCAAAACTACTCCTCTTTTTGAGATAAGACTTAATTGCGTTTTATGTTTATTTGGTGTGTTTGATTTTCATATCATTTGTTAAAAAAAAAACACAGAAAATAAAATGTTATTGGTTTATAATTATAGAGTAAAAAAAAGTTTATACTTGAATGTTATAAACATAGTTTTGGACCATTGTTTCTGTTAATGGGATGAGATAATGCTGTATCCGCCATTTTGTGTGGTGCGTTGCTAGGTAACAGAAGGTCGAAGTTAACGGCGTGTAGACTTGAACTCGAGATAAGACCGCAGTCTGATTAATAATGAGATTAATTAGCATTTAGTTCGACTGGCTGGAGAAAACACTTCAGCAGAGGTAGGACCACATGTACTAACGACGAAAAGCTTTATTGTTTTTTAATTGGTATAGATACTAATAAATATATCTGTATATTTATATTCGATTTATATTGTTAAACAGATTCCAGGAAAACTTGCTTTATGGAGATTATCGACCAAATACAAATACGGCAAATACGATAGATTGAGATTGAACACTAAAATTTAGACTGAAACTCTGTAAAAGTAAGTAAAAAAAGAGCTAGGGTGTTATTTTCTATTAATACAAGTAAAATAATCGGACATTTCACCTATTGATTGGGGTTTAAAAAGTATTTTTTTCTCTCTAATAAAAAAACAAAAACAAGAAATATATATGAAACCTACCCAATGAGTAAATTGAAATGCATGAGAATTTAAATCATGTAGGGAAAAAAATACAAGGAGTTAATTTTAGTACTATTAATGCATTCACAGGTGCATAATATTGGATCCATTAACATGCCCTTGTATCAGTCCTCTTGTACCTGGGTTTTTCTCTAACCCATTTGGCTTATTGTGATCCTCCAGTCCAGCTAATTCCTTTTTATTTGTGTGCATTTACCTAGCACGTTCATTATGAGGCGTCACCGCAGAAGAGCGTTGCCCGACAAACAAAATGCCCTCAACAAGTTCGACAGCCATATGAAGGCCAGGGTGAAATCCTGCAATTCAGGTCTTTCAGCTCCTTCCCACAGTTCAGTTTGCAGTAAAAATAAAACAGATGAGCATTTCAGCGCTCCTCAAAAGATGAAACGTCTCAAAACCATAAAACAAAGGAATCAGATTCGAGCGCAGAGCAACATCAGGTCTAAACAGAGCCTTCCACAATGTAAAAAAGGAAGCATAGACAAACAACCAGGTAGTGAAAGTCAGGATTGCCAATGCAATCGCTTATTGACCTTTTCCAAAAAAGTAAAACCAGGAGCTAAGCCGTTTCCTTTACAGAAGCCAAGCATTATCACTGAAGGCCGTCTTACGTCTATCAGAGGCCTTTTCAGCCATGAGGTGAGGTCTGTGGATATTGAGAGACTGGTAAAGCAAAAAAAACATCAAAAACGGAAACAGGAAGGAAAGGCCACTGCAAGTAATTCCTCTTCCCTTTCCGGTGTAATTCCCCATTCAACACCTGCTGTGATTTCAGAAACAAGTGAGGAAGGAAGTTCTGCACATGCAAATGGAGGCCAGCAGCCAAAGACCTTAGAGAAAGCAGAGGAGTTACAGATAAATTTAGAAGACACAGTCCCTGTGGATGGGATGCACAGTTTTGGACAGACTAATAAAGCTACAGATAAGACTGCCAGATCTGAAAGCCCATCAGATCAGACAGGGATACAAGAAGCTGTCATTTTGTCTTTGTCAGAAAGTGTACCTATTCATAAGTCCTTTCCAACATCTGTCAAAGAAATTTGCCTGATTGACCATTATGTTAGTCCAAAAACAAAAAACACACATGACCAAAAACAAGCTTATAAAACACCTCCTGTTGTTGATGTGCAACCTGCTGAAAGACTTGACTCCCCTGGAGGGTCAGAGGTCTTATATTCGAATGCTCAACAATTTGAACAGAGTCCTGCAATATTCACATTTTCTTCACCCACTATGGGAAGAGAAAGATGTTCTTTTGAAAGAGAGGCTCCACACAGGAAACATATCTTATCATCTAAAAAGGAAGCAGTGAGTCGTCTGGCAGCCCGTCTGTGTCGCAATCTAGTTTCAGTTCCACCACAACGATGCTGCCATCTGCTGACAAAGTGCAAGCAAGTGCTCCTGCATCAACTGAAGGAAACGCATGGCTCTCGGCTCCAGCACAACCTGCACAAGCTGCACTCACACCTCAGTACAGAGGCACCTCATTCCCCACATACCGCAGACCAAGTTTGGCCCAGCTCAGTGCAACAATATTTAGATAGCCCACAAATGTATTTCAGCTGTACAGGAAAATATGAAGATGTTCAGCCCAGAGACACAATGAATTTTCAAAAAGGTATGTCACCTTAGAAATACATGGTCATATTATATTACCGTAGAGTTGTGATTTGAAATCACAGTCTTATTTATCAGAAAATTGCATGATTAAGAGGTTCACAATAACTTTATGGCCACCGATCAGGTTTAACATTATGATCACTTGCCTATTATTGTGTTGGTCCCTCTTTTGCTCCTAAAACAGTCCTGAACTTTCGAGCATTAACAGCATTAACGTCTTCAGCAATTTGACCTACAGGAGCTCGTCTGTTGGATCGGACCACACATGCCAGCCTTCGCTCCCCACGTTCATTAATGAGCCCTGGCCGCCCATGACTCTGTCGCTGTTTCTCACTGTTTTTTACTTGGACCACTTTTGATAGATACTGACCACTGCAGACCAGGAACAGCCTAAAAGAGTTGCAGTTTTGGAGATGCTCTGATCCAGACATCTAGCCGTCACAATTTGTCCCTTGTCAAATTCGCTCAAATCCTTACACTAGCCCATTTTCCCGTTTCTAACACGTCAACTTTGAGGACAAAATGTTCACTTGCTGCCTAGTATATCCCACCCACTAACAGGTGCCATGATGAAGAGATAATCAGTGTTATTCACTCACCGGTCATAATGTTATGCCTGTTTGGTGTATGTTGGTGTGCTGTTTACTGTTGTCTGATTCCAAGTACTGTTTGTTAATCTATTTTTATTGTTTGTGCTAGTTAATCGCTCACAAAAACATCTAAGAGAGGAGTTTTGTGAGGATGTGGAAGGAGGAGCAGCCTTTAAAAGGCAAAGCAGGCAAACTTGGGGAATGTACTCACCTCAGGATTATGTCACAGAACTCCTACAACCAGGCCAAGATACGGTATGCCCTCAATGTAACAAGTCTTGAAGCATGCATACAGATAGAAAACGTGCTGTTTTACCATCAGCACACAGGAATGAATGCAGTTACAGTGCACAGATTTTTACAGTTTAAAATTATTAACCATGTAATGTCATTTAATGTCACGAAATATGAAGCTTTTTGAAGGATAATTGTTATTTGTCTAGCCAGTGTTGGCTGGACATGATATTATATATGATAAACAGGAGTGCCAAAATCTACTGTCTGCCAATAGGAGCTACAATAAAGCTATTAGTTTTGAGATTGTTTATAGACATACATTTATACATTTAACATTTTAACATTTTCAGTGTCCCTGCTGTGTTTTCTTTTAATTCCAAACATGCTGAACTGGAAAGCTGCCGCTCCAAACTATACAATAGTAAACTTCTAGCTCTGTCACTCTGTCCTTTTGTGTAATTTGTACTTTGATTGTACAATCAGTGCTTTGTCGGAAGTTTCTCTTTTAAAAAGGTATTTTTGGAGAAAAAAGAGTACCTGAGAGTATATAAATAATATGTTTTCCTGGTTGCTGCCTATGGATGTGTCTGCAAAAATGACAAAAGAAAATGAAATAGATGTACAATCTATATCTAGTTGTGCGTTTTGAACTCCTCACACATTCCTATTTATACATTTCAAACACAAGATAATTGTCTAAAGTGAATTTGGTTTAAAATATACAGAAATACACAGTTCTGCTTTGTATTATAATTTAATCTGATGTGGGGATGTGAATGTTCATTAGTTTTATTTCCTCTTTTTGTAGTTAAGCCAATGGAGTAAACCAGCACAGCACACTTCCAAATCCCAGACGTTCTCCCAGCACCAGGCCTTTACCGGGCCTCACACTTCAACACTGTGGCCTAATAACTGCACAGAACGGCTTTTGAACCCCTTTAACCTGGAACCACAGAAGCAAGTCAAATTAGGTAGTGATGAAAGCAGGAAGAGACAAAGCACATCACTGCCACTGCTAGAACAGTGGAGAAATGACCCTGATTTAAACTTTTTGTTCCAAGAAGAGAATTTAACGAGAAGCCATGCATCAGTAGGTACTCCGACAGAACCGAGGATGCGTTCTCCTCAACACCACATTCAGCGCATCAGTGAGAGACCGCTATTCAGCGCTGCCTCTGCTTTTTCACCATTCTTTCCTCCTGAAGGGTTTTGTTATGAGCCTTACTATCGGTTTCCACATCCATCCAACTCCTTTTCCAGATCAGAAAAATCTGGTATGACTCTTTACACTCAGCTAGATGATGAAAAGAGGGGCCCGTGTCCTTAGCTGATTGTTACAAATACCTTTATATTCTAGTCTAACCCTGTAATATCAGTTTCTGCAAGACCAGAATTTCCCACAACCAAACTTCTTAACTGTTACCAAATATTAGACTGTGTAATATCCTCTTACATATGTGTATTGCAAGTTTAATTTGCTTAGATGGATATCTGCATGACCATCTTGGTAAGAACAAAAGTCATATCAATTTAACTGACATGTCACAATTATGTATTATTGTGATTTAAACAGCATAATAGGATGGACGAACATGCCCAGTAACAGTTGATGTAGAGAAAGTTTTTTTGGGTTCTTCTGTCAAGCAGATGGGGTTTTTTTTGTTTGTTTGTTTTTTTGTGAGGATTTGTGAGACCAAAGTACATGTGCATTTACAGTTCATATACTTAATGTACATATTCATATATATACTTAAAATTTAAACAAGAATGCACACATAATAAAGCACAATTTTATTTACATCCTTATTACATGCAAAATATTTTTGTCTCATTTGTATGATTTGACTTATTTAACAAACAAATCTTTCTTTCTGTTCATTGTTAATGTGCCCGCACAAGTAAATCATCAATAAAGGAAAATATCTTTCTTTCATGATTCTTTGGTAGGAAACAGACTAGATATGAAGTGTAAGTCTCTTGTTAGGGCATTACGTAATGTGGCTCCTCATCCATTTGTGCCTGGTTTAATAAATGTTCTTTTTCCCCTGCCCTTGGCCCATTCTGAACATTCCCCTCCATGTCTTCTTCATCGGGGCTTCTACTGTTGCTGCTCCTTAAAGCTCTCTTAAGCTGCTTCCAGAACAGCTCCTGTGCTTTGGCAGGATCTATGCAGTCCAGCCCTGGCCACTGTAGATAAGTTTTTTTCAACATAACCTTTCGCATACGGTGATAGGCAGAAAGCTGTCGTTCATGGATATACTCCAAAAAGACAAGTAAGAGTACGTCCTGCATATCATCAAAAAGACGGTAGCTGGCCAATTGAATCTCCAGGGAACACCACTCACTGTGGAGAAAGTTTTGGCTGACCACACACACTGTCTTACGGCTGTTGTAGACTGCTGCCACAATGTTGTCGACTATGTTGCGGCCTGGTTCAAAGTCCCGATGGTGGAGGCAAAGTCGGAAGCCACTCCCCTCAATGTTTGGTAGAAGCTGCTCCATCACCCATTCCTCGTCTGCCGAGTTGTAGGAGATAAAAGCATCATATGTGCATTTCTCTTCTTCTTCCCGAAGACGACGCCACCGCTCGCCAAACCAAGAACGGAAGACGTAGTAGCCATATTTAAACTTCCAGTAGAACTTAACATGAAGTAGTGGAAGTAAAGTTAATATCAGTGTTACAACATAAGTGGAGGCAAATAAATACACACCAAAATCCGAACATACATGAGTGTCAAAGTTGTAAAAGTTTGACTCTTTGTCATCAGGACATGTCAGGTTGTACAGATATATAAACTGTACCCTTTTGTTGTTTTTTGTCCAATTCTGGAGATCACTATTGGGACAGTTGCAACTGAGAGGAGTATTTCTAACATCTAGATACTGTAGATTGGTCAGATTTTCTAGCAGTTCCACGTCCAAAGTCCGCAAAGCATTGTGGTTAAGATGCAATACTTTCAGCCCTGTGAGATTACCAAACACCTCTTTTGAAAATGCCTCAATGCCCATGTTTTCAACTGTTAATATCTCCAGGTTGTGAAGGTTTTTGAAAATTCCTGGCTTGAGTTGGGTCACCCCAACACAAGAATCATCTAATGTTAAAAACTTTAAGTTTTTCAGGTCATCAAATGTGTCTGAGCTGAAAAAAGAGATATGGTTGTTGCTTAGGTAAAGACTTTTCAGGGAAGAGAGGCCACGAAAAAATGCAGGAGGCAATAAAGTTATGCCGTATGGCATCTGTCCATCTAACTTTAAGTCAGTCAGCTTTGTTAGTGTTACAAATGGGGAGAATACTTTTTCTTCCATGTAATGGATGTAATTGCCATGTAAGTCTAGCACTTGCAGTGTGCGATGCAGGCCTCCAATGAGGGTACTGTCAATTTGTGCTAGATGATTGCGGTCTAAGTAAAGGTTATTCAAGCTGTCCAGCCCTTCAAATGCTAAGGGCATTAAATGTGCAATCTTGTTCCCACCTAAATCCAAAATGCTTAGCTTGCTGAGGGAGTGGAAGGTGTTGTTAAAGATGACGGCAATTTGGTTATTGCGCAAGATAAGTTTCTGAAGACTGTGAAGGTCCGCAAAGCTCTCGTTATAGATATCAGTCAGAAGGTTGTTGTCCAGGCGAAGTGTAACAAGTTCTTTAAGTCCATTCAGTGCTTGGCGATCCAAGTAGGCAATTATGTTTATATTCAGTTGAAGCGTTGTCAGATTTGGTGTATGAGCAAAGGAAAATGCATTCACCTCAAGAATTCGGTTGTAACGGTAGCTCAGTTCTTTCAAGTGGAAAAAACGCATCTGATGTTTGCAATTTATTAGATTGGTAATGTGGTTATGTTCAGTTTGGAGTTTTGCAACATGTTTTTGTCCTTTAAGAAATTGAAAACAGTTTATGCTCTTCAGCTGATTGAATGAAAGATCCAACACCTTAGTAATAGGCGGGCAGTCCGATAATGTGTTGTTATCCAGGTCTTTAAGATTGTTGCTCTGAAGGATCATTTTTTCAATATTTTTATTTGGATAGTATGAAAGTTGTTTACACAAGGCAACTAGCATTGGCTCTGTTAATCCCAATCCTGAGAAATCTACATGCCAAGGCATCACATTAGTACGATTAAGCAGTGTTGTTATTGAAATGTTGGTGGAATGCAGACGCAGGTATGTCAGACTGCTCAGGTTCAGACCAAAGAAAGCCTGGGCTGACAGTTGTATATTGTAAGAGAGATCTAGCACTTTGATATTACTTAGAAATTCAGTACTGCATGCCAGTGTGGTCAGCTTGTTATAACCAAGATAAAAATGGGAAAGTGACAGGGGCATGCTGTGTGAGTGTTGCAAAGTGATAAGTCTGTTGAAGGAAATGTCCAGTTTGTTCAGCCATTTCAGGTTTGATATGGAGTGCACCACTGCTGAGAAGTCCGTTATCTGGTTCCTGCGTAGATCCAGAGTCTCCAATGTAGACAAGTTAGAAAATACTTCAGAAGGTATATTTGTCAGCTGGTTGTCAGCCAGCAACAAAGTGCTGAGGTTCTGGAGTCCATGAAAAATAGAGGAATTGAGATAAAATATGTAATTGCTGGACAGGTTCAGTGTCTGAAGGTGTTTTAGATCAGCAAAGGCATCTTTATCAATGTACTTTATGCGATTGCTGTTTAGTAGCAGAACACTGAGCTTCGGCAGGCCACTGAAGCTTTGAGAGGGAATATTTACAAATCTGCAGTAAGAGATTGTAACATTTGTTGCAGAGGGGAATATATCATCCACAATGTCTTTAACTGTCTGAGCTAGGCGTTTAGTGCATTTAAAGATTGTATGGTTTGAGCCAGGACTTTCTATGCAATTCTTGAAACTGTAGCTCATGCTGAACTGGAACATCGAAACAATTATTATTGTTATTGAGATCACTGCTTGGTTCCTGTGCAATGCCATATTTCCATTAGCTTTTCCCTCCTACTAAAACAAATCTTTAGGTCTTCATTTTGGTATATGTACATGTATATGTATATTTTACATATAAATAACAAAGAAGGTCTAGATTCTCTGAGCTTTTTGGTCAACCACAGGTGTCTGGAAAGAAAGTGAAAAAAAGAAATCTGTTAATCTTCCTGCATCTTTTTGACTATTTTTATTTGGCATACTTAATTAAAAACAGAAAGATAAACCAAATGCATAGCCAGCGATACATAAAAAAAAAAAAAAAAAATTAACTACAAACAACTACAGCTGTATTTGTCAGCTATAATGTGAAAAATAAAAAAGTGATAGATTATATAGGTAATATTGGCTTGTAAATTTAGGAGCATGTGATGGATTGTTAAGGCCTTTCTTCTTGCAAGCAAATATTTAAATATAATAATACTTTCTTACAAGATAATTTTTTACACCATGTACAAAGATACAATTTAATCCCTTGAAACCATTTGTAGGTTCAAAGCATACGGTAGATTTTAAATGCTGCTGATTAACACGTTTATGTTCTTTGACTGACAGAAGAATAGGTTGAGGTTTTATTCTGCTTTTGTAGCCGTTCCACCTGAAGGTTTGACAGGATGTGCATTGTGATATACTGTGCTGTACTCCATGGATGTAAAGAATGGGTATTTGAGTTATTGCAGCTATACTGTCAGCTCAAAATTGATCTCATATAACAGTAAGGCATTCTGAAATCTAAAAGGAATGTTTCCAGCATCTTGTGGAAACCACGCCATAAAGCACTGAAGCTATTTAAAGCGCAAAGTGAAACTTTAGTTCTGTGTTTCCTCAAACAGATGTGCTGTTTGTGAGGTTTTTTTTTTGTTACCACCATTTTGTGTAAACTCTAGAGATTGTTGCATGTGAAAATCCCACATCAGCATTTTCTTAAAGTTCTGGAAGTAACAATCACACAAAACACAATCACTGAGACGTTATTCTCCAGTAAAATTACCAAAACATACAGTGGCTTTAAAAATTATTTGGACAAGGCACACTTACAAATGTATAAATTCCAATCTATGTGTTAATACACAAGTGCAAAGTACACAGATTTTTTTTCTAAGTGTCCCAATTAATCTATAGATAATGTAATAAACTAAACCATGTGGTAAATGATGCACCTTTAGGAAATTGGTCATAAATAAATGATCTTGGAACCAACTGGTTGAAAATAATCACAAATCCAATCTATTTTCACAAAGTTGGAAGTACCAACTTTTTTTAGGATGTCTTTTGGATGGAGACCCAAACCTGTTCCAGCATGACAATGCCCCTCAAAATGCTTTACATGGGTTGGAATGGAACATCTTAAGTGGTCTGCTATGGAGCTCTAATCTCAACCCTATTGAACACATTTGCGATTACTTGAGCCTGCAGCTCTGGTCTCCTTGTATATCAGTACATGATTTGTGGCTGAATGATCACAAATCTCCACAACCACGCTACAAACTCCAGTGGGACATGTTACTATAAGAGTGGGGTTTACTATAACAGCAAATGGGGACTAAATGTAGAATGCGATGTTCAAAAAACACATGCAAATCTTTTGGTCAGGTTTGCAGACGGATGAGATAGATCAACAGAGGAAGTACACAAATGATTCATCCTGAAAAAAGGCTACAATAATTCATATTACCAAACTGTACTATCCCCAAACTCTACTGAATTCAGTAAAGCACATTTGGGATTTTAAAGAATTGGAGATCGCACCGATATGGAATTGAATCTCAAAGGAATGTTTCCAAAATCTTGTGGAACTCATGCCATGAAGCACTGAATCTGTCTAGAAAGCAATGGGCGGCCCTAGTCAGTGTTATACTATTATATAGTATATATTCATGTTTGTCTGTATGGTTTTACTTTTATTTAAACATATGAATATGAGATCTCTTACAGGTTGTCTTTAAAGTTTGACTTGACACTGAAAGTGTTTGAATATATTCATTCATCATGCTGGTCCTTAAAAATGTTAAATAACATATTTATTTGCAGAATGACAAAAAATTACAAAAAATTATTTAAGAACGAAAAGTATGATACCTAAAAGTGAAATTATAAAAGCATTTTAAAAAAATGCACTGCCCGAATACATTCACTGGCTAATTTAGTAAAATGTTTCTGTATTGTATTTCTACACCTTACCTTCGTCAGTCGTTGCTGCATATATGAGAAATTAATAAGGCTTTGTCTGTCTGTGTAAGAGCTTCTGCCTCCCCTTTCCCTTATTCTTTTTTTTTTGCAGAAGTCCGAAAAGTCAGTTTAGCAGAATAGAAAGAGGAAGCCAAATAAATATAAGATTTTCAGGGATGTTTTTGCGTAATGATTGAGCCACACCCACAAGGACTCAAAAGCAAATACTTTATTGAAATAGTCAGAAATTTTGTATAATAATAATAATAATAATAATAATAATAATAAAAATAATATAATAATGATAATAATAATAATAATAATAATATTAATAAATGTTTTTATTATGTTATCGAATTGTTGAAAAATAATATTGTACAAGGCAGTCTATAGTAAAGCACATCTATGACTTATTATTTATCCATAAATTAATATTTGGATGAGGACCTTTTGTCATCAAGAAGCCAACAAGCATTCTATGTAGATCTTTTGGATATTTCAGCCCCTCATCTTCTGTTCCCGAGCCATCTGGCAGAGGCCACATAATGGGCAGCAGGACATAACCAACCAGTCATCACAGATAGAGCCCTGCATAAACATGTACAACCATTCACATGTGTAAATACTATTGTAATGTATATGATATATACTATTGTATTACTTTGTGTTAGATACAATATGTGTGTAAAATATATAAAAATACAAACCCATTTCCTTTTAATTATTTGTACTTATACTTCTTTAATTTAATTGCCATCAATACTTGTACACAATGAAACCTTACATTTTCCTTATTATACAATCCTTGCATGCTTGTCTGAGTTTCTGCACCCATAACATTTATGGTGAGCACATCGAATTACAGAGATACTTACATTGATCTGGTATTTGTCACGAATGCTGGTTCTTAAAGCAATTAGTGCTCCAGGCAAAAAGGGTAGACAGCAGGAGTCGCCATGGTCCTGTGCCACCTTACAACCCAGGATACATGGTATAAACGTTCCACAAATGCCTGAGGAAAGCAAGACACATAGCAGCCATTCTTTTAAAATAAAGCACTAGTCACCTGGTCTCCTAAAAGAATAATCATATACAGTTTTACATGGGAAATGGACCATAATATGGACCTCTTTTTTTAATGAACCACTTCAATAAAAAGCACAGAAAAATACAGAACAAACACTGTACATTTTCTGGGCCTGCCTTCCTCAACAGAATTTGCTCAGTCTGGCTTGTCAACCATTCCAACAAAAAAAAAAACAACAACTAAGATTCTTGATTACAACTATTTTGAAAATGTAAAAAGTCTGTAAAAAGTGGTTAATTGCCAACCACGCATTAAGCTGGTATCAGCTAGGACCGAGTTTTCCCAATTACATTAAATAAGTTCAGAGTAATACACAAGCCATATTAATATTAATGTCACCTCACTACTAACCAACGTTGCCCCTAGCACTATTAGCAATAAAATGAATAACAATTCATCTTCAGTAGGCTTTTCATCTGAGTAAAAGATCCGCTGTGGCGACCCCTAATGGGAGAAGAAGAAGAAGAAGAAGAAGAAGAAGAAGAAGAAGAAGACGAAGGAGAAGAAGAAGAAGTTGAGACAGAACCGGCACCATGCACACACATTCACAAATGGGGTAAATAACTAGTCCACCAATCAGTGGACCCACACATAGAGTAGCCTGGGAGCTGTGAGGTGGCAGCACTACTGGCTGAACCCACTGCATCGCCATGCTGCCCACCAATTATGCTAATACTAATATAAATAAAAACCATTGGATGCAAGTGGTGCACTTTGACCCATTTGCACAGACATGCACCCACTTACAGATGCCACAGTCATCACAGCAGTCACAGAGATTGGAGCTCCAGTCAGAGGAACCGGTGGAGACGGCGTAACTGGTGACAGTCACCTGAGGCTGTGTGCTGATCACTTCAGTCTGATATGTCATCACTGCCACATTTACACATAAAATATTAAAAGGATAATATTTAATTGACATGGCTTCAATTTTTAGATATGATGATATGAAGTATTTAAAAAAATATGTCATATATACTTTATTTACACTAAAATAAGTGAGTAAAGTTTACTCTTCTTCTGATACCTAATATTAGTTTAGACTCTCCTCTAAAATGTTTTAAAAATATATATATAAAAAACTTACTCTTGGCCTTCGTCTGGTTATGGATTTTGACGAATGTGGGAGCTCACCGCCAGCAGTGCAAATGGGAGGAGAAAAGAAATTCTTAATGTTTATACCTCTCATGATGTCACAGCTTTGTTCACAGTGCTAAGGCAACCTGTAGCCCTGATAAGATGTACTAGGTGGGTGGCTCACCTGCCATGTTATAAAACAAAACAGTGTTTGATTTTGGGGCGAGTTAGGTTTCTGGTTTTTTTTCCATTACACACCCTCGTCCACTATTTAAAATATTTATGTATACATTAGTAGAACATTTATTTGTGCTCATGTGTGCATATGGAGGTGGTTTCACTATAAAATGGGTGAATGCAGTTTCTGTCTGTCACACTTGAAAAAATATACTGTCTTGCATCCAAAAATCTAAATGAAGGTCAGATCCGAAGATTTTCCAGTAGAACATCTTTAAGCGCATCAGTTTCCACTATTCCATTTTTAATTTTTTACTTTGACACACATGTTCCACTCATACACATTCCAACCTGCTAGACAGAGGAATTTCTGTGGAATGTTTTAAAGTATGTTCATTGTTAACCTTTATTGCACCGCACTGACAAATTTGTCATGAGAAACTGATACTACTACTATTACTAATATTGCTTGTGTGTTTCTACCCAGTTAGATCCCACCCTGTTAAATACTAAGAACACATACATCTTCCTACATCAGTCATTTATTGTGAAGAATAGAGTATGAATTCTGGTTAAGTGCATGCGCCATAACGGCTAAACAAATTATCTCAATACCTCAAGGTGAAAAAGAACAGCATTTCAGGAAAGACCCATATGGGAACAATACAAAAATATACCGTTTTCAACATGTGTCATTTGATCCTTTTATGTTTTAGATGCAGAAATTACGCACGTTGTGAAACTGCAACTGAGAGTAGCATTGGTATGAAGTACTAAAAAAAAGTCTTATCTAAATAATGAATCTCTGGATGTGTTTGACTTTACTATTTACTCACCAAGGCATGTCACTTAGTGTTCACTCAGTATATCTGGCAGCAATGTTTTGCTTCCTACTCTGAATGCAGAAATGGCCCTGGAGAGGAAAGTTCTGTAGCATATCTCAACACTGCATTCGATAACCATGAAATGCATTTATTCATATAAAAGGAATTGTTTGTACATGTTTGAACTGCACACTGTCAGCAAAAGTTGTTTTATTGTCCAAACTCAAACACATTCTGGATAATCCAGAGTCAAAACACAAGTTTTGGACTTTTGTACATAATAATGTTATAAGTAGTTTCTAAGGAAATCATTCCAAGGAAACTATTCTGCTCTCACTTCCTATATGCACCAGATTCTCATTTCCTAATATGAAAATACTTTCACTTCCTATGTCTCGATGGTTGGCCTTTCTAACACTAATGCTTAATCCCCTGCCTGTAAATTAAGGCAATTGTTTAGGCCTACATAAAATGAATTTGAAATGTCCACACAGCCCTATAGACAGGATATTGTGATGTCAAAATAACTGGGAAATGTGGTTGTGTTCAGAATGAAGCAATCAATGAAGCAATCATTCTGAACACAACCCCCAGTCCCCCATTCATTTTGACATCACAATTAACCCCAACTAATGATCAGCTGTTTCTATAGGATTTACTTCACATCTTCTTGGTTTCATCTGACTGCTGAAGCTGTGGTCCACAAAGAGTTTTAAAAACATGCATGATAATCAACTTTTCAACTTAATCAGGAAAAAAAATATAATTTCCAAAACATTAGATGTGCCATGGAGTTCTGCAAAGGCCATTATCAACAAAAGGAATTGAGAAAATAAAGCGCCACATTAACGTCACAGTAAACAAGACATCTTTCCACAATGTATAAAAGGGTAAAGAAAACTTAGCACGAAAGCTGCTAATTGGCCTACATAAACATTATAGAAGCTGCAGGAACATCTAACAAGTACTTACTGTAATGTGTCATGCTGACAGACTAATGAATTGAAAAGGTGCTTTTCCTATAAAAATATATGTAATATGTAATCTGCCCAAGGACTTTAAAGCCTGTTCTGCTGGCTTTTTTACCATAGTCTCATTTAGAAAAAGCTCTATTTCTTTAACCAATCAGATTTCATTTTCTTTTCACAGCACAGCTAGCTGGCCCAGAATCAGCTTTTTTCCATCCTCTGATTGGTTGGTCAGAGGGAACTTGTTACAGCCAAGTTTAACTGGCAAAACACGTCTGTAGCGATCTGCACACATTGATACATCTACATTATACTTTTTTATGCCTACGGAGGAAGAGAAATTTATTTAGTCCTGGACATGCTTAAAAATACAGAAAATCTAGACATCGTGAGGAGGTCAGCCAACCAGACCAGTGAATTCGAGTGGTACCACTGGCTTACAGCCTCTGAGGAGCGGTGCAAATTATGATCATGCATCTCAGGTGAGTGGGGTGTATTTTATTTCCATTTTTAATGTTTATGTCATGTTATTAGACAAATATTGATTCTGAACTGCTCCAGATGATGTAGGTGCACAGTTGCTGTTGTAGTGTAGAGGTTTGGAGCTTGCGTTAGTAAAATGGTATTCACCCTCCATATGTGAAATGCCTCTCTCTCTCTCTCTCTCTCTCTCTGTAATGTCACACGCTTTTATATTGCATTTTTTGTATAGTGTTAATGGTTTCTATAATTGCAATGTGATAGTGGTGGTATTAATTGGGGTAAGTCCTCAAGGAAGGCTCAGGTACCAAATTGCACAGCCACTGATACATACACACACACACACACACACACACACACACACACACACACACACACACATATATATATATATATATATATATATATATATATATATATATATATAAAGAGAGAGAGAGAGAGAGAGAGAGAGAGAGAGAGAGAGATTGTATAAAACAACCACTAATTATAAAACAAACAACCAGTCATCAAGTCATCACTACTTTGTCATCAAGCACTTGTAAAAGTTTCTACTGAAGAAGCATGTGCTTATACTGGTATTACACACATCAGGTACTAAACCTACATCAGCTGCAGGTACATTTTTATTTGAGTAAAGCTACAGTGCCCCTCTGTGCTGAATGAGAACACTACACAAAAGAAACCTTGAGATTAAGAGATTTCAGAAACGGATTTGAAAACCATTTTAAGCACAACCATACAGTGAATGGGAAATCACTTGCATAAGAACTAAAATATTTGTAATCTGCAAAGCAAATATGACATTACGAAATGCTATTAACTGATAAACTAAATGCTAAATGATGCAGCAGAGCTTGTGGTCAGACAGCTGTGTAGACATGCAGCTACAGTTGAGCAATTTGTTATACCGTATTTTTGTTGTCCACATCTTCATCTTTCTCACTTCCTCTTTGTGTGGTTGTTCCTCACAATTCTGGTGCCAATAATTCCGCTGAAAATTGTTCCCCTACAACCAACCTCTTTTTACAGTTTAGAGTGAGTTTGTTCAATCATTTTTCTTTTCTTTTCATTTAAATGTATGACTTTACCACATTAATGCAGTGGCCATCCACTGACACTTTCTAACAGGCTGCCTATCTATCTATCTATCTATCTATCTATCTATCTATCTATCTATCTATCTATCCATCTATCCATCTATCTATCTATCTATCTATCTATCTATCTATCTATCTATCTATCTATCTATCTATCTATCTATCTATCTATCTACATTATTCTAACTATAAAGATGAATGCATAGATAACCAGGTGGATGGATAAATGCTTCCTTTGTGGGACATGACGCTACTGCATCTTTTATCAAACTGCAGCTAATCGCCAACTGTCTCTTTCTACATAATAATGAGTTTACAGATACAGATAATTGCATAGTTCTTAATTGGTTAATAGAAAGAAGAGAGAGGGAGAGACAGAAAGAGATGTTTGGGGCTAATATTACAGTGATATATAATTTATCTTTCCAGCTACTGTTGCTGTAGTTTTGCAAAAACATTTCTCTTTCTGTATTAGTGTTTTTTTTTCCCACAGACCTGTGTGTCAAAATTTGGGGCCACTTCCTTTTGTCGTGTTGGTGCATTTTGTAAGGAGGTCTGAAATCCTCACTTCCTTTTTGCTTGTTCTATCTCTCTTCAGCTCTCGGTGTTGACTAAGAGATATGTGCTGAACAGACAAAAAAAGACAGGAGAGACAGTGAGATCACTTTTGGCCCTACTGAATGTCTATTTTTTGGGGGTGAAAATGGAAACTCCAGACTATGTAAGTTTATTTTTTATCCAATTCATTGCTGCATTTTTTCATTCATTTCATTCAATTTGTTTGATGCATTTGGAGCTTAAAGAGAAAGTTTTGTGTGATGCATGGTGATGTCTCCTGCTCACTGGTATGTGGATAGTCTATGAACCGCAAACCTCATGTCTTATATGACCATTATTTAGTTAAAACAAAATTAAAGTTGTTGTACTGGCAAATTCACTGAAGTATTAGGGGAACCGTCTTATTTTATTATTTAGCTTTTAAATGACATATGTATCTGTGTCATACTAGGAAGAAAACTAAATTATAAATCATCATGTGAAATATGCAAGAGTGAGAGGTTTACTGGTATAAATGAAAAACTGAAGAAAACATTGGGCTTTTTCAATTAATGTATTTGTCTTAATATATAGAATTTTACAGAACTAATGCACAGATTTCTGTAACTGACTGGATTATGAAGCTTATCTATATTTGTATATTTAAAATGTCTAGGGTTAGACAATTTTAATCATTCAGATTACTATAAACCTGAGTTTGGGGTCTTTACCTTAACACTCCTGCATCTTCCATTATCCTCATCACAGTTCAATTCAAGCACATCAAATTCAAATTGTATTTGTTATATACATAACCATACACTGTAAGACATGTTTTAGACAAGAATGGAGTAAAAATCCAAAAGATGAAAATAAAAAGATGGAATTGAAAATGAGAAAATAGAGTTGAGAACAGAAATAGGATTTATAGTATAATAAAATATAATTGCGTAGAAATAAAAAAATATATTATCTAAATCTACAATCTAAATAGAAATGGAGTTGTTTTGTTAGAATAATAATTTGTATATAATAATAGAAAAATAATATTATTTAATAAATAATAACTTTTATATAACAATATATATAATTATTGTCATTTACAGGCAAGGAAAATAAATTAGTTAAAATGCTAGTGCTACATGTATCATGTGTGTGTGTGTGTGTGTGTGTGTGTGTGTGTGTGTGTGTGTGTGTGTGTGTGTGTGTGTGTGTGCACGCACGTGTACGTGTGTGCGTGCGTGCGTGCATGCATGCTTTTTTTGGGGGATTTAAGGAAGCTATAGAAGTCTGTAGGCTTCCCATATATGTGTCAATGCCTAATTACACTGGTACCATAACCCAATAAGGATTGATTGCTTCTCAACAACTGGATGCCTATAACATTAATTAATAATGATGGCAAAACTATTGGCTCACATCTTTGCACAAAGGATAAAGTTAGGTCTAGATAAAATTATAGATGAGAGTCAGTCAGGCTTTATGCAAGGACGACATATTAGCGACAATATTAGATTCATTTTACATTGAATTGAATATACAGGTTACATAAACCATAACAGCTACATCTTATTTGTAGACATATATAAAGCCTTTGATACTGTAAACCTTACATTTTTATTTGAATTATTAAATTGTTTTGGTCTTGGTCAATACATTTTGGTCTTTAAAAAAGCGATACAAACTTTATATAACAAATGTAATAGTTCAGTTAAACTCCCATGGGGAACGAATCATCGATTTAGCATTTCCCGGGGCATAAAACAGGGAGACTTGGTGGTTCCCTTTCTATTTCTCCTACTTATGCAAACGATGTCTTTACATATACATAATTACTCTTTTCAAGGCATTAGAATTGGGGGTAGAGAAATTAGATGTTGTCAGCTTGCTGATGATACAGCAATTTTCTTAAAAGATATATCACAGGTTAAAAAAACTATTGAATGCTATAATAATAACTCCATGCTGATAATAAATGATTTAAAGTATAAGCTGCAATATTGTGAACATTTATTTTTTTACGATTATACATTTTTATCCTATACGATGTGTATCAGTTAACTAAAAAACAATCGAACAAACAAACAAACCAGAAACAAAAAATATAAAAAAAAAAACATTTAAACTATTAAAATCTACAGTCTTTTTTTGTTGTTGTTAAACTGAGAAAAAATCCCTGTAATTTGGCTTTTCTAATGAGATTTTTTTATAAAGCATAATCACAGCACAATGTGATTAGAAATGTTTAGCTAGCTAGCATGATACACTACAGATTGTCTCAGCTACTGCCACGCATCGTAAAACATAGATGAGCTAAGAGCATTGCTAATTAAAGCCAGATACTGTACTCCCTAATGCTGCTAACAAAATTCATGATTAGTTAATGAGTTACCGTATTTTTCGGACTATAAGCCATTATTTTTTCCCCAAGTGGCTTATTTATGGATTTTTCCTGGGTTTTTCCCGGTTTCACAAACTTCAAGCCAAAAAACTGAACCCCAAAACATTAGACAAATGAAATTTTTCTGAACGGAAACGAAAAAACGCACCTCACCTGTGTTCTAAGCTGCACTGCATCAGGAGAAAAAAAACTCATTTTTTAAACGCACGACGATGCCAAAAGATAAACTCCCGAGAGAAATAGTTGTGAAAGGAAGGAGGAAGACAGTGAACAATTACTTACTTGGTCGGCTACCGTTTAGATACAAGCCGCTGTAACGCGTTGACTCTGGGTCATGGGGGAGCTCGCTAACTCCAGTTGCAACAGAAATCATATAAGCACAGACAGGTTTCCAAAACTCGTGCTTTTTTATTTTTCTTGGCAACAGCGTTACGGGTTAGTCAAAGAAACTTAGAAATCAGCATCAGAAAATAATAAGGACATAATCCTTGTCTTGCACACACGCAGTAATACCGGGAAAATGCAGTGTCAGGCAATCCCCAAAATACCGCTCTGCTCCTAAAGGAAGCGCAACATATTTCACCCGTTACACCGTGTGTAACGTGTCTTTCATTAAAGCCTGTGTAAAGTACATTAGTGTAGACAGGTGCGGCTTATTTATGTTTAAAATAAAAATATTTGTAAAATTCAGTGGGTGCGGCTTATAGTACAATGCAATGTGTTATAAATTAGCTACAAGATTCTTGTTTGTTATGACTCCACCAAGGAGGCGGTTATTTTTAAGCCTGTTTCTAGGTTGTCGTATTGGTTAATTCTGAACCAAATGAAGCATTTGATTACACTGATTACTGTAATTAAATTAGAATCATCAATAATTATCTTACACCAATATACATACAGTATATGTAAAACACATTATAAAATGTAAATGCAGCTATGCTTTAGTCTAGTTTAATTTGAATGTACCATCTTTTGTTTGTAATCAGCTTTTCTCACCATAAACAATTCATTTTTTTTTATATTTGGTTACCTGATCATTTTCCAGAAGTCATCATGGTATTTATTTACAATAATGTTATTTTAGGCATGTAAATATATGACAACAGGCATGTATGTAGCCTACAATTTCTGTAGTGTTCACAATATTGATAATTACAACCCTAACCTTAATGTGTTTTCGTCTTAGAGCAATTATGTTGACGATTACAGCACAGATGAAAATTTCGCACCCTGCAATCTGACAGCGGCATGGTATTTCACTCAGCAGTATGTCCCTGCGGCCTACATTCTGGTCTTCATCTTGGCTATACTGGGTAACATGCTAGTGCTGATTGTAATCCGCCGCTATCGACAGTCCCATCGCAGTCCCTGCGCTTACTCGCTGACCGACACGTTCCTGCTTCACCTGGCCATCTCGGACCTTCTGCTAGCATTGACGCTGCCCTTTTTTGCAGCCCAGTGGATCACCGGGTGGGTGTTTACCACAGGCATCTGTAAACTTGCAGGTGCACTCTTTTCCCTGAATGTCTACTGTGGTGTTCTCTTCCTCGCCTGTATCAGCTTCGATCGCTACTTGGCCATAGTTCATGCCGTCCACACCAACTGGAGACACAACACCTGCCTGGCTCAGTTAGCCTGTGCAATCATCTGGATCTGCTGCATCGGCCTTTCTGCCATTGACATCCATTTCCGCAAAGTTGTTGATATAAATGGCTTTGATAAACAAATGTGCACTGTAGACTTTAACACTGATAGTTCTGCACAATGGCAGCTTAGCATGCAGCTCGTCAGTCTGCTGTTAGGCTTTTGCCTCCCACTGCTGGTAATGCTCTACTGTTACTTACGCATTTTCCATGCATTGTGCCAGAAAAGCACACGCAGACAGAAGCGACGCTCGCTCAGGCTCATCATCTCCCTAGTGGCGGTGTTTGTGCTTTGCTGGGCACCATGCAACATCTTGAAGATGGTCGACAGCCTGAGGATACTGTCAATAGTCAGCCCCAGCTGCACGATGCACTACATGCTTGATGTCAGTATCCTGGTGACGGAGAGCCTGGGACTGGCTCACACTGCTCTCAACCCACTGCTGTATGGCTTTGTGGGTGTCAAGTTCCGCCGTGAGCTTTACCAGATGTTCAAGACAGGTCTGAGTTCTGCTAGGTGCCAAAGGATGAGTCAAGGAATGAGTCGCAGGCCAACAGGTTCCTTCAGCTCTGTGGATAGTGAGAACACCTCATACTTCTCAGTTGTGGCTTAAGTCACGTGATTGCTGGGAAATGTTTTGTTTATTTCTTAGCCATACAAAAAGATTGTACATATTGTTTAGGGAATCCCAGTGATATATTGGTGTTTTGTTATGTAAACAATTTTTGTTTTTCCCACACATTAAGATTTTATAGTTTGGAGATACATTTCATGTTTCACTAAAAGTTTTACTGTATATGCAGGAATGGCACATTAAAAAAAATATCTTTGTCTTCAGAAGGAATTGAAACTATTTACAGACACAATTAGAATTTTTTTTTCTCTTCTTTTTTCCGCTAAACTAAACATCTTATAAAGTAGCTTAGTCATCAGTTCTGTCTCAACTTTTTTGTTGTTTGTTTTTACGGTGCTTATACATTTTACTGGTGCAGCCAAAGGAAAAGCTCATTCAAAAAGCCTGCAGTATTAGCATTAGTTTTAGATGTTCAGTTTTCCTAAACTGTATTTAATGTTTGTATTGAGATTTTTAAGGCTTGGAAGTTAATGTTTTTTTTTTTTTTTAAGAACAAGTAAAATGGATTACATTTGCAGGTCAAGTACAGTAATCAGCTTTAAGGGTTTTTTTTATAAATCAAGATTGCATTCTAATTGCATATGAGAAACCTACGTAACACTGTTATCTCAGAAAACAGTTATTTAGATAAACAAATGCAAATAAATTGTTTTTACTTGGGTTGCAATGTATGTAGTGGACTGCCATGTATTACTTGTGTCTGGGGAATCTGTGCATGTTCTCCACATGTCTCCCTGGGATTTCTCTGGGTTCTTCAATTTAAAATGTACATTCAGATGTGACTTTTTCAGGTTGTTTGTAACTTTCAAGTGCTTTTCAAATGGACCTGATGCAGAAGTGAAAATACTCACTTCCAACATGGAACCATTTTCCTAAATGAATGCATCTGCTCTGAAATGTTTAGTCTTGCAGGCTGGCTTTTAGATGACGCTGGCGGCCTCTGCTGGACATTTCTAGAACCGTTTGGATGATAACAATCATGGCATGAGAAAGTAATGCACTGAACCTGACAGACTTGTTTGGCTCAACAGACTCGTGTAAACATTTTCCTACATCAAGATAATCAAATCAAATAAAAGTTAACCTTAACTGTTGAACAGCTAAAAGCCTTTTTGAAACGTAAACAGTAGAAACCTTTTAGAAAATGTGTAATGGTTTTAAGAGTTGTAATGGGAATTGAATTGGGTTTAAGGTACTGTAACTCCGTGGTATGTATTAACTCATAGGTATAATTTAGAACCACTATAACACTTTTTGTAACTTGCAGATCGCATGTTGGTATCTACTGGATATCACAATTATGATATTAAGTATACAAACTCCTCGAAACTCCTACAGTGGTTACTTTGGTTTGATGATGATGATGATGATGATTTTATGCACACAAACACAGGTGGTTTGTAATGGTATTTGTAGTGGAAAGCATTGTAAATTTTTTTTATACTTTTTTTGCTTGTCGTAGCTGTGAAATGATAATGTTGGTGTGTATTACGTGTATTACTTTTGCCATTTTGTTGCATGATCGTTCGAATAAATGCAAACTTTCTATGAGTGCACGTGTATTATTTACATGGTAGATCTCCCCATAGTATATAATAATAATAATAATAATAATAATAATAATAATAATAAATAAACAAGTACTGAAAAGTAATATCTTGTGATAGAAGTGTATCACTAACATGTTACACAGATTTGCTAAAAAAAAATAGGGCCACAGAGCTGGCTGTTATTAGACAGTAAGGACTGTGCAATAAAACTTATAGCGCCATTTTTTATATGTATTTAATTACAGACTTTGTAGTTATTTGACATTAGTCAATTTGACAAACCGGAAACAAGTAAATCACGTTTAGAAACACACACACACACACACACACACCTAAAAACATAGCATGATATATGATACCGCGCATGCGCACTGAAGTGCAAAAAGCACCACAATACTCCAAGTGACTTATCCACAATCCTTAAACGGAGCCGGAAACGGTGTCAATGATCTCGTTTCAGAAATATTCAAAGAGACGCCGAGTGAATATGGGAGCAAAAGTGTGAGAAAAGGAAATGGCCAGTGAGGTGAGTCGCTTCCTTGTTCTTCTTCTTCCTTCTGTTGACGACACACAGTGCAGAGTTTTCTGTTTTCCTGTTTCATACACTGTCTTGTTAGTATTTTTCAACTGGCTTGAGACTATAAACTTTACACGGTCATCACGGTCTAGTGGTAGGAATCCTGTTGTAGTGCTGCCTAATAGCAAAATCAGCGCACGAGCACAGATAGATAAGTAATCAATGAAGCATGCAGATGATCGTTACTGAGTCTTACAGATCATTTGCGAATATGTAAAGAAGTTGGATTTGGGGTGCGGCTGCTGAAAGTCTTGAACAAAAATCGAATGCGACCATGCGAAGAGCAAATATCCACCGTGAACGTGCAATAATGAATCTTCAGCCGTGTAAAGCAGTTCTTCAATCAGAGATTGTTTATTTATTTTTTAAGCGTCTTTTATTTTGGTCTTACGCTTGATGTTTACACTGTGGGTTAGTCATCTGACTGCCTGTTGATGGTGCCAATAAGAAAGAGAGAGAGAGAGAGAGAGAGAGAGAGAGAAAGAGAGAGATAAGATAGCAGTGGTGGACACGAAGTACACAAAGCATGCACTTAAGTAAAAGAAGAGATACAGTAGGTAGAATATCACTCAAGTAAAAGTAAAAGTGCTCCTTTAAACTAGTAAAAGTACACAAGTATTTGCCTTAAAATGTACTTAAGTATCCAAAGTACTCAGTTGCGGGCCGTGCATTTGGTACCTGGGCCTTCAGTGGTGACTTACATGACTTAATCCACCTCTTAATACCACCACTATCATGTCACAATTATAGAAACCATATAGAAACTGTGGCAATACAGAGAGAGGCATTTTACATATGGAGGATGAATAACATTTTACTAAAGCAAGAAACCCAGTTAAGACTCCAAACCTCTACACTACAACCACACCTGTGCCACCTACATCATCTGGAGCAGTTCAGAATCCATATTTGTCTAATAACATGGCAAAAATATAAAAAATGTAAATAAAATACAACCTACTCACCAGAGATGCAGACTCATAATCTGCCGCGCTCCTCAGAGGCTGTAATCCAGTGGTATCGCTCGTATTCACTGGTTTGTAAGTTGTGAATAAACCCTAGCTGCTTCGGGGTCGGCCGACCTCCTCACGGTGTCTAGCTTTTCTTGAAAATCAATTTTTGAGTATGTCTGAGACCAAATCAATTTCTCCTCCTCCGTAGGCGTACAAAAGTCTAACTCATATGTATTAATGTGTGCAGCGCTACAGACGTGTTTTGCCAGTCGAACTTGGCTGTAACAGTTTCCCTCTGACCAACCAATCAGATGACGGAAAAATGCTGACGCTATTCTGGGTCAGCTAGCTGTGCTGTGAGGTGAATGTGAAATCTGATTGGTTAATGAAACAGACCCATTGCTAATAGAGACTATGGTAAAAAGGCCGGCAGAACTGACTTTAAAGGTTCTGGGCAGATTAGACTGACATGGCAGCACATAGAGGCTGAAATCTAATTGGACAAAAAATCTAACATCCATATAGTGGAAGCAGTGCAGCCACGAGAAACGCTACGAAAATGAAGAGAATACACTGTTGGGAATAAATTTATACAATTTCAGGGAACAAATATTAGAATTTAGGTTGTAAATGTAGGTCAGTGATTCTGATTGTGTTTAGACTATCAGAGAACGCTTTGCTGGCCCTGACGGCCCGCCACTGAAAGTACTGTGATTTATTATGGCTATAATGTTTTATTATAATTTTTTTATCATCAACTTAATCAACTAAGTTCATAAAAAGAGACTGTTATGTTACACTTAGCACACCAATCTGATGATATAAATGAGTCAAACACTGATTGATATCTATTAAATTATCATCAGCCCAAAACCTTCTTTTTATTTACTTAAAAAAAAAAAAAACAATCATGCAAATAAGGCCATGGGTTCTGTGACAGGTTAGAGTCAGGAGTTTCCTCCATCATTTATTCCTCTCCAAATGTTCTGCTTGATGTAGTACTGTGCTGTAGCTGTATGTTCGTGATAAGTAGATACCACCAACCGGCAATGGTGGTTCTAGCTGGAATGATGCCCTGCGTGAACCTCGCCATGACCCTCCCCCATTGATTAGTTTCTCTTTGCTTCAGCTACTGTGACTGGATGAGTAAGACATGTTCTCAGCAGCAAAATAAATAAATGATTGTAATTATGATGAACAAATTATTCATTTTGTAAACTTTTATTTTATTTCGATTTAAAACTTCTTTACATTTGAGGTTTTTGCTATTAACCCTAATGTCATCTAACTACCTGCTGATGGTGTTACTGGGAGTAATTGATAGATAGATGGATGGATGAATTTTTTTTTTTTTATTAATCTCAGTGGGAATTGCACTTAATACAGCAGCCAAAAATATTCAGTGATGCAGCCCTTTTTTTGTCCAGCTCTCTCATCCCCTCATTTGCAAACATTTTGCTCAGTTAGAAAATGTCCTCGATTCGTTGTCAATAGCGTTGTTGTGTTTGCCATCTTGTCATTCTGTAACTCGAGCTGAGTGTGTGCCTCAACACTGCCATACAGCTACACCGCATACTGAAAGTTTAAACATTTGCGGTCTCCTTCTTCCACTTCCACATCGGAGTTCTCTGTATGGAAGAAAAATAGTGTATGTGGAAAGTTTATTACAGTTCGGACATTTCCTCCATTATTAAATTGTAACTGCATAAGCAATGTCCTTCTGTGACATCAGTGTCACATGCAATAACTACATTTGTTTTTTTTGGGGTTTTTTTTGTTTACAGTTAACGCCAACTGGACGTTTGTTGTTTTGAGTTGTTTTCTGAGTTCCTTTTTCTACTTTCACTTTGGTTTAAAACTTCTTGTATACTCTTTGGGTGGTGGTTTTCTCCATTACCCGCAAGCCATCTGACCACTTGCTAATGATTATTGGCTGGTAGATGGATAAAATACTGGCAAACATATTTCCGGGTTAGAAATATTTTTGTGTATTCAGCAGTAAAAGGTCTTGATGGACTAGATTGTACTAGGTTAGCATACTTCTCAGAAAGGATATAAAATATGTGATCAAGCTGAAGTAAAGCAGTGATGGAAGCTGGGTGTGTTCCTTTGACATCCTGTGGACACATTTGAACTGTCATTGTGGTACATTTAGTGATTAAAAATGCATAGCAAGCATTTGTGTGTATTTGTGTGTATTGCAGTTACACATATATATATATACACAGACACACACACACACACACACACACAATATATGTGAAGTATATGACTCAGTGGTGACGTGTGCATGTGTGGTAGGTGGTTTTTTTTTTTTTTACATTCGTTTATCTCATGCTTTAAAGTCAGCTGCTAGACCAACGGAAGCGCTTCACAGTGTTGACTCAGATTGGGAAACTCAGTCATGTGACAATCGACAGAGTGCTTAATGAAGCACTCTCACCCATCTACTACCTTCACATCATACACATGTTTTAGACAGTGCACTTGTCTGAATCAATCTTTTTCATTGTCCTTTTTACTTTCAAAAATGCAGCTCGACTTGCACGGCTTGTTTGAACACAACGGCACCTTCGAGTATGAGGACTACGAGTATAAAGAGGACTGCATCAAGACCAGGACCATTGTGGCAACCTTTTTCTCCGTTCTGTACTCAGTGGCACTGCTGCTGGGACTTTTGGGGAATGTCATGATGCTTGTTGTGCTGTGGCAGAAGAGGTGTAGCTGGAGCGTGACAGACGCCTTCGTGCTTCACATGAGCGTGGCCGACCTGCTGCTGCTCTTCACCGTGCCACTTTGGGCAGTGGACGCTGTGCGAGGGTGGAGCTTTGGCAGTGGAGTGTGTAAGCTGACTGGAGTGTTGTTTAAGGTAGGAAAGCAGTATAGTTTGCAGGAGCTGAACATGTCTTTGTGGTTCAAGGGATTATTTTTGGGCATGTTGTAATAGCTGTTTATTGATATGCCATTATATTTGGCGGCCTTTATGATGCTTTAAAATGTAATTGAAAACGAAAATGCTATATAACATCTACTATTATGCTTTACTAACCCTGAGATTGTCATATTCATGTGTGTCGTTGGCTAGGTGTCATCTGACAAGTATTTTAACAATACTGATCATCTTCTGTGTTTATACAGAAATAAGCCGTGTCCAGTGTATAACTATCAAAATGTCAGTTTCAGTTTGTCATGTTATATGCCCTTTGGTGCAGGAAAAGTGCTAGTTATATTTTAATATGGGCTGGCGAGCATTTATAAGCAATGTTCATGTTGTCAACAAGACAATAAAAAAATAAAACAAAAACCTTTTTTTTAACTGATTGTGACGTCATTTTGGATTTCGATTTAAGCACTTAAATGGTTAAAGAACAAAACTGTGGTTAAAGAAGAAAAAATGATGATAGTGAAAGAAAACAAACAAACAGAAAAGTCAGTGCTGTGTATTTGACCACAATACCCATATGTAATCCCCCACTTCCTGGACGTTTCGTTTCAAAAAAGTACCAGCTGATTTTTTTTCTGGTGTTCTAATTAGAAGTTCTTTTTCCCTACGAAGAGTATTATACCATAGTATAATAGTTAATATTTTTGGTGACATTGGCTTGGGAAGTCTGTTTGCACTCATGAGCAATAATGTATTGAATACTGGGAGGATTATAGAGATTATTGGAGCCAAAGTTACTACAGAATTCATCATTTCGGTTACTGGACAAATAATCATGAATGTCGAACTAGTTTATGAATCTGGTTATTTGGAGTGTTCTGACTTTCTAGATATAACCAGGGTTTAAAAAAAATTCTCAGCATTTTACATCTTTTTTTTTTAAAGAATAAATCAATCTGTCTGAAACCAGAGGACATGTCTTTGATCACTTTTGATTCACATACTGCTTTTTTCAGTCAGGTATAAACTATAATCAGACATCAGGTAGCCATGCCAAGGTGCATACTCCATTAGAAATAACTAGTTGTTGCTGTTAATGTAAACAATTTTGACGCAACCTTTTTTTCTCGTTCTTCCTCTATAGATCAACTTCTACTGCTGTATCTTCCTGCTTACCTGCATCAGCCTGCATCTTTACCGTTCCATAAATCATACCAGGCAGATGGGCTTATGTAGAAAGCCCAGGCTGGTGCATCGCCTCTGCCTGGCTGTTTGGATCTTCTGTCTTATTCTCTCCATCCCGGACTGGATGTACCTGAAGGCTGCGAGTAATTCCGATAGAGAGAATGATATCGAATGTGTGTACGAGTACCCATCTCGAGCATCACGCGTGGCTTCGTGTTTGTGCTTCCATGTGTTGGGGTTTTGGATTCCTGCCATAGTGCTGCTCAGCTGTTACACTTGTGTCCTGAAGCAGTCCAGAGCCGATCAACATGTGCAGAAGCGGAGAGCCGTATACGTCATCCTTGTCCTCTGCGTCGTCTTTTTCCTCAGCTGGACACCCTACAACATTGCTCTGGTAGTAGATACCTTTCAAGATTTACCCAGCAAATCCACAGGACCTTGTGACGATCACAGGTGGACTGCATTGAAAATCACACATGCTGTGGGTGTCCTTCACTCCTGCTTCAACCCTCTGATCTATTTGGGCTTTTCAGAAAAATTCAGACGCTGGATGTTAACCGTCGTGACGTGCGGCAGTTGTGCAGTGGAGAATGGTGATTTTTTCCCATGGGATTTTAGAGAAATTGACACACCGACTTCTGTGCCACAGGAGGAAAAAGGATCACTGTGTCCAACGAATGATACTGAAATGACAGTTACACAGACACAGCAGGAAAACAATAACGACATTGTCTGATCATGATACGGACCCAAAATTCTTGTTTGTAAATGAAATGCTGGTTTGCAAAAGAAGTGCGTATATATTTTTTTATAATGTGAGCAAGTCTTCAAAAGCCAAATACATGTACATGGGGTCTCATTTTTATCAAAGTGTGCATAGAACAATATCCACATTGGTGTGTAAAAACCCCCAGTACACATACATTGGTATTTATGTGCACTCACACTCACACAGCCGAACCCAGTGAATGTAAATAAATCCAACAAAACGCTGCTCTCTTTAAACAGCACAGCAGGGTGCTTGTGGTAGTATGAACTTATGCTACCGTTACAATTAGAGGCATAAAAAGCCAGAAGAGTTTAGTTCATACTTTTTATATCCTTCTTCATCACTTACATTATGAAGACCTTACAGGGCATGAGAAAGTAGTGTGAGTGATATGAATAAAGGGAAGACAGGTCATTAATCATCTTGTTCATAAGTATTATGCATTAATACAGCAATCTTTTTTGACTCATTTGAAATTCATTTGTCTAATACTGAAATCAATGTAGAGAAAATGAGAGTAAGACCTGTTTCTAAATACTTACTAAAATGCACCTGTGAGGAAAAAAAAGACCAAAAAGACATTTGAGATAAAGATTTAATCAGCACACTCAGCAGAGCATTTCCTGTTCTGAAACACGTTGTTTCCTTCTGCAAAGCTGTGTCTTATACAGCAGTCTTATAGCAAGGCATCGTGCTAATCAGTATTTAGCAGTACGATTTATACAGTTTTAATAAGCGTGTTGTCTCTGTCACATGTCTGCATCTCATGTGCAGAAGAATCAACTCATGATGATATAATTGATAGTCAGTTGGACTGATCACAATAACCTGCTATTACATCTTTCCAATACCAGCAAAACCCCAAGGTTTCCTGCATATGTCCGTTTAGCAAGCATGCGTAAATATATACAATTTCTCATGAAAAACTTGATCAGTTACATTAAGGGAAATGTGGGCAGATAAATGAGACCCTCGATAACAAATGAAAAGATTTTAATCTTTTATATATATATATATAATCTTTTATATATATTATATATATATATCATTTTTTTTTTTTCTTTCCTGATACTGATATCAGTGTTGTAAGCTATGTAGCTAGTTCTATGGTTTAGTTAGTGTAGCTAGTTCTTGGTTCTGTCGGTGTGCAGAGGTGAACCCTGTGTCAGTGAATTCTTATTTCTGCACTTACTTACACAAACAGCAGAATCATGATGACTTCCCTTCCTAGAATCATGAGATCATTTCCCTCAGTTTAAGCGCTGCTTGTGAGCCAGAGTCATGTGCTTTGTCTTTTTCTGTCAGTGTTGTTTCCAGTATTGCATAAGCCGTGTCAGTTTGTTGGATGAAGTGCTTTCTTGGGATTTCCATCGAAATGGGAGTTTTGCAACATGTTAGAACATTTTATGGGTGTGCTTTTGGAAAGACCAGCACATGATGCTGAAGGAAAAAAAGTGGAAAGAGAAAGAGGAGCAATGCAAGAAGAAACATATGTGATTTATACAGATACAAAATTGCACTTTACTGTATAGTACAAAAGTGATTGTTGTAGAAGGTTGAATTAATAAGATTAATAAGGATGCTTTTGAAGAAGTGTTGGTTTGACACAGCTTGTCTGAAAAGGAGAACACCAGCAGTTGCAGTTTTTTCAAAGTGACTTCTTTTTTTTTTTTTTTTTTTTTTTTTTTTTTTTTTTGCAAAGACTCAGCTTTAACAAACAGGATGACAAACGAAGAAGGTTTGATAATAATAATAGAGTTTAAATATGTAGTGTCATTACCTTATTTGGCAGCTCTCCAAACGGAACTTCCTGAAGGATGTAATATGCATAGCATGACAATAATTAGCTGCAATAACAATTATGTCATTGAAATGCCAAACTTGTATGTGTGAGTACTATAGTGTATAGTAATGTAGGGTGAGACTTATGTGACAGGTCTCCAAAAGAAAATTAAATTAATTCAAATGCATAGCATAATAATAATCAGCTGTATTAACAATTATGTCAATGGAAATGTTTGTGTGTGTGTGTGTGTGTGTGTGTGTGTGTGTGTGTGTGTGTGTGTGTGTGTGGGTGTGGGTGTAATAGTTTATGATATTACATTGGCAGGCCAAGACTGTCATGTGTTTGTGTATACTGACAAAAAAAAGGCGTTATTCATCTTTCTTTTATTAAGAGTATTTGATACCACCAAAAATGTGTATAAAATACAAAACACAAAGTCTTCTAGAAGTAGGGCCTTGCTGCAATAATTGCCCATATTACTGATGTCTATAACAGGTAGCCAGCAAGGACCACATGAGTAGCCCGCGGGCCTTTTCTAAAAATAGCTGTTTACTTTGTTAAATCATTGTTGATAATTATTAGGAGAAATTATTAACATGATCAGTGTATTCACATAGATGAATATCATTAATTATTAATAATAACATATAATAAAAGGTAAATTGAGCAAATTTGTTATTTTAGATCAAACTAAAAACTGTGTGTATCAAACTGGTAGCCCTTCACATTAATCCGTACCCAAGAAGTAGCTCTCAGTTCAAAAAGGTTGGTGACCCCTAGTCTATAATATGTTATACTGCCCTCTACAGTTGGATGCTGTAGAGATGTAGATTTTAAAATTATGTAGCATTGCACAGGCAATAAATCAGATCTGATTTTGAAAAAAGGTTAAACAGTTTTCATTAAATGTAAAAGTAAGTCGATGTGGTGGAAAACATAGATATATCTAAGCAAAAGACATATACTTGGTAATACAGTTTATTAAAAAAAAATAGAAACAGAAAAATCTACATGAAGCTCTAAGGCCTACGATAGCATATTACGGCCACTATTGGATAAACACAAAAATAAAACCTGAAGGGGAGGGGCAGGGAATTTCCGAAATTTTCAACTCAAAACTTTCGAGTTTAAAACTCAAGGAAGAAAACCGCATATATTACAGCGTATCGGATTTAAAAAAAAGAACTGAAAGGGGAGAGGCAGGGATTTTCTGAGTATAAAACTTAGAATTTTCAAGTCGTAAGTCAGAATTTCCATGTTTAAAACTCAGAATAAGAAAACAACACACATTTACATGAAGAAAATAAAATTTTCACTATGATGATCTGGTGATTCTGGGCTAAAATAACAAGTATTTCCTTGTTGCTAAATCCAAGGGAAAATGCAAGGCATAATGCATAACAATCTGGTTTTCTTCCTTGATAGAAATCAAAATCCCACAAATGTTTGTGTTTTCAATACAACATTTTCAATATTTTTCCTCAAAATTTTTTATTATAATCTTCAATTATATTAGTTTTAATATAGGGTTTTAAACTTGAAAATTTCGATTTACAACTTCGAAAATATCCTTCCCCTCCCCTTCCGGTTCTTTTCTATAGAAAGATCAATTTTTATTCTATTGAAAGACAAAAAAAAGTTTACATTCACATTATAATAAAATATCGTAAATATAATACTGAAATGTTTGAATAATAAAAAATACAAAAATAAAAGGAGGGTATACATGGTTACAACAAAAAGGAGGAATTTAGATCTTTAAATATTTTTAAAGTTCTGATTGCTTACTGGTTTGAAGGTTCTTGTAAAGATTCTAAATACATTAGGCATCTTGCTGACCATTTACATTTGTGTATATAGAACTTACCTAATAATATTAACAAATTTAGCATAAAAATGTGACTATTACAATTATTCGTCTTTTTTTTTTTTATCCAAGTCAAAAATAATTATATTTTTTATCTCAATTTTAGAACCAGTCAACATAGTAAATAAACATTCAACCTCAACCCAAAAAAAAAATGTAACATATACATTAAAAAAAAGATGTGAAACATTCTTTCTCTCTATCTATCTATTTCTATCTATTGATTAATTGAAATCACAAAACGTTTATTAAACAAAGTTTCTCGTAAATTTGTGAGTTTTTTTCTTGTCATTTCTTCTCGAAATTTTTTTCAACTCAAAATTTGTTTTTAACTGCCAAATTCCCTGCCCCTCCGCTTCCAATTTCTTATTATCCCATAGTGGCTCTAATACGCTGTCGCAGTGACCTCTCTCTTCCTCTCTCTTCCTCTCTCTGTCTCTCTCTATCTATCTATCTATTGATTAATAGATTAATATTTATTAATTTATGTGTGTGTGTGTGTGTGTGTGTGTGTGTGTGTGTGTGTGTGTTACTGAAGACATTAAAGTGCTCCATTTCTCCTTAAAGCAATGAACCGATCAACATACCACCATGTTTTCTTCTTAATGTCTTTAAGGAGTGCAGAGATCATTTTAGAATTTTCTGCTGTAATAAACATTTTGTCCTGCCAATGCTTGTGTAATGTTCCCACCTTTCCAAAACAAAAATTTTTTTATTAATTTGATACATTTTTATACATTTTTCTAAAACTGGAACAAGAAATAAAATGAGATGAGAGAAAATGAGAAACCTTGATACATATATATACAAATATTTCAGAAAAATGACAAAAGATTCTTGTACCCAACCATCTAAAAAAACCTATATTAAACAGTATATGCTTTCCTAGACCAGCACTAACCATACACTGCCTATATTAATGGATAAACCATGTGCTTCCCTAAACTGTCTATAGTTCATCCAGGATTAAAGCTTCAATAAGACCAGTTATTCACAATCCAATGAACAGTTAAGTTGAACAAAAACTCATCCGTTCTAAAAACCTAATTTCACAAATTCTTATTCCTGAGCACATTATATAAAACGTCTGATGTTTACTGCTATTTAGGAAATTCGTGAAAAGAGATCTGTTCACACATAATTTGACTACAATTTTTATGTTTGTATGATCAAATTTACCCAGGGTTAGCAGAATCAAGACAAGTCCAAATTCACTTTAGAAGTGTGTGTATTGCTCCATCAGAAAGCTGATGTTTGTGATGTGTCTGCAGACCATACAGAGCTCTTGCGTGACACAGTGTCCACTCTGGACTGCAGCCTGTATCTGAATGGCTTTATCAAGTCCAGCAGATGGCGCCGAAACTTTACTCCAACAAACGCATACAAAACCGGGTTCACACAGCAGTGCATGTAACCCAGAGTAGAGGTGGTTATTAGGGCAAAGTCCAGTGCTGTGGAAGTTTCACAGTTTGTTTCATTGTTGCTGGTTTGGTTGGTGTAGAGAGTATCCACCAGCAGGGTGACGTTGTAGGGTAGCCAGCTGATGAAAAATGCCACCACCAAGACAAGGACAATTCGTACAGCCCTCTGCTTTTGTACACCCTGAGATCCAAACTGAAGCCGCACCACGACACGTGTGTAACAGTAGAGCAGAACAATGGCGGGAAGTAAAAATCCCAACACGTGGTAGAACCCACGTAATACCACACGCCATTCTGAAGATGGGTAATGGTGAGTACATTCATATTTATTGTTTCGTCTAGAGTCTGCTTCGGCTTTCAGGTACATCCAGTCAGGGATGGAGAGAAGTAGACAGAAGAACCAAACAGCCAAACAGCTAAACTGCACCAGCAACGGTCTTGAGCGTGAGTACATTTGCACTGCATGAACTACGGAAAAGTAGCGATCGAGGCTGATGCAGGCCAACAGGAAGATACCACAGTAGAAGTTGACCTAGAAAAACAAATTATTCTGTGTTGTCACATTCCCATTCATAAAAAGCAACATTACAACAACCTATCTGAATTGAAACTGGAAGCGGATTCAAGATGTGTGGAGATTGTTAAATAGTTATGGTTAAACCTTCACTGGTCAATGAGATGATGTGTGCTGATGTGCACCTTGGGTGAACTGATTTATCTGTATTGGCCATGTGAAAACAGACTTCTGTTTGTGATGGCATGTGGCACGGCAATCATAAACCAAATTATTATAAATGTAACAAAAATATATTTTCCTCATCTCATGTATGTTAAGCTATAATATTGTTAATTACATAAGGGAATGGAAATGGACAAATCCTAAATTGCTTGCATTTGGAGCATCTTTGACAATCACACTGAGGCATTATGGCAATTGTGTTATAGAAAGAATGTCTTTCACACTATGGAAAATCCTAGCCTATTCAGCATTCTTCCTCAAAGCAACCCGATGACACTGTAGGATCTGCTAGGATAAAAAGGCTAGGATAAAAGACATTCTCCAAGCTTTTGGCACAAAAATGTGTGTACACTGTTGTGAAAGTGGTAAAACAGTGGTTAATGCACAGGAAACCAATGTGAACCCTGGTGAACTCACACCTTACTGCAATGAATTTAATATATGACCCAATTTGTGGTGTAGCAGCTCTGGGATATTCCACTGTGCACAGTTTCATAAAAAATCTCTTCTATGCAGTCAAGAGAACAGGGAATTTCCAACCTGCTATGCGAACACATGAACTGACTGCAGTGGCAGATGTGGGAGTCACAGGAGTGAAGTCAATACATCTAGTGTAGAGACCAATGTCCATACTGGGGTTTCTGATCGATAAAGCAATGTAAGTAGTAAGGGCCATTATTTAAAGGTATAGGAGGCCTCATTCTTTTGCAAACCAATGGTCCTGGACAGTGAGACAGTGGGGGTGATGATTTGATTTATTTATTTATTTATTTATTTTTATGCCACCGAAACCGGAATGATTTGATGAATTGATGATTTAGAGAAACAATCAAATACATATTAAAGTCAGTGTTCATCTGTGGTTGGTAGTTTACAGAAATTTGTCATGGCCACAAAATAGTAAAAATTATATTATAGAATTAAAGACATGTGCACATTTCCCCTGTGTATACCTGTATACACATTACTCTGCTCTTAGAAATAAGACTCTCCCTGAGATACTTCCTGTGTTCAGGGAGGATTCTCATTTGAAGGAACAGTAACAAGAGCTCACTCTACAGTATGATTAGATCTGTTGGATTGTTTATCTGTAATAAATGGACATTCGTTGCAACCCAGATGAGGATGGGTTCCCTCTTGAGTCTGGTTCCTCTCAAGGTTTCTTCTTTATGCCATCACGAGGAGTTTTTCCTTGCCACAGACGCCACCGGCTCGCTCATCAGGGACAAACTTACGCTCATCATTCATTTTTATCACCACATTATCTTAGTAAAGCTGCTTTGAGACAATATTTATTGTTAAAAGGGGTTAACAAATAAACATGAATTGAACTGGACCCTTTGGTTAAATAAGTGATAGTGTAGGCATACCTGAATGACCTGACAAGCTGATCCTTACAGATTTAGCAGTTCTTATAATCTCTACAGAACTGTATTATATACAAACGTGTATTAGTAGATACTAATCACCAGTAGAGAGCAGTCTCAGTACTTTAGTGGTGTTTATCACTAATTTTTTCCCCATAAAACGTCTTATTTCACAGGACTGTGCGTTCATGAATGTCACAAACTCTCATGATATTTTTGATACATGACCTCCAACATCTCCAACAGGTAACTAAGATGAAGACATCAGCACATTGTCGAAACACAAACCCCCCGGTTCCCCCTCCACCACGTCCACCTGTCCTCGTTTGAGGCTATGAAACTACAGATTCATATGTAATTTAGAAAAACACATACGATCTTATACAGCGTTAACGTCATCGTGCAAGAAAGGAAACTTATATCTGGTGTTTCTGTCTCGTTTTAAGATTTGCAAGTCATCAGTCAAGTTTTGTTTTTGCTCACTATGAGAAATCATGTATATATACAAATAATATTAATTATGTTTGGCCATGGACATGCATCAAGTAATTGAAACAGTGTAAAAACTTTGTCCAAAGATTGGGTACATAAGTTGAGTAAGAGCATTAGTCAGGACACTGAGCACAGTACACATATGATCTACAGACTTCAGCTCCTTCTTACCCTAAACATCGCTCCAGAGAGCTTGCAGAAACTATTGCCGAAGCTCCATCCTTGCACTGCATCCACAGCCCAGAGTGGCATGGTTAAGAGTAACAGCAAGTCAGCCACGCTCAGGTGTAGGACGAAGACGTCTGTCACGCTCCATGTCCGCCTCTTCTGGCACAGCACAAAAAGCACCAAGCCATTTCCCAACAGCCCCAGCACAAACACCACCGAGTACAGAACGGGGATGAAGATGGCCTCAAAATGCATACTTGTGTGCTGTTCACACACCATTCCACAACAATCTTTACCATATTCATATTCATCATAGGTGAAATTCGTTCCATTAAAATCTATATCTGAAGCGTCAATAGTTTCCATTTTCTGCAAGATAAAAAGACAATTAAAAGGTTAGTAATAGTGTCCATCATTACAGGTAGTCTGTTTGCATAGTCACATGAAATCTGTCACTTGTTCCTACTTTATATGCTTCTTTTTACTTCAGGAGCATTTTTTTATATTACTATGTATTATTACTATATGTTATTATATTACTAAATATATTACCATATCTTCTGTTGCTATGTAATGAAGCTGTTTGGTGAAAGGCATACTTCCTTTTTTCCAAGTTGCTTAGCAATATTTAAATAGCCACAGGGATGTGATTTAGTAATGAGGAAAATTCAAAAGATGGTAAGATACATTTATATTTACTATTCTTTGTTTTATAGCTGCTGTTCATATGCAGATTGTGAATCAGGCACTCTAAAAGCCACACATTATGCAATTCATACAGGATATAATTCGGTGCGCTGGTATGTGATTTTTTTCGTGTGCTGATGCATATTTTCTAAAGTTTCTAAGTAATCAATCCTCTGCACAGAACTCGACTAATTTATTGTAAATGAAAACTGAAATTGTTGAGGTTATTATATGACTAAAAGCGGTATTTCCCCATGTTGAAGTCAATGCACGTCTTTTCTCTTTACCATCAGCCTGTACCATTTACAAAATTTGCGCATGGGGGTAAGTAATTATGATTATACAGCAAGTTTTGATTTTTCGTTTTTATCTTTTCTGTTCTTCTGGAAAAAAAAATCTGTATTGCATCAGAACAATTAGTTCATTTTCAGCTATTTTTATATCCTATGTCTGATTATGAAATAAATAAAAGTTTGTGTACAGTTAATGTGTACAGACAAAAATATACAGTAGGTGCACCGATGCAAAATACTACTAACCATGCAGCATAAAATATATCACCCATTTAGATTTTTTCAAAATGTTTGGATTAAAAATATAACCATTATAATGATTATGCCCATTTATTTGAACAAAGTTACATTATACATTGTATGATATTATTTGAATCAAAAAAAGTGGCACAATTATTTGTTTGTACTCTTCAGCAGATGTAGTGATGATGTAGAAAAAGCATTTAAATCTATCGAAACAAAACTTAAAGCCATCAATATAAATCTGTAAATTCTAACTTACGTATCAGCGTGTAATCTGCTCAAAAAACAGCTCAGAAATGCACATAGACACACAGAGAACTGTCTCTCTCATTGGTAGACAACAAAAATAAGCTCAGACAGAGAAGGAGGGAGGGAGGGAGGGAGGGGGGAAGAGAGAGAAGGAGGCAGAGACTAAGAGGAACTGGGTTACCACAGATTTATGATAAGATCTTTATATCTTTTATTCATTCATTCATTCATTTACATTTCTTGGAATTTATGAATTAATGAACTTTACATGCCTTCTGAGGAAAGTTACAGCTTTCAAGGAACTGGCATTGGGCAAGATATTATACCAATATCACTAAAACACAGAGGTACCTTCCAATAAATGTAGGAAAGAGCAGAAGATTTCGATGACCATATTTTTCAATTTAATTAACCAATTTTTCATCCTGACCCTCAACTTTCCCAAGGAATCTTTACACACACTACATAGAGAGAGATCACAGATTTTCTTTTTTCCGAGGTGGGTGGAAGGGGGGTGGGGGGGACTGTTGCCATAATTTAGACCCAAAATGTACAATTAGAAAATAATAACAATTCTCAAAATGAATTATTTTCCTATGTAGAAACATTCGCTGATCTTTATGTTAGTTAGGGACACCGTTAAACCACTGCCTTTTCTCTGGGTTCTAAGTTCGGCCCTTTTTGTTTTTCTTTTGTGTGACGATCTTGCTTTTAAAAGTCGTTTTGAATATGAGCATTTTCCTTCCACACACTAGCCCTGTTTCTATCTGGTCATTTGATGCATCTTCTATTAGAATTGCATTAGAATTTCACAAACAATCTAGTTGCCTCTGGCATTCGCATTGCATGCAAATGAACATTTCACACTTTGGGTTGTTACTTGTTTTCAGTTTTATACAAGATCGGGTTGCTCAAACCAAATATTATTATTACATTAAATATTATTCAATTATTTTAAAATACCTCAAACTGTGAAGGAGATGATGCTAAGTAGGAGAGTCGTTTATCTTTAAGAAAAGTGTTTTTTTAGACAGTTTACACAGTTAATCACAGCAAAGCTTATTTAAAAATCACTATGCACAAGATTGTCATGAAAACTGGGTGTGAGCAGATTGTACTGAGCATTTTCACAAGTTATGGGGGAATATTTCCTGTCATGTTCAATTGTATACAATGTGTGACCATACCTGCATGCACCATGAAATATTTTCTTTGGTTGTGTAATGTAACATCAAAATGTATTAACACATTTTGTCACCTAGCTAAAATGTTACTCAGACTAGAATGTATGTTTTGAACTAAAAAAAAAATACAATTTCAGTGTATTCATCTGAAAAGTAAATTATTTTAGTAGATCTTTGTTTTAAAGCATCTAGCATTGTGTTAGGAAAGAAAAAAGACAACCCATTTTATGAGTCATTCTCAGAATAAGGTGGCGTGCGTTTCCTTTAACTTATTCAGCATAACGTGCATCGCTGTCTAGCTTTTATTTCCTAAGAAAGGTTATGGCTATTGTTGTGTGCTTTTCTTTTAAAACTGCTAGAAAAATGGCTTGTTAATTATAACTGAGCAGAATAAATAGGTTTAAAATAATCTCGAATTGTCATGTTGATGGTGTTGTTCTAAACATTCAGATTTACAAATCACAAAGAAAAAAATGATAGATAATTTCAAATTGTCACCAAAATTACGCAAAAAAAAATAAAATGTATTCTCGTAATTTATTCATGTTGGCATGATTACAAATTTGTCCATTAAGGTGGTTATGCCTTTTCAGAAAAAAAAACATCTTTAATAGAAACTTGGTATATATTACTCTAAAAACTGTAATAGCCTGTGTCTATAATACCAGTGATAACTCCTTTAACTTCTAAATAACTGCACTGAATTAAAGAAAGGTTTTCTTAACCAATAAACCAAAATTTTTACCAACAATTCCCAAATACATACATTTTAACATTTTGCTGGTTAGAAAGTTTGAGAATTATTATATAAGTATCTGCATATATTACTTCAGCATACTAGCATTTTAGGTCAGAGTTCTCATTCTTAATTTTGCCACAGGTGACATTACCCAAATTATACCATAAGAAAGTCAAAGTGGCTCACTAATAAACATATTGTGGGTTGCAAGCTGTAGGCAGAGCTGTGTTGAACGAAATGTAGGGTTAAGGGCAACATTAGGCCCTAATAGTTTTGTATTTGGTATGTGCACGCACAAAAAACTCAACATAACCAGCATGCAAATGACAGGATCTGCACACCATTTATAAGCCATCCAAGCTACTGACAACTGCTGCGCTGTATCATCTGCTCAGTTTTACTAGTGAAAGCTATATAAATGGATATGTGGCAAAAAAATAAAATTATACATTGGATTATTGTATAATTAGATGCACATCTATAATGGAAGTTTAAATGGTATGTACAATTGAATTGATGCTACTTATATACAGAAACCCTGCAATTTTATTTGATTAGAAAGGTGAACGCATTAGAAATTAGCTAGTAGGAGCATAAGCGAGATACACTGTTTAAAGACAATATGGAACAATACCACAATTATTGTAGTGGCGGGCCGTGCATTTGGTACCTGGGCCTTCGGTGGTGACTTGCCCGACTTTATCCACCTCTTGATACCACCACTATTACGTTGCAATTATTGAAACCATCAATACTGTACAAAAACGCAATATAACAATGCATGCCATTACAGAGAGAGAGGCATTTCACATATGGAGGCCATTTTACTAAAGCAAGCTCCAAACCTCTACACTACAACCGCACCTGTGCACCTACATCATCTGGAGCAGTTTAGAATCAATATTTGTCTAATAACATGACAAAAACCTGAAAAATGTAAATAAAATACACCCCCTCACCAGAAATGCAGACTTCACAGCTGGAACACATGCTTCACAACTGGGATGGGGTGTTTGTGGTGATACACTGTGTTAGTTGTTTGTTGTTTTGCCAAGCATGGTGCTGTGTTTGATGACCAAAAAATTTAATTTGGTCCATTCAGTCCAAAGGATATTGTTCCAGAATATTTGTCATTTGTTAAGGTGCAGTTTTGCTGCCAAATATTTTTGTAGAGCAATAGGTCACATGATAAGAGTTTTTTTATATCTTTGTGCAAGAAGCCCTCTTTAGAAAATTGCCAACTCTCTTGAAGGCTCTTTATTTGCAAACAATCCTTCTGGCTGTAAAATGGTAAATTTTAGATAGTTCGGAGATGGCTAGAGGTCCCTTGTCTATCCGACTTGTAAATATGAAAAGTAATACAATATAAAGATAAAAATGTAAAAAAAAAAGTGAAGTAACATAAAAAAAAAAACAACAAATAAAGTATAAAAATATATACAAATATAATCTGATTATAAAGCATGAAAATAATAGAAGAAAAATAATATTATATATATATATATATATATATATATATATATATATATATATATATATATATATATATATATAAATATATACACTATATATACACACATACACACACACACAAACATTGAGAGGTTCCCTGGTGGTCTAGTGGTTAGGATGCGGCGCTCTCACCGCTGCAGCCCGGGAACCAACCCCAGCTATTAGGGTTGCACAAGCCAGTGCACCCTTAGTGCCGGTCCCAAGCCCGGATAAATGGGGAGGGTTGCGTTAGAAAGGGCATCCAGCGTAAAAACGTGCCAAATTGAACATGCGTATCATAAATACGGCAACCGCTGATGGGAGAAGCCGAAAGAAGAAGAAGACATACACACATTGGGAAAAAAGTATATGTTTATGTATATACATTGGGATGGATGCATATGGATATGTATACCAGATATAGTCAAAAGAACAGATTATAGTGACCTAGTATGATTGTGATTGTCATTAAAGTGTCCATGTGCTGGCGAAATAGTATAAAGTGACGCTGTGCCTGTCCAGTCCAGAGTTAGAGTGGCTAGGTCCAGAGTTAAAGTTTTACCACTAGTGCAAGTAATGCAAATAATAGTGAATAATTGTAAAGAATATTTGTGCAGCAAGGGAAGTGAGACAGAGAGAGAAGTCCAGGTGCTAGTTGCAACTAGACCTTTGCCATTACAGTGATAGTCAAACTGTTTTAAACTCCATTAAATATTATGTTGTCTCATTCTGTCATCACCTAAAGTTATTTGGACCATGTAATTGTTATTTAGGCTCAAATAAACACATCAGGGAATAATATGCATATACTTTCTTATTACCCTCATGAGTCTTTTCTCATTATTGTTTATGAAAGAGAGCAGTTTGTTTCATCTTAGATAGTTAGCTGCTCTGGGAAATTGCATAAGCAGTTTGGTAATGTAATACATGTATTCTTCACCTATAGGGGAAATATTTGAGTTTTGTGGTTTTGCTTTTTTATCTGATGTGGACTAAAAAATAAATCTGTTCTCGCTTAAACTCCTCCCAATTCACCTTAAACAATAAATAAATAAATAATACTCCATAATCCTGTAACTACAATTAAACGATTTTAAGGTTGTTTCATTCTTTAACTTAAAGTGTATGTACATGTGTCCATATAGAATTTTTATTAGTATAAACAACATTATAGTATACTGACATTATAGTTCTTGAAAAACTTGGTAGGTACACTTGCTAGGTTTCACTCAATGATCACATGGCGGGATGTTTTTTTCACACCTTTACACCACGTCCTGTTCCTTGTTCAGAGACACATAAATAAATTATGTGTATTAGTTCATATGTCTAAACTTGTACGGAAATAACAGTACTCATGTTTATTTGTGTTTGTGTATGTTTTATATCTTTATGCAAATCAAATAATGACATATGTCTTTACCAGGTTAAAAGAAATCACAGGATTTCATTTAGGTTTCTGGAAAAGTAGATGAATCAAAAGTGTCAATCAAGTTATCTTGAAAATGTCCAAAAAAGAAAAAAAATATGAAGCTTTGCATCTATGCACTTGCGATGCTTTTTTTTCAAATGTTGGCCAAAATAACTTTTTATTACCAAACCCACATATGTCATCTGTAGTCTTAAGAATACAAGTTATAGCACATTAAATATTGACTCATTTTTCTTGAGAAAATGAGTAGGGTACACAAGGTGGAAGCTGAGCATGTGTGTTGCAGTGCATGAGCAGTTCAGAGCCAAGACCTCTTTTTTAAAGAACCCACAGCCAAGAATAGGTCAGAGATATTGCTTTACAGCAGCAGACTCATTTAACGCATTGCTTCTGTACATACTGAGTTCAGCAGGTTAACTCTACCAGGTGTTTTGTGGTTGTCATGTAAACATATTCTTTTTATAATGAGGAACCGAGAACAGGAACCCTTATGCTATTTGAAGGTTTTCCAATGCTTCTGAAGAGAAATGAGATAAGCTGTCATGACTTTCCTCTAAATATGACAAATGCCATAGTTACCGAAACATTTCTGATATTCTGATTATTTAATGCATTGCCATGACATTACTGAAGTAGTAAAATCCAAAGTCGAAAGAAACCACTGACTTCCTTGATGCTTTAGATAAAATTACCACTCAAAGGAAACTGATACCATAATATATTTTTGTTCAGTGTTTTGATTTTGTTGTGTTATTTCATTTGCTCTTTATGTCTGCATTGTGGTAGCAGTTCCCCATTGGGAAACAAGCAGTTTTACCTTTAGTATGTATCCTTTACTTGAGAACATTGTATAAAAAAAAATAATTGGCCCTCTATAAATGTTAATATGATATGAATATAAACACCACATGCATTTCCATTGGTAAAAGTAAGTTGCATACTAAGGGAACAAACATGTCCCTTCGATGGTGCAGCCCCAGCCCCAGCCCCCCAGGAAATCGCACTTGTTCAGGTATTTATTTCTGAGAGTGCAAAAGTGTTAAAAGTGCTTATGATAAACTTTGAGTGTGTTGTGGTTCACACCTGTATGTGCAGTGATATTTTATCTTCTCTAAAGCTTCACAGATGGGCTTTTTAAGAGCTGCGGTTTTTTCATGTGCATAGGCAGGAACTGCAGACAGGCAAAGGTTTCACACCCTTTAAAACTTCACCTGGCCCCTCTCTGAGAGGAATTGGGGATGGTTTCACTGTAACACTTCCCTTATAAGGCTCATTTAGAGACAGGTTCAATGTTAAATCCTTAGGAGTTTAAGTAAAAAAATTTGACATAGAGTTACAAGTTACTTACTAGAAATAATAAGTTAAGTGAAGTCCAGATGCATATTATCTATCTAATTCTAACTTTACTTACAAGAGTTGCAAAAATGTGCTTTGAAAGCAACCATTTATTTGTTATTATATACCACTTCCCTATTATTTCAAAATTCTAAATAAAAAAATCAAGAAGTGAGACAATGCACAGTGTTGATCATCAATTCTAAACTGCCTTCAGGTAAGTGTGTATGAAAATGACATTTATGTCATCTGTATATAACCCATTTTGGTTAAAAAAATTTTGTATATGACATTTATGCTGTGGATTTAGATGCAGTAGGTATTTTCCAAGTACATCTTTATATAGTAAAAAAAAATGTCATCGTTATACTAGTAGGTCCACCCTATCTATTACCAATCTATGGTGAAATCTTCAGATTTGATATGGCAAAGAAATTGTGGATTCTTACTGACAGATTTCAGTAAACATTTACTGTTCACACGAAACAGTAATACCACAGGTCTGGGGTAGAATGGGGCATATTTTGCTCTTTCTTTATTAGGGAAGTTTTAGGTATATACAGTATTTTCTTCTTCTTCTTCCTTTTTCGGCTTCTCCCATTAGGGCTCACCACAGCAGATCATCTTTCTCCATACCCCCCCTGTCCTCTACATCTGCCTCTTTCAACCCAACTATCTTCTCCACCCACTCCATCCTGCCTGCACTCTTTTCTTTACTTCTCTAACACACTTTCCATTATTTGTTGAACCCAGGTTCCTAAACTCCTCCACATTCTCCACCTCTTCTTCCTCTAACCGCATTATTCCACTGCCCTCCCTCTCATTCACACACATGTACTCTGTCTTACTCCTACTGACTTTCATTCCCCTTCTCTCCAGCATGTACCTCCACCTCTTCAGGCTCTTCTCTCCCTGCTCACTACTCTCACCACAAATCACAATATCATCCACAAACATCATAGTCCAGGGAGACTCCTGTCTGACCTCCTCCATCAACCTGTCCATCACCAGTGCAAACAGGAAAGGGCTCAGAGCCGATCCTTGATGGAGTCCAACCTCCACCTTGAACCAGTCTGTCGTTCCTACTGCACACTTCACTGCTGTCACACTGTCCTCATACATGTCCTGCACCACCCTCACATACTTTTCTGACACACCTGACTTCCTCATACAATACCACAACTCCTCTCTCGGCACCCTGCCGTACGCTTTCTCTAAATCCAAAACACACAATGCAACTCCTTTTGTCCTTCTCTATACTTCTCCATCAACCTTCTCAAAGCAAATAATGCATCTGTGGTGCTTTTCCACGGCATGAAACCATACTGTTGCTCACAGATGGTCACCTTTTCCCTCAGCCTGACTTCCACTACTCTTTTCCATAACTTCATGATGTGACTGATTAACTTTATTCCCCTGTAGTTACTGCAGGTCTGCATATCTCCCTTGTTCTTAAAGATCGGTACCAGCACACTCCTCCTCCATGCCTTAGGCATCCTCTCACCTTCCAAAATCCTGTTAAACAATTTGGTTAAAAACTCCACTGCCATCTCTCCTAAACATCTCCAGGCTTCTACCGGTATGTCATCTGGTCCTACCGACTTTCCACTCTTCATCCTCTTCAGGTATATATTTTGTATTATTATATTTTCCTATATTTTTTCAGTATGGATAGTATATTTCTAAATATAGTATATATAGTAAATATAAGTAGAGAATTAGCTAAAGTTGCCCCATTAGTAAACAATGCTGATTTCAAAATAGGAGTCACATGACCTTCAATGGTTTGCTTCAGTAGCCCAAGTTAAAAATTGCGCTTTTTTTTTGTGAAATATTTGTGCCATACTCTATCAGTCAAAAAACTATATTTGACTGATCAGTGCAACATTGGCCCCACATTGTTCATTCAGGATTTGCTTTATGGTGCAATGTTGGGTGCCCACTTTAATATATATATTAACACTACCCTAAGATGAAATGTGTAACTGCAAACAGTTTTATAACCTCATATATTAAAATATATAGTATTTTAGCTTAAGAGCAGTTGTGGCACTTTGGCCAAAACATCTGGGGCACGCACACACACACACGCACACACGCACACTAGCATTTATCTACTTCACTCCATCTTATCTTTCACTTTAAACAACTAATAATGAATCTAAATTTTAAGGCTATACACTGCCTGTTGCAAATTTATATTTTAGACATTGCAATAATTATACCATCCTTTGGAGTCAAACCATTATGTATTATTGCCAACAATAAATCAGTTTACAATGAATACAATTTATAAATACATTAAATAAAATTTAAATGAAATCAAATCAAATAAATGCATTTAAAATAAAACAACATAAGAAAGACTGGGACAGAAAATTCATTAGAGACCCTGTTGTATTTTATGTTATTTTATTTAAGATTTTTCCTAATAACTTTCTCCCATGAGAATCTATATTGTGATTGGTGGAAAATTAGTAGCACTAAAAATATAAGCCAGTAGGAGCGATTTGATAATACAGCAAAGTCTCGTCTTTGCAGATATTGTCGTTGTTACAGGCTTTACTGAACACTGCTGACATCTAGTGGACAAAATATGAGGCTGCACATCAGAGTATCGACCCGAATAAACAACTAAAACTTGAATATGCTGATGTCCTGGGATTTTATTTTTTACACAGATTAGTTTATAGCAGACATGTCAAACTCAAGGCCACTCTAGACCACTTCCAGACCCTGGATCTGAGAGGTAATATCAAAAATTTTTTTAAATAATGTTTGAATCTCTGGGTGTGTTTTTATTTTATTTTATTTTATTTTACACAGGCTGCTCGAATGCACTGGATGTTTGGAAGTAATGTGTGAGCAACATTTCTTAGCACACACAGGTGTCGTCTCACTGATGCACACCTTCACTCCATGCAACCTAACAACAATCATGAACTGAACTGACAGAAAAGATGGCAGGCAAATAAGAGCAGAATGTACTTACTGTTTTATTTTCACACCTCTGTCTGCCTTGTTGTTTATTAAAAATTTACTGTAATGTGGAATAAGAGAAAGCATATGAAAAACAAGCAGTACAAACTGTGAGGCCAAGACAGAGATACACTTCCTCTTCCACGTTTGTTCTTCAGAGTCAAATCATCACAGAAAATACTAACTATCTGCAAATTAAGAGAAAATTTGAATTAGTTTAAGGGAATAAAATAAAAATTAATAAAAGTACAACAACCAGGTTGCATAAGTGTACACACCCCTGAGCACATGCCCAATTGAAGCACTTTCAGATAGTTTTACAGCATTCAATCTTTGTGGGTATGAGTCAATCAATGTCATCTTGACTTGACTTAACACGATTTTGCCATTTTAGCATTCTAAATGTGTCAAATTATTATAGCATATCCAGTGCCCAGCCTTTTTCAGGTCACTGCACAGATTTTTAATTGGATTTAGATCTGTTCTCTTTCTGGACCATTTCAAAACCTTGAATTCTTTTGAATTTTTTTTAAGCTATTTCCTTGTTGATTTTGAAGTGGATTTGGGTGGCTGCAGAAAACTGAAGAAAAGAAGCCCCCAAAGATCGATGCTGCCACTGCCATACTTTACTGTTTTCTCAGGCACAATGTAATAAATATTCAGTATTCATAGACTTTTAGAATTGTCAACAAGAAATCTTTCACTCAGGAAGGATATTTCTCACAAAACGCACCTCCAGTTCAAACGTATTTACACAAATCAGGCATAACATTATGGTCACTGATCAGGTTTAATCATTATGACCACCTGCCTAATATTGTGTTGGTCCCCCTTTTGCTCCCAAAACAGTCCTGACCCTTCGAGCATTAACAGCATTAACGTCTTCAACAATTTGAGCTACATGAGCTCGTCTGTTGGATCGGACCGCACGAGCCAGCCTTCGCTCCCCACATGCATCAGTGAGCATTTCCCGTCTATGACCCTGTCGCCATTTCACCACTGTTCCTTCCTTGGACCTCTTTTGCTAGATTCTGACTACTGTAGACTTGGAACATCCCACAAGAGCTGCAGTTTTGGACCCAGTCATCTAGCCATCACAACTTGTCCCTCGTCAAACTCCCTCAAATCCTTATGCTTGTCTATTTTTTTCTGCTTCTAACACGTCAACTTTGAGGACAAATTGTTCACTTGCTGCCTAATAAATCCCACCCACTAACAGGTCCAACCCACAAACGTGTTTAAATACAGAGTATCTAAACATTTCCTTAAACCTATTTATTTAAGTATTTTCATTTTTAGGCAATTCCCTTTATTAAATGTATTTAATCGTCTTTTGGTGAGGAAACCTTATTATTTTAATGTCTACTTAAACTCTTCCTCCACATGTACTATGTCATCAAGGTTAGTTGAAAAATGATCTGGCAATGGGCTAACATATAACTGATGAGTCCTCTCTCTGGCAGAACCACTTCGGCAGTCTACAATTTGGGTGCAAGTACAGGGTGAATATTTTATGAATGGGTGGTTGATAATTTACTGTGCTTTAGTCCTTCATAATAATTTCAAAATCTATTTCAAGCAAAAGTATAATAGAAAATATTTGACCATTGTTAAATGGTTATAAAAAAATGCAAATGATCAGATATGAAGCATTAGAACATCTCTTACCTGGCCGATCGTCAAAGGTCGGTGTAGAAACATTAGAGGTGTCATCACTGATAGGTATTAAGGAATTCAGTATATCTTCAAAGACTTTGTCCACAATGTCTGATGCAGTGTCAGATGCTGCTGGTGATGCTGTATCATTGTCCGATTGGCTTCTAAAATCGTTTTTCAACTTTTCTCTAACTTCTATCAGTGCAAAGCCAATCATAGATGCCACACAATCACTGAACTCACACATGGAAACATTAGCCCTTGATGGTTGTTCCTGAGAGATGTTTTGAGACTGATCTCTTGCTGATTCAAATTCCAAGGCAAGCTGTTGCTCTTCAAACTGGGATATGACCTTTGCGAGTCTAACATCAATCTCGTTGGTAATTCGTTGAGTGAGCTGATCCTTGAATGAGGTTAAGGTTATGCTCTTCAGGACAGCATCGATAATATTCCCCTTTAGCTGAGCTTGGTTGTCAGTTGTTGAATCAGAAGACTCGCTCATTACCTCTGTATTGCTCGTGTCTTGCTCAGAGTTCATCATGGGGGTCTCGTCATTCACATCAGAAGGTGTATTGCGAGCCATTGTTCTTCCAGAATCCAAGGTGTGAGGCAACATTCTCTATTATTACCAAGTAAAGAAATTAGGATTAAATCCATTATGAATTCAATTGACCTATATTAATATAACTATTTTAAATTTAAAAAATCGTTTCTGCATATTTTCACGGCTTCCCAATTAAACTATTGAGCATAAAAAAATAAACTATTGCTATGATCTTAAGCGCTGTTATTTTGACCACTATCATGTATCATGTTTTGATGTATACCTTTCTAATATCCTTTATCATGGCTTTGTCTGGCCAGAAATACATCGGATCCGTCTTATGTATCTGAAGCAGCTGTCTTGTTTTCCAAGGGCTCTTTGCTAAATGCTCTTTAGATTACATGCAACACATGCGATTAGCTTCATATGCACCGTTTGAGCATTAACATTGGTTGGTTTGTCATTTAGTCATTTAGTTCTGTTTAAAAGAAAATATTGCATTCCTTACCAGGTCCAAACTGCCTTATGATGTTGCTGGATTCAATTGGGCTTTTGCAGGTTGTGCTGATGGGAGGTGGGCAGGCATCCTGTTCTGCCTCAGTGGCCATTATATTGTTCTCATGTGCCTAAAATAACACACATTTTACATGTCAAAAACCAAGATTTTGATATTTTAATGTTTTTTCTTCATGTTCTCCATATATTTTGCTAAATTACTGTTACTACATTACTAAATTACTACGTTGTTCAGTGGTCAGATGCAAAATTCTTACTTTACCGTGTGCCGACATAAAACTTTTTTTTTCAATTATAAATATACAAATCCGATTCCAAAAAAGTTGGGACACTGTACAAATTGTGAATAAAAACAGAATGCAATGATGTGGAAGTTTCAAATTTCAATATTTTATTCACAATACAACATAGATGACATAACAAATGTTTAAACTAAGAAAATGTATAATTTTAAGGGAAAAATAAGTTGATTTTAAATTTCATGGCATCAACACATCTCAAAAAAGTTGGGACAAGGCCATGTTTACCACTGTGTGGCATCCCCTCTTCTTTTTATAACAGTCTGCAAACGTCTGGGGACTGAGGAGACAAGTTGCTCAAGTTTAGGAATAGGAATGTTGTCCCGTTCTTGTCTAATACAGGCTTCTAGTTGCTCAACTGTCTTATGTCTTCTTTATCGCATCTTCCTCTTTATGATGCCCCAAATGTTTTCTATGTGGGTGAAAGATCTGGACTGCAGGATGGCCATTTCTGTACCCGGATCCTTCTTCTAAGCAGCCATGATGTTGTAATTGATGCAGTATGTGGTCTGGCATTGTCATGTTGGAAAATGCAAGGTCTTCCCTGAAAGAGACGACGTCTGAATGGGAGCATATGTTGTTCTGGAACATGGATATACCTTTCAGCATTGATGCTGCCTTTCCAGATGTGTAAGCTGCCCATGCCACACGCACTCATGCAACCCCATACCATCAGAGATGCAGGCTTCTGAACTGAGCGCTGATAACAACTTGGGTTGTCCTTATCCTCTTTAGTCCGGATGACATGGCGTCCCAGTTTTCCAAAAAGAACATCAAATTTTGATTCGTCTGACCACAGAACAGTTTTTCACTTTGCCACAGTCCATTTTAAATAAGTCTTGGCCCAGAGAAAATGCCTGCGCTCATTTTTTACTTATAGAGTTTTAGCCGGCAACGGTGAATGGCACGGTGGATTGTGTTCACCGACAATGTTTTCTAAAAGTGTGATGCAGTGCCGTCAAAGGGCCCGAAGATCAAGATTCCAGATTTTCTGAATCTTTGGATGATAATATGCACTGTAGATAGATGATTAAACTCTTTGCAATTTTTCTCTAAGAAACTCCTTTCTGATATTGCTCCACTATTTTTCACCGCAGCATTGGGGGAATTGGTGATCCTCTGCCCATCTTGACTTCTGAGAGACACTGCCACTCTAAAAGGCTCTTTTCATACCCAATCATGTTGCCAATTGACTTAATAAGTTGTGAATTGGTCCTCCAGCTGTTTCTTATATGTACATTTAACTTTTCTGGCCTCTAATTGCTACCTGTCCCAACTTTTTGGGAATGTGTAGCTCTCATGAAATCCAAAAAGAGCCAATATTTGGCATGACATTTCAAAATGTAGATATTTTATCTAAATTCTATTGTGAATAAAATATACGTTTATGAGAATTATAAATTATTGCATTCCTTTTTTATTCACAATTTGTACAGTGTCCCAACTTTTTTGGAATCGGGTTTGTATTTACTAACATAAAAAGGTCAACTAATAAAATTAATGTTTAACAAACTGCTTACCAAAACTTCCTCTGGTGCTTCATTATGGCTGGATTCTTGCTTCGTAAGATCGCTACTCGAATCTGGAATATGCGTCTCTGGTTCTTTTGTTTTTCTATATGAAACAAACACATTCTTTCAAATTAAATCGCATCTTATGTTTTTTAGACTACATTTTGGTAGAAATAAACATGCACTGATTGTAATAATTGTCCCATATGTGAAATATGTAATGTTTTTACCTGGCCAGAATTTCTATTTTGCTTCCCAGTATTGCAAAACTTAAGGGTTTAAATTCTGGCATTTGAGGCTGAAGCGTTTTGTCTTGTGTACTCGTTTCATTAAAATTTTCCATTGCACAGAAAAAAAGCTGTGAAAACAAATAACATTGCAATAAAAGTACAGCTAAATAAGCTGAGAAATAATAATAAATACAATTACTTTCTGTAAAGGCATGTAAAAGTCTAACTTGAGTTAACAGAACTTAATAACTTACAAACCAACCAATGTTAATGCTCAAAAGGTGCATATGAAGCTAATCACATGTGTTGTATGTAATCTAAAAAATTATTTAAAAAAGAGCCCCTTAGAAAACAAGACAGCTGCTTAAGTTACATAAGACAGATCCAAAGGATAATCCAAAGGATCCTATCCTATTAACCAAAGGATATTAGAAAGATATAAATCACATGATACACGACTGTGGTCAAAATAACAGCACATAAGATATGAGCCATAGTTTATTTTTTTATACTCATTTTTTATACTCAATACTCAATCATAATCATTTCATTTATTAATAATAATATATTTCTATTGAATTCACAATGGATTTAATCCTACTATATTACTATTTCTGTCAAAGAACATCAGGGACAGGTGTGTAGACCAGCACAAGGCTGGAATGGGCTACAAGACCATCAGCAAGAAGCTTGGTGAGAAAAAGACCACTGTTGGAGCGATAATTAGAGAATGGAAGAAATACAAGATAAATCATCTCTGGAGCGAGGGTGAAGCTTTCTTTCATGTATTTATTTATGTATTTTTTATATTCTGTCTCTCTGTTTAAACAAAACTACAATACAAATTCTTGTTAATTTCTGTGTAAGGGGGTAAATACACAAAATCAGCAGGGGATTAAATCATTATTTTCCCCACTTTACAGGTAACATGAGCAGGGGCGTAGATTACACAGGGGACGCGGGGGACATGTCCCACACACTTTTTATTAAAAAGTAACTTCGTCCCCCTCAACATTTCGTTGTGTTCACGAAATGTTGAGGTTTTAATGGAGCAATGTATAGAAATGCAGAGTGATTTAAAATCCAAAGAGACAAAATAGTTTATACATGACTTTCACGTATCCATGGCAATCAGTGACCACTTGTCACGTCATCATCACGCGCCCTATAGTACTGTAGCTCGAGTCGCATCCGTGGTCCCGCGCGCGATCCAACATTCGGTTGCGATGAGCTCAAAGCGACAAAAAACCGCTTCACTCCTTTTTTTTTTTTTTTTTTTTTTTACAAAAAAGTCAAGCAGTGTAAGTTGCATATGGTATCCGAATTGTGTTGCACAATGTTTAGTAGCTCTGCCTGTTGCTCTTGTTGAATAATTAGCAAGTTGTAAAGGATTATAAGGAAAAATAGCTGCTTGGGCAAACGTTCACTTTTTTTCTGTGTATTTTTCTTAAACTCTTTTATAACGTCTTTTGTTTTATCAAAACCCTTCAAATAAGAATAAAGATAATGTTGAAATGAGATTTTACAGCATGTTTAACTCTGCTAATTCTACATAATATCAAGTATGTGTCACAGTATGTACACGGAGAGACGAAGACACGAATAGTAATCACACATACATACAACGTAGTAAAGACGATAACCGACAATGAGTGAAGACAGTGATGATGGGTGATGTGTACCTTAATGTACAACTATACATTTTTTAGGGTAAATAAGGTACAAAGATATCTTTTTAAGGGTACTGTCCAGTGGCAAGCTGTTGTATTTCTTTCTTTTTTTTGTTTTATAATCATATATAATCATAAAGCATATAAAGCACATGAAATGATGGCCACGCCCCTGAACATGAGTAAACAGTAACTATGCACATTTGCTCATATGAGTAACTCAAGTTAGATCTTACATGTCTTTGAAAAGCTGTTTCTACCTAATCAGTATTAGAGGAAAATGAAGGTTTTCTTGATGACGCTTCTTTCCTTGTCAGCTTTCGATTCAGAAATGATGAGCACGATATGATGACCACAGTTTATAAGATGTGCCCCGTGACGTCACAGAATGGAATTTTTGTTTCTTGTAAAAAAAAACATTTTATTTATCAAATTGATATCAGTGGTTTTTGATCCACGTGGGGTACAGAATCTCCATTTACTTAAAATCTCGATAGGTAGACTAGTTAGAAAATTATTAAACCGAGAAAAGCTCACTTTTCTTCTATTTTCTTTAATCATCGAGAGAAACTGCATTATTTAGTATTTTTTTTTTATTTTATCTATATATCAGGTGGGTCGGGAAATGAAACTGTCGACTTCTGTAGCCTCTCTGTCCTCCGCGTCTTCGCGTTTCTGCGCAGGCGCACACGGGGCGAAGCACATCAAAGTAGACTTCAAAGAGTCACAGAAGTGAAGCCTTGCCTTTCTTTCCATTTATGTTTTTCTTGGTGTGGAACAAAAGACTAAGCTGCCTGTGCCTTAGATTTAACATCAATGACTTATGAGCTACCAATACAATTTTAATAAATATTAGAAATGCCCCTTTTTTTTACTTTAGCCCCTCCCCCTCAAAATGTCTGTGCACGTCCCTTAGTAAGGAAAAGGCTTTTCTGTGTTTACCTCACTATTTGATCTTTTCTTGTGCTTCAGGTCAAAACATTCCTCGCTTCTTTTAAAATACTGGGGAAAAATAGAAATGTGCAAGTAATAATTGACCATCATTGAGAAAATGGAACAAACCGGCAAATACAAATCATACTGACATGCTCCATTCTGTCTGCACTAAAACTTATTTACTCCAAAACAGGCAATAACAAAGATAACTGATGGATTCTTTATGGAAAAACATGTTAGTGGTATGGTACAACAACAGTGTATCAAACATATTTGTAATGTAGTATAAAGTACGATAGTATGCTACTGTACATATATTATTTTTTTATATGAATAGCGATTTATACCAGTAAATACAATAAATAACAATAAGTAGTACAATAATTACAGTAGCATAATAATAGATTGATAATAGCGTAGCATATAGCATGTATGATACAGTAATTATAGTATTTAAAATACGAGAATAATAATAATAGTAGATTAATAATATTAAATAGAATATGGAATAACAATTGCAAAATAAAGACAATACCAATAAAGTCAATAGTGTGTAGAAAAGTTTACTTTAATATAACAGCATAATAATAAACGATCTATAATTATAAATAAATATAAATAATAATAATAATAAATATGTTAATAATGATAATTCATCAGATTCTAATTTCAAATAGAATGCAAATATATGTAATATTAATAGCAAAATAAAAAAAAAAAGAATAATAATTGACAATAATGTTTGAGTTGAGTCGTTCTTTCAAAGTAATGGTTTCTTTGTCCTAATAAGACCATGAAGGCACCAGACAACTGATGGTTTATAGCACATTAAGAAGGCAAGAAATGTTACAAATTAACTCTTGACAAAGCACCCTCGTGAACTAAAAACCATTTCAGACGACTCGTGAAGCAGTCTACCACAGGGAGGTGTGTAACCCCAAGGGCAAAGACAGACTCAGAAATGATTTAAAAATTAAAATTTAAATATATATATATATATATATATATTTATTTATTTTAGTTGTCTACTGCTGATTTGTCTACCTCAATTTGGACTTTGAGAAATCTCTACAAGATAATTGATTTCCTTAGTTTTATTGATTAAGAGGTTGTTTATCCTTAAAGTCCACTGTCCGAACTCTAACATAAAGTGGGATCCCAATGTTGCTGGTACCTCTCTAGATGGTTCGGGATGTTTGCGGGGTCGGCATCTCTTCTTTACATTCCATAATCTTCATGAGGTGGGAAATAACTGGAGCTGGTGCAACCTCTTGATGGGTAGAGAAAGAAAAGCAGTGAAAAGGAATTAGCATAGCTGCTGTTCATGATATTAACAAGCACAAGTTGATAATGTGTATTTGTTCAGATGTACTGGAGCACAAGATTATGATGTGTGATATGTGTTAAGTGTAGGACTCGCTAAATAGATATGTCTTATGCACTTAAACTGGGAGAGTGTGTCTGAGCCCCGAACACTGTCAGGAAGACTATTCCAAAGTTTAGGAGCTAAATGTGAAAATGCTCTACTGCCTTTAGTGGACTTTGCTATTTTAGGAACTACTAAAAATCCCGAGTATTGAGATTTTAAAGAGCATTATGGATTGTAGCCTATTAGAAGACTGGTTGATACATAAGAGCTAAACCATTTATGGCTTTGTAAGTAAGTAGCAATAGTATGTAGTTGATTAAAAACTTCTCGACCTTGTGAGAACTCTGGCTGCTGAAGTACAGGGATATCATCAAAAAAACCTGTTCCCCAGTGCTCAGGACATCAGCCTGGGCTAAGATTCATCTTCCTACATGACAACAACTTAAGCACACAGCCAAGACAACACATGAGTGACTTATTGACCACTTTGTGAATATCCTAGAGTGGCCCAGCCAGAGATATGACATGAACATCTTTGAACATCTCTGAAGAGACCTGAAAGTGGCTGTCCACTGACGGTCCCCATCCTACCTGATCCATCTTTAGAGAATTTGCCATGAAGAATGGCAAAGCTTAATGCATCATACCCAAATTGGTCTTGAGGCTGTAATTGTTGCCAAAGATGTTTCAATTAAGTACTAAAAAAAGTGTCTGATTACTTATGAATATATGATATCAGCTCACCAGGTTCTTGGTCCCCTCTTTTACTTGACCTTTTGGAAATCTTCAGTGCAGCAAAAGGTTTCTGTAGCCTTCCCCAGATCTGTGCCTTTCAACAACCCTGTTTTTGAGCTCTGCAGGCAATTCCTTTGACCTCCTGGCTTGGTTTTTGTTCAGAAATGCATTGTCAGCTGTGAGCCCTTCTATAGAGAAGTGTGTGCCTTTCCAAATCATGTCTAATCAATAAACTATTTCACAGGTAGACTCCAGTCAAGGTGCAGAAACATCCCATTTCTCGGACCATCCATCACCATACTACTCTGTCCAATACATCTGCCTTCTTTCAAACCAACTACCTGCATGTGTTCCTTCACCATAACCATAAACAATGTACTGTATATACATAATAAAATAATAAAACACTAAATTAACATGGAAATGAAGCCACCTTTTGAACTAATGACACTTGATGACAAAAAACAATGACAGGATGGAGTGGAGAAAATCAAGAAAGTATCAAACATATACACATGAGACTCATAACCAAAACAAAAGCACATGGAACACATTAACAAAGACAAGGCCTGCATATGGCATGCGCTTCGTTGTGGCTAGCATGCTAGAAGTTTCCAAAAACAAAGTTAAGGTGGGACAGTCCTGCTCTAAAATTGTTTTTTTTTATTAAACTTCTACCTTTAAATACATTTCAATAATGTAAAGGTGGAGTTTTTTATATTGTTATTGTTATTATTGTTGTTTAATGTACAATGCAGGTCATTGTAGTTGTACATTTTTAAGGTGGAGTCAACAGTAGATATTTCTACAGTAGATATTTCAGATGATTAGAATATGGTACATATATTTTATTCTTCAGCAATGTTCAAATAAAATATACAAGAGAATTGGAGGATGTCTCTACATCGCCCCCTGGCGTAGTCAGCTCTTGAGAGGAGGCCTCGATGTCGCCCCCTGGTGTGGTGTGGGAGAGGTGGTAGCTCAGTGTTTAAGGCATTGGTCTCTGCATCAGAAAGTCACGAGAACTGTGGAAAACATTCTGGATGTCCTGTACCCAAGAATACAACTCCCTCATCCCTGATTGATTACAGACCAATAGTACTTCTATCACATGTCACAAAGGACCAACTGCTCCATCTCAAAAGACCTACTTCAATCTAGACTACAACAACACCACAATAAGAATAACATTCTTTATTTATAAAGCGCATTCAGCACCATTCAATCTCCTGCTGATATGAGATGTGAAGCATCCAGCTTGACACATCCATGATAACACTTATTGCACTGTACAGATGTGAGGTCTGGGGTCCACTCAGTACATTAGACTACTCTGGCACAAATATCAAGCAGAATCTTTGCATGCAGAATTCTGTAGAAGGTTCAAAGAAAAACACCAACCAATGCATGGCAGATTCCCAGCCTTAATATTAATTGATGACAATACACTGAATAACATTTTCACCAAGTAATTGTTAGTGTCCTTCTGTGTTTTCAGATATTTTATTGGTTTAAATTAAATGAGGGGTTTCTCCAGAACCTTGATAGGGGGTTCAGAAATAGGGGGTTCACAAAACTAGTGCAGCAAGGTCTCAAAGATGAAAGGTATCTCTCGCTCAGGAGGTTTATTTCTTGCAGTATACACCTTCACATGTTCACATGTATTCACCTTCCTGCAATAGTTCACTTTTGCCAGACAAAGTACAAATTAAAATACGTTACTGTACTTAAGTAGATTTTTCTGTACTTCTTTACTTTACTATTTATTATTTGGATAACTCTTTACTTTCACTCATTACATTTTACACAGATACAGTTGAAACCAGATATTTACATACACTTCAGAAAAAAAAAAAAAAACAACTTTTATTTCTTTACTGTCATACATTAAATCAGAGTAAACTTTTTCTGTTTTAAATCAATAAATATTAACATATTTTTTGCATTTGATAAAAGTCCGAATCGAGCGAGGGAGAATTTTTATGTATTTTTATTATCACTTTTATCAAAGTCAGAAGTATACATACACTTCCTTAGTATTTGGTGGAATTGCCCCGAAACTGTTTCACTTGGGCCAAATGTTTTGGGAATCCTTCCACAAGCTTTCTACAATAGTTTGCTGGAATTTTGGGCCACTCCTCTTGACAGAACTGGTGTAACTTGGTCAGGTTTGTAGGCCTTCTTGCTCACACTCGCCTTTTTAATGATTCAGGGATTGTTGTCCTTAAGCCACTTTGTAACTAATTTGGAGGTATGCTTGGGGTCATTGTCCATTTGGAAGACCCATTTGCGCCCAAGCTTTAACTTCCTGGCTGATGTCTTCAGATGTTGCTTTAATATATCCACATCATTTTCTTTTCTCATGATGCCATCTATTTTGTAAAGTGCACCAGTCCCTTCTGCAGCAAAGCAGCCCCACAACATTATACTACCACCCCCATACTTGACAGTTGGGATGGTGTTCTGAGGCTTCAAAGCTTCGCCCTTTTTCCTCCAAATATACCGTTTATCATTATGGCCAAACAGTTCAATTTTTGTTTCGTCAGACCACAGGACATGTTTCCAGAAATGAATATTTTTTTCCCTCATGTGCAGTTGCAAACTGTAGTCTGGCTTTTTTATGGTGGTTTTAAAGTAATGGCTTTCTCCTCCCAGAGTAACCTTTCAGCTCATGGCGGTACAGTATTTTTTTTACTGTGGATAATGACTCTGTCTTGCCAGTTTCAGCCAGCATCTTCACAAGATCTTTTGCTGTTGTCCTGAGGTTGAGTTGCACATTTCGCAACAAACAACTTTCCTCTCTGGGACTCAGAATCCTTCTCCTTCCTGAGCGGTATGATGGTTGTACATTCCCATGTTTTTTATACTTGCGTATTATTGTCTGAACGGATGAAGGTGGGACCTTCAGGCATCTGGAAATTGCACCTAAGGATGAGCCATACTTGTGGAGGTCAACAATTCTTATTCTGATGTCTTGGTGGATTTCTCTTGATTTTCCCATGATGTCAAAGAAAGAGGCTTTGTGTTCGAGGTGTGCCTTTATATGCATCTTTATATGAATCAATTAACCTATCAGAGGCTTCTTAAGCTCAGAATGGAATCAACTGGAGTTTTTTTTTTGTTTAAATAAACTTAGTGTATGTATACTTCTGACTTTGATGAAATTGAAAATAAAAATACATATAAAATTGTCCCTTGCTCGAGTCTGCCATTTAACAAATGCAAAAAATATGTTAATATTTATTGATTTAAAACAGAAAAAGTTTACTCTGATTTAATGTATGACAGTAAAGAAATAAAAGCTTTTGTGGGTTTTTTTTTAAGTGTATGTAAATATCTGGTTTCAACTGTATCTGTACTTTCTACTTCTTACATTTTCAAACCAGGTTCGTTACTTTTGTTTTTATCTATTTGGTGAAATTATCTATATTTTTTCTTCTGGTTTTCAGACCATCAACCTATTTCCCGTCATCGCACGGCTTTTTCAGTTTACCACTGGTGTATCATTTAATGGTTATCATGCACCACAGATGTAGACTAGTTTACGGAGCAAACAATGAGCAAGACAGAAGGCAACAAGAACAGTATGTGGCTGACGTGGATGAGGGAGTCAGCGATGGAAACATGACTGAGAACAGAGATGTTTCTGATCACCTGGTCATCATCATCATATTTTCTCTGCTTGTGTTCTATATGGTGGATGTTCAGTCTGAAAATATTCATTAGGTAACAAAATTTGAAATGAATGAATTAATGTAGTGCACAATTTCTGTTTAACCATGTTATTGAAAATATAAATAAATGAATATAAAAGAGGCAAAATTAAAACCTAGTTAAAACCTAACACATGATTTTCTTTACTTAGATATAAAAAAAACAATACACTCCCCCAAAAATATTTTATAATCTGCAAAACAAAATGAGATATGTTCCATGTAAAAACCATGGAAACCATGAAAGATAAACCGCAAATTGCCGAGGGATTACTGTACACACATAATAACATATATATAACAACAAAACGCTGTGCTTTTGTAAAATAAAGAAAACAGACGGGGGGGGGGGGACAAAATATTTTTTGATTATGTAATCCTTATTAAAGTTAGAAGAGGTACAATTTCTCCGGTATCACCTCATTAACCGTCCGTGTGGAAACATGGCAAAGGTGTCCTGATAATTTACGAATTTAAAACACCAAAATTACTTTAAAACATTTACAAGAATATTTTATCTTCATGCTATGCTCAGTTTGGTTTCACTAATAATAAACATACATTTGCATAAAGCATCAATATTTGTCCATGCCCATGTTGATTAGAGTATTACAAACTTGAAAAGTATTAATTTAAGTTCGAATACATGCCATCTGACATTTCCTGGACCTGATTTTTCTTATGTATATTTTCTTGATACTTCAAGTGTCCAGTATCATGATATCAAAATGTATTTTTTATTAAAATGTAAAGAAACTATAAAAATAATAGTAAAAATGCTAAAGAATTACACATTTTTTATAGTCCAAGATTAAGATCGAGTGTAGGCCATGTTCTTACCTCACAATATTTATACTCACCAATATTTTTTTGGTGAGATTCTTTTTATTACTTTTAACATCCTTCAGTACATCTATACACTAACACCCATAAAAATGTATATGTACAGCGTAGGTAAACTAGTGGGTAGAGAAAATATGTAAGCAAACAATAAAAAAAATAAAAAAATAATAATAATAATAATAATAACAACAATAATAATAATAGAGGACAAACCCACTAATCAGGTGATTCTTTCAAACTTTTAAAGTATGACAAAATGGGATCCCATTTAATATAGAATCCCTCTGCAGATCCCCTGAGTGTGAATTTAATCTTTTCTAATTTCAAAAAGAACATTACATCCTCCAGCCAGGATGACACCGATGGAGGAAGAGGAGATTTCCAGCTCAGCAAAATTCTTCTACGGGCTAATAAGGAGATATAAGCAATAATGTTCTTTTGGGGTGTAGTTAGGGTAGTGTTTATATCGTTACTAGGAGTACCAAATATGGCTATTAACGGGCAGGGCTCCAGCGTCACCGTAAGGGCCTCATTAATGGCTCTGAAAATCAATGACCAATAGTTCTCCAGTGAAGGACAGGACCAGAACATGTGTAACAGGTTGGCTGGGGAAAGGGAGCATCTATCACAGGAAGCGTCTAGACCAGGGAATATTCTGGCCAGCCGCGCCTTAGTCAAATTAACCCTATGCAGCACTTTAAATTGTATAAGTCGTAGTCTCACCGAAGAAGAGGATGAGTGAATAGTTTTAAGTGCCTTTCCCCAGAAATCCTCAGATAGTTCTATAGCTAGATCGGCCTCCCATCTGGATTTGATCTTATCCAAATTGTGTGTTTGAAGGGACAAAAGCTGGGAGTATAAAATAGAAATCAACCCTTTATTAGTAAAACGAGAGGTAAGATTATCCAAAGGAGAGGAGGGGGCAAGATCTGGAAAGGGTGGGAATTTGTTTTTAATAAAACTACGAATTTGAAGGTATCTGAAAAAATTATTATGTGGAAGATCATACAATTTTCTGAGATTCTCAAAACTGCTGAATAGGCCCTCAGCATACAGATCTTTAATACATTTCAAACCCGATGTTTCCCCTACACTGGGCTTCGGCACAACGGACAGCCACCTGTTTGAGTTCGCCCCCTAGAGGTGGGAAAGCTGGGCGCAGCAATCAGAGATTATGAAGCACTTTTTTTAGAGAAAATATGTAAGCAAACAATCCCAGTAGGGAATGTAGTGTAGTGTTCAATGTAGTGTTTTTCAAAGCTATACAAAAATCATTTATTTCCACCTTCTATGCTGGAAATAAATGATTTTTGTATATAGGGCCTAAAATTGATGCTGTTTGAAATTTGTAGTGATTCCGAAACTGATTAAAAATTTTAAGAGTTGACAGCACTGTGGGGTTAGTTGTAAATTGGGAGGTTTTCATAGGTAAAGCGGAATATACCAAAGCAGGGAGAGAAGAAAGATGACATGTTTGTGCCTCAACTAGACACCAACTTGTATCTGGGCGATGAAGCCAAAATAATATCTTTTGAATATTTGATGCCCAGTAATAATGAATAAAGCTTGGGAGGCCCAAACCACCTGCATCACAGGGCCGCTGAAGAGTATGTTTATTTACCCTAGGAATCTTATTTTCCCAAATAAAAGAAGATATATATTGATCAATTGAGCTGAAAAAGGACTTTGGTAGAAAAACAGGTAACATTTGGAACAGGTATAAGAATTTAGGAAGAATAGTCATTTTCACAGAATGTATCCTACCCGCTAGAGTAAGGGGAAGACTGTTCCACCTGTTCAGGTCAGTTCTCATTTCTTTTAATTGAACTTTAAAATTAGCTTCAAACAGGAGCGAGAAAGAACGTGTCATGTTGATCCCAAGGTATCTAAACCCATTGGGAGAAAAACGAAAAGGTAATAGTTCTCGTTGAATTTGCAGAGCCGAATTATTAATGGGAAAACATTCGCTTTTTTCAAAATTTAATTTGTATCCTGAAAAGGCACCAAACCGATTTAGCAAAGAGATAATTAAGGGGCTGCTGGATACCGGGTCACTAACATAAAGCAAGAGATCGTCGGCATATAAGGAGACACGGTGTTCGATGCCCCCCTTATGATTCCATGAAACAATGTAGTGTTTTTCAAAGCTATTGAAAGAGGCTCAATCGCAATGGCAAACAGAAGTGGGGATAAGGGGCATCCCTGTCGCGTTCCCCGTGTCAGTGGAAAGAAATCTGATCGAGTATAGTTAGTCCGAATGGATGCTAAAGGAGAATGGTATAGTAGCTTGATCCAAGAAATAAAGGTATCGCCAAAGCCAAATTTTTTTAGGACTGCAAACAGATATGGCCATTCGATTCGATCAAACGCCTTCTCCGCATCTAAGGAGATAACTACCTCTGGATGCGGAGAAGGGACTGGCATATACATTATGTTGGATAATCTACGAATATTAAAAAAAGATTGTCTGTTTTTAATGAATCCCGTTTGGTCATCTGAAATTATTGAAGAAAGAACGTGCTCTAAACGGAGTGCTAGTATTTTAGATAGAATTTTAGTGTCTGTATTTAAAAGTGATACAGGGCGATATGATCCACATTGGGTAGCATCTTTATCTTTTTTGAGAAGAAGTGAAATCGATGCCTGCGAGAAAGTTGGGGGTAGAGAACCTGCTCCCACAGATTCTTTAAACACTTCGAGGAGGATGGGCGCAAGGTTTGTCTTAAATTTCTTGAAAAAGTCAATCGGATAGCCATCAAGACCAGGAGATTTGCCACTTTTCATGGCCATTATAGCCACATTAATCTCTTCGAGTTCAAGGTCATGTTCTAACCTTACTAACTGATCCGTTTGCAGTGAAGGGGTATCTAAATCATTTAGGAAATTATCCATATCCCCGGGGTCTGCCGGAAATTCTGAAGTATATAGTGAGGAATAAAAAGTTTTGAAGATGTTGTTTATTTCTTTCGGATTACAGGTTAAAGTTTGATTAGAGTCTTTAATCTGAGAAATAATCCGTGAAGCAGCTTGTCGTTTTAACTGGTGGGCCAAAAGACGGCTAGATTTGTCCCCGTATTCGTAGTAGAAACCACGTGTCTTCATTATTAAATGTTCTGCATGAGTAGTGGATAGAAAATTAAACTTTGTTTGCAAGTCAGCTCTTTTCTTACGTAGTTCAGCTGTTGGTGACTCGGAGTATTCTCTGTCTAAATCAACTATGGACTGAGACAGTATCTGAAGTTCCTTTTTATGCTCCCTGTTAACATAGGATGCGTAAGATATTATCTGGCCCCTCAAGTACGCTTTCAAAGTCTCCCAGAGTTCTGAATAGGACACTGTGTCTGTTTTGTTTAGTTCCAAAAAGTTATCTATGTTAACTGAAATAAAGTCACAGAATTTATTATTAGATAAAAGTAGAGGGTTAAATGCCCAAAGTGGCCGTTCTCTAATATTCAGAGGGAAATACAGGTCTAACAGAACTGGCGCATGGTCAGATACGACTATAGCGGAGTATTCAACCTTCCTGACCATCGACATAAGCAAATTATCTATAAAAAAATAATCTAATCTGGAGAAGGAGTGATGGACATGGGAATAAAAAGAGAATTGTTTGCCCAGAGGGTTTAAAAATCTCCAAGGATCTACGCAACCATTCTGTTTCATAAACAAAGAAAAGGTCTTTGCCATCTCTGAAGTGTTACTGTTGATGTTAGATCTGTCAAGCTGAGGGTCGATAGCACAGTTTAAATCACCTGCAAATAATAAATAATGTGTATTAAGCTTGGGAATTAGCGAAAGGAGAGTATTAGCAAAGTGAACATCGTCCCAGTTGGGCGCGTAGACATTAACTAAAATCACTGGGACTTGAAAAAGAAATCCGGTCACAATAATGTAACGACCATTGGGGTCACAGATAGCCTCGGAAGATGAGAACTGGACTCTCTTATTAGTTAAAATTGCTACCCCTCGTGATCTACTATTAAATTTGGAGTGGAACATTTGGCTCACCCATACTTTACGAATTCTAATATGATCATCCAGCCTTAGATGAGTTTCTTGTAGGAACAGTATATCTGGTTTGAAAGATTTAAGATGGGAGAAAATTTTAGCTCTCTTAACACGACCATTTAATCCCTTGACATTCCATGTCATTAGCCTCACTGGCTGACCTCGGTCTTCATTACACATGTAGTAAAAATTAAAATAAAAATTAGACACATGCAAGGGTCACAAAACATGTAGCAACTGTAAAATGTAAACAACAGAACTATAATTAAAAGTGCCATAACAACCATACGCAAACATTGCTGCCAACCCCTCCCACTCCCACCCCTTATTCGAACAAAGAGAGAACATTATAAAGCCTAGATCTAAGACCCCAACAGGGACTGATCGCAGAAAAAAAAAAAATTACATAAGCTTCCGAGAAACGCGGATTAGCAACGGTAAAAAATCTGTATCGTAGGTGTAGCTCCCATGTAGAACAGATATCGTAACCAAGTCATGTCGTCGTTTCACATTTTTAATCAGCTAGTAGCTAAACAGCGTGTGTTGTCGCAGTCATAAGTCTTGTGCAGCATCGGGTTTTACGTGTCGATATAGAGCCAGCACGTTAGCCTTCATCCCAGTCGGAACGATAAAACTCGTTGGCCTCTTCTGGCGTGTTAAAGTAGCATACCTTCCCTTCATACAATACCCGAAGTCTGGCAGGATACAAAAGACCAAATCTGACCCCTTTCCCGTACAGTCGAGATTTCACATCATTAAACGCCGCTCGCTTTCTCCCAAGCTCAACGCTGAAATCTTCGTGAAAAAACACCTTGTGACCCCGGAAAAGCACCCCCCGCTGCTGCCTACCGAATCTGAGGATGCGTTGCTTGTCCTGGAAAAAATGAAAAAGGACCAGGAAAACTCTGGGTTTGGGGTTTTTGGCCTGTGTATTGCTGGTAGGGACAGGTCCGACCCGGTGGGCTCGGGAGAGGACGAGAGGGCTGGGGAAAAAATCCCTCCCCAGTACTTCCGTGAAAAACTCAGTCATAAATTTAACCGGGTCTGAGCCTTCCAAACTTTCCGGGATACCCACCACTCTCAGGTTTGATCTCCGGGATCGATTTTCAAGATCATCCAGCTTTTCTTTCAGCAATGTATTCTCCTTTCGTAATGCATCCATCGAATTCTCAACATTCACCATCATGTCGCTGTAGACGTTCAAGCCTTCTTCCACCTCACGAAGACGTTGATCGTGCGCTTCGTAATAGGACTTAAACCAATATTTTTTTTATTGAATTTATTATTTTGCTTATTACGTAGGAAAGAAAGACAACAATGTATTGTTTCTTCCTATTATTATTGATTATTTATAGTTTAGTTGGTGAAGATATTGGGGGCATGACGTCTTTGGGGATCAATCTTATGTTCTGTACATACTTAAACATTTATTCCCTAAAAAATACATTATCAGCAATCAACAAGTTCTGCTGTTTTTTTACTGACTAATTCAGTCACTGGAGCAGCAGAGAAAACACAGCCTGTCCTGCCAAAAAAAATGTATTCTTCTTCTTTAAATAGTTTTGGCTTTGATTACTAGTTTAGGGAAAGACGCTGCCCTGGTTGATGGGTTTTGAAGTTGACTAATTGCTGTTTTTAATTAAAACGGTGGACGGAAAAAAAACACTAGACTAAAGTCCTATATGTCTCTAACTGTCCCAACAGTGTACATCGATGGCGTGTTATACACTGGATGGTACGGCATAGTACGGCTCAGGTAACAAGCCCTAATTATCCCTGTTTAGGGTTTTTAAGAGCTGTACTATGCCACCCTTCTTGTTTTTTGTTTTTTTTATTATTCTAGCCAATTTGTTTTTATTTGTGAAAAAACAAGTTACCTTATTCTTCTAAGGTCTGGTCAAACCCTTCCTCCAATTGTTCCATGTTTTCAAGGATTGTTGAAAAATCATCTGTCAATTGGCTGACATTTGAATTTTTTCTCTCTGTGTCAGATTCACTTTGGTAGTCTACAATTTGAATACAAGGGAAAAAAACAGGTAAAAATGTATTATGAATGTGTGATTAAAAAATTCTTGTGCTTTAAAATACAAAATAATTTCATAATATAAAGAAGATGTATAAAGGTAAATTACAAAATATTCGACCATGGTTTAATTGTGAGAAAAATGTAAATGCTTAGATATGAAACATTAGAAGCTTTCTTTTACCTGGCTCAATGCAAGAAGGTGGTGAGGGGAGCTCGAAAGTGTCGTCACCCATAGGCATTAAGGAATTAAATATATCTTTAAAGACACTGTCCACGATGTCTGGTGTGGCGTCGAATACTGCAGGTGAGGCTGCTTCACTGTTCGACTGGCTTCTAAATTTGTTCTTCAACTCTTCTCTAACTTCTATCAGTGAAAAACGTATCATAGATGCCACACCATCACTGAACCCAGGCATAAAACCATCATCACTCATTGGTTGTTCCTGAGAGATGTTTTGAAACTGATCTCTTGCTGAGGCGAATCTCAGAGCAAGCTGTTGCTCTCGAACCTGGGATATGACCTTTGCGAGTCCAACATCAATCTCCCTGATGATTCGCTGAGTGAGCTGATCCTTGAATGAGGTTGAGGTTATGCTCTCCAGGACAGCATCGATAATATTCACTTTTAGCTGAGCTTCATTGTCAATTGTTGCCTCAGGAGACTCGCTCGTCACCTCTGTACTGCTTGTGTCTTTCTCAGAGCTCTTAAACGTTGGGGTCTCGTCATCCACCTTAGAAGGTGACATGCGCTCCAGAATATCTGAGCAGTTCACCTGATAGATTATTCTCACAGCTTCCACAATGTGAGGCAATGTTTCCTAAAATCAAAGAAAATGAAAGAAATAGCTTATATCCATTATAAATTCATTACAAATATATTATAAGTACATTAAATTATAGAAATCATTTCTGCACATTTTCACTGCTTCTCTTTTAAACTATTGGGTATAAAAATAAACTATGGTTCACACAGTGGATAAGATCTTAAGTGCTGGTATTACCAAGATACATGTATTGTGTTGTGATGGTATATTTTTCTTACTTCAATATCCTTCATCGTTGTCATGGTTTCACCCGGGCAAAAAAACTTTGGATACATCTTATGTAATCTAGCAATCTGTCTTGATTTCCCAGGGCTCTTTGCTCCAGGTCCTTTTAATTACACACAACACATGCAATTCGCTTCATGTGCACCATTTGAACATTAACAATGGTTGGGTCGTAAGTCATTTTGTTCTGTTTAAAGGTAATATTGCATTTCTTACCAGGCCTTAGTGGCTCAAGCTCCCTTATTAGGTTGGAGGTTGGCATGCGGATGTTTTCTTTCGCCCTGGTGGCCACTATGTTCTTCCCATGTGCCTAAAATTACACAAAAATATTACCATTGTTTTGTTACTTTCACTTTTTTTTGCGATTAGACACAAACACTACAAAATGATTACCCTACTGATAGCAGACGTAAAATTATAATATAAACAAATGTATAATATACACTATATTTCCAAAAGTATTAGGTCACCTAGTCATAATTATGATGTGTGCTTTTTGAACATTTCATTCCACATTTATTCCCCTCTTATAATTCCCTCAACTCTTCCAGAAGGATGTTCCACTAGATTTTGGAGTGTGCTTATGGATATTTGTGTTCATCATCCACAAGGGTGTTACTAAAGGCAGGTACTGATGAAGGTGAGGAGATCTGGGGTGCAGTCAGAGTTCCAATTCATTCCAAAAGGTGTTTAGTAGGGATGAGATCAGAGCTCTATAGCAGACCACTTAAGATCTTCCTCTCCGAACCATGTAAACCAGATCTCACTTTGTGCACGGGGGCATCACCATGCTGGAACAGGTTCGGGCTTCCAAGATAAATTGAATGCACAATGTTATTAGAGCGCATCTTAAGTCGTCCTGTACAATTGAGAGCCTCCAGATTTGTGGTAACAGTTTGGATAAGAACCACATACAGCAGGAAAGGTCATGTGACCCAATACTTTTGGAAATATAGTGTGCATCTCATTAATAAAAAATAAGAAACAATATATACGTATTTTCTAAGATATTAAAGGTGTCAACTGATAATATGGAATAATGATCAGCGTACCAAATCTTCCTCTGGTGCTTCAGTGTGCTTCATTAAACTGCTACTCGATTCTGCAGCATCCGTCTGTTGTTTTTTTCTTCTATATAAATCAGACGCATTCTTTCAAATCAAAACATATCTTATGCATTCAGGCTCAGACATTTTGGGTAAAAAAATTGAACTGTGCAATGTCTTTATTTACCTAAGCAGCGTGTCCATTGTGCTCCCCAGTACCCCCAACCTGCTGGATCTTATCTCAGACATTTGACGCCGAGGCGTCGATCTGCGATAAATGTTCATTTCATAAAAACGTTCCATCGCACCGAAAGAAGCTGTGAAAACAAATCACATCGCATTAACACTGCAACTATATAAAACCATCCATGTAATAATAAAGTCATGTACTTTTTGTAAAGGCGTGTAAAAACCTGTTACTTATAGTAAAATGAATAAACTGTACGCTGCACATTTCCTCGTATGAGTAACTCAAGTTTGGTGTTACATATCTTTAGAAAAACTGTTTCTACCTGAACAGTGTTAGAGAAACATGTAGGTATGCTGAAAACACTTGTTTCCTGGTCGGATTCAGACTCAGAAATGAGGCGCGCGTCCGCTGACTGCTGTTTTAAGCTGCCACTCGTGACGTCACAGAATGCCACTCCGTTACCGTCTCATGTGTGTGGGGTCCAAACTCAGAACAATACCTAGGAAATATATATTATTTTATAGATAGATAGATAGATAGATAGATAGATAGATAGATAGATAGATAGATAGATAGATAGATAGATAGATAGATAGATAGATATACAGTACAGACCAAAAGTTTGGACACACCTTCTCATTCAAAGAGTTTTCTTTATTTTCATGACTATGAAAATTGTAGAGTCACACTGAAGGCATCAAGGGCTATTTGACCAAGAAGGAGAGTGATGGGGTGCTGCGCCAGATGACCTGGCCTCCACAGTCACCGGACCTGAACCCAATCGAGATGGTTTAGGGGTGAGCTGGACCGCAGAGTGAAGGCAAAAGGGTCAACAAGTGCCAAGCATCTCTCGGGGAACTTCTTCAAGACTGTTGGAAGACCATTTCAGGTGACTACCTCTTGAAGCTCATCAAGAGAATGCCAAGAGTGTGCAAAGCAATAATCAAAGCAAAAGGTGGCTACTTTGAAGAACCTAGAATATGACATTTTTCAGTAGTTTCACACTTTTTTGTTATGTATATAATTCCATATATAATTCCACATGTTAATTCATAGTTTTGATGCCTTCAGTGTGAATCTACAATTTTCATAGTCATGAAAATAAAGAAAACTCTTTGAATGAGAAGGTGTGTCCAAACTTTTGGTCTGTACTGTATATATATATATATATATATATATATATATATATATATATATATATATATATATATATATATATATATATATATATATATATACAGTGCCCTCCACAATTATTGGCACCCCTGTTTAAGATGTGGTCGTGGACTTCTAAAAATTCTCCTTTTTTTTAAAACAACATAGAACCCAAATGCAAAAAAAGATAAAAATCCAACCTTTCATTTAAGTACATAACTTTGGTGGTAAAAAAAATCATACATTTAGAAAAAAAATAATAATTTAAATCATGTGTCCCACAATTATTGGCACCCCTAACAATTCCTCTGAAAAATTTAATTTTTTATTTTTTTTTTAATATATTTTTCTGTAGTTGCTAAGGTTGGTCAGGGTATCTAGGGACTTTTAATTAGTAATTCATGATTTCCTGTTTCCCTGGGGTATAAATATGACGTGACACAGAGGCCTAATTCTCTTACCCATTTGTCAACATGGCAAAGACAAGAGAACACACCATTCAAGTAAGGCAGATGTGTGTCGACCTTCATAAGTCAGGCAATGGCTACAAGAAAATAGCCACTCGCCTTAACTTCTTAGAGGAATCATTAAGAAGTTTAAAACAACTGGAACAGTGACAAACAAGGCTGGAAGAGGTCCCAAGTTTATCTTGCCACAACGCACAGTGAGGAGGATGGTAAGAGAAGTAAAAAAATTTCCCAAGCTCACCGTCACAGAATTGCATCAAAGAGTGGCATCTTGGGGTCACAGAGTCTCCAAAACAACCATCAGACGCTCTCTACATGCCAACAAGCTGTTTGGGAGGCATGCAAGGAAAAAGCCTTTTCTCACTAACACTCACAAACGTAAATGTCTGGAGTTTTGCTAAGCGGTACTGGGACTTCAACTGGGATCGTGTGCTTTGGTCAGATGAGACTAAGATTGAGCTTTTTGGCAACAAACACTCTAAGTGGGTCTGGCGTAAAACAAAAGATGAGTATGCCGAAAAGCACCTCATGCCCACCGTGAAGTATGGTGGAGGATCTGTGATGCTGTGGGCCTGTTTCTCTTCCAAAGGCCCTGGGAACCTTGTTAGGGTGCATGGCATTATGAACGCTTTGAAGTACCAGGATATTTTAAATAAAAACCTGATGGCCTCTGCCAGAAAGCTGAAGATGGGTCGTCATTGGGTCTTTCAGGATAATGATCCAAAACATGTGGCAAAATCTACACAAAGTGGTTCAGCAGTCACAAACTCAAGCTCCTCCCATGGCCATCTCAGTCCCCAGACCTCAACCCAATCGAAAACCTGTGGGGCGAGCTAAAGAGAAGAGTGCATAAGAGAGGACCCAGGACACTGGATGATCTAGAAAGATTGTGCAAAGAAGAATGGTCAAAAATCCCTCTCTCTGTGTTCTCCAATCTTGTGAAATGTTATAGGAGGAGATTAAGTGCTGTCTTGTTGGCAAAAGGAGGTTGTACAAAGTATTAACATCAGGGGTGCCAATAGTTGTGGCACACATGATTTCAAGTTGTTTTTTTTTTTTCTAAATTTATGATTTTTTTTACCACCAAAGTAATGTACTTAAGTAAAAGGTTGGATTTTTCTCTTTTTTTGCATTTGGGTTCTATGTTGTTTAAAAAAAAAAGGAGAATTTTTTGAAGTCCATGACCACATCTTAAACAGGGGTGCCAATAATTGTGGAGGGCACTGTGTATATATATATATATATATATATTCTTCATTCTGTCTGGATCAGCCTAGATATGATGTTGAATTCACAAATGATGTATTTCTCTACTTGCTCATAACAGATATGAATGAATGGGCAGATATGAATCCTGAAGCCTAACAGATACTATAATACTATTATGATACTATAAGATATATTGTCCATTTTGTTCGCTGATTATATCCAGGACACACCAGCACGTCTTCTATTATAGTATGAAAAGCCAAACGGACTTTAAAAAATAAAAACACTGAGTTTTTTGTGCTATAAATAATGTCAACTAAATCATAATATTACAAAAAAAAAATGAAGGAAGATTTCATCTTAGATTTAATTAGTAGATTAAGTTGTTACATTAATTGCCCACTAGATGGCAGCCAGAGGCCACAAATGTCTATCAGATAAACCAGGGGATCCAGTGGCGGACTTGTACTGTGATGTGGATTATTTAGTACCGAGGAGCACAGAAACAATAACAACTTTTTAACAAGTTTTATTGACTTGGGGTTCCGAAACACTTACACATGAAAACACGAAAACACAAATAAATACAGGTTTAAATAAAGTCTTGTTTTCTTTTGTTTTAGTGAAAAACGTAAAATCAACAGAAAAAATTTATCAATATGCACCATATAATTTATTTATTAGCCACAAGATTATTTCTGTTTATTTAACCAGATACTCTTTTTTTCTTCCTAATATAGGATGAATTTATGTATCTTACATAAGATATGTATAACATTTATTCATTATGATGCATTAGGTGCCACTCAGATGAGGATGGGTTCCTTTTTAAATCTGGTTCCTCACAAGGTTTCTTCATCATACAATCTGAGGGAGTTTTTCCTTACAACTCTCAAAACAGATTCGCTCACTAGGGATACATTTATATATACTAAACTAATTAGCACTAGCATATAAATTCTTTTTTTATAACCCATTTATCTTTGTAAAGCTGTTGGAACGTTGCACATTGTTTAAAAAAAAAAAAATACAAATAAAACTGAATTGCAGCAGTGCTTGTATTTTGGCCTTATAAACAAGAGTCAGAGTTCCTAACACATTACACCTTCTTTTATTTACATTTTAATTTTAATGTTACAGTAGTTCCTGTGATAATGCACATCTAAACAGTCCTTCCCTCACCAGACTTTCTTTTTTTTTATCTCTTGAAATTAATAAGCAAATAAGTTTGTAAAATTATTCATGAGTGTGTCCTCAAAGTGCTGAAACGTTCCTCTCAAAACAAAAACTACAGCGAGCATCTATCAACAAACTTCAGTAAAATTCTATAAACAATAAAACAACAATTTCCTATTTTTTGCCACCTGAAACAAAGAATTTGAAATGTCCCTGCCATAGTCTAAACTTATTACCTTAATGTTGACACGTGTCACACTTCACTGATCCACTTTCAAAAACGAGATCAGCATCAGTTAACCTTTCTGACAGGAAAGATTACAGCTGGTCCACTTTCGAAATTAAAATAGACCACAACACAAAGATTGTTTGGAAATACCATCGAATTTATCCGATATAGCTGCTTAAGATGGCCATACAGTGACTTACTGTACAACAATTAGCCTTTGTGTACCCAAGATCTATGTAACTAAATGTAACAATCCGTCCATTGATAAAGTTTTGATTAATAAAATACTTGTGTATATATTTATTTATTGAACAAACACAAAGTAAAGTCAGGCTCCTTAAAATTGTATTTACACAAAATTCTTTATTAAACATTTACATATATGTTATAATAATAATAATAATAATAATAATAATAATAATAATAATAATAATTATAATAATAATAATAATGAACAGTTTAGCTAAGCACATAATATATGCATGTATACATTTATTAGCCTAGATAAATTCTGGCCTCTAACAAATAAGGTAATTACATGATACTATAAGATATATTGTAGAACAATTTTTTAAGTGCTATATTACACCAATCACATATTACACAACATTTAAACTATTTACAGCCGTAAAGGAACTTCCTTTGCATATGTCTGTGCTTGATTTTGATGCAGTCTTTTCAAGTAGCTAATATTTATTTAAAAAAATGGCATTTGAATTGTCTTCTGGATTTTTTTAAGCTCCATCTCTGCAAGCTTTGTTTATGATGTCCTGATCCAGCTTATTGACTCCAGCACAATACTTTTTGTTGATCAAAAGGCTTCATTCAGGTTTTGTAGAAACCTTTGAGCTGGGGACTGAAAGACATAGTCATCATTAGTATTGCCATTTCGCCAAACCTATACAGCTTTTTATTTAGCGTTCACAGCTGGCAGTGGGTGAAAAGTGAATACAGTTTGCAAATCATTCCACAATTCACAGAAATCCAGGTAAAATTAGTTGTTTAGGTTCGACGTTTGAGAAAGTTTAGGCTTGAGCAGATGAGCTTGAGAGAAAACGTTGTTGGGACGTTCAGCTAATTAGTCAATCTGGTGTGATATAAGCACATATACAGTAACGCATACATTTGTAGTTGCATAACGTAATCAGAATGGCTTTGAAAGGTTAAAAAATATTACCTACCACATTTAATCTTAATTATTAATTGAAATCTCCAAGGTCCTTTCTTACCCCAGGAAGGTATTGACGGTACACTACAAAGCAATCTAATGGCCTCAGTTTAGCATCTAATCATCTTGTTGATAAATGTAGATTAGGCTATCAATGCAGGTAAAAAAAAACAAAAAAACATGGCAATTTATCTACTGCAAATGTCACATGATAAGGACCTGTCACCAGACTGTGGTTTTGTGACTGAAGATGAGTATCATCAGGCCAAATCAGCCAAATATATCAATATACATGTATAACCAAAGATTCATACAAAATAGAGAGTCTACATTTTTGTGAATTTGTAAATATACATCACCTAGACAGTAAAACAAATTTTAATAGTAAATGGTATTGATGATATTTTTGTTCTGAACGGCATTTTATAATGTAAATCAACAGTACATGGTATTTGCTTAAGGCAATTTTAAACTTTTTGATTCAATGCTTTTTTTGACTGAATACATTTGAATGATTTTTCCGTATTATTTTTATCATGAGGCAAATTTAGTTAGTTAGTTTAGTTTAGTAAATGAAACACTAACACAATACTAGTTATTAAATGCACTTCTTTTCTGGTCTTTTGGGGGTAAAACCTTTGCTAGATTTTTAATTATTTGTGCGAATGCAGTCAGTTGTAATTTCACTGAATTTACTGTCTATAAGAGGAGAAAGGAGGAACAAGGAATTAAGCATTTCCACATACCTGCACCTGTGCTCTTAGCATTCAGAGTAAACATTAAACACAAAACCTTTATATGTTAAGAAAAATATTTGAACACATTATTGCATAATTGTACACATTTTCTAAATTTTCTGTTTTTTTTTTTTTTAAATCTGTTTTATGACTTTAAATCATACATGATTTCCATATGCAATGAGTGTGTCCTATTTTAGGGTTAGTATCAGATTTTAAAACTAGTGTAAAGTTGAAACTAAGCAACCAAACGTACTTCTTACAGCAGCAGTATCTCCTCTTACGCCGTCTATACTTCACCTGTGTGCAAAGAACGACAGGAGGTGAGAATTTTTAATAAGAAAGAACAACACTGCTTAATTACTGATATTAGTATACAGCACTATCATGTTAATGTTTACCTCTCTGCACCTCCAGACATAGATGACAGTTATTCCGATGATCAGGAATAAAACCAGAACACCAACAACAATTGCCATAATCATCCAAATATTCACTGGAGCGTTCTCTAAAAATACAGAACACACAGAACAATGTTAGACTACAAACAGTACCAAGTCCTTCTTAATTTCTTTAAATGATGGACCATTTCTCCCAATCTTCTTCAGTTTTTCAGTTGCTTGATTGCTGGCTCAGAATGCAGGTCAAAATTGGCTCATAATTAATTCATGATTGCGATTTTGCTTTTTGTTTTTATAAGACATATTCAGGAAAGACCATAGAATAATAAACAGAATGTACTTGGACATGGAGACGGGTTTCTACGCAAAAGGAACATTAAATGTTCTTCTGTTGTACACTAAATATACCTCAGGATATTGAAATGTATCTTGGTATAATACCGTGCTGTTCAGCATCAGTTCGTTCTGTATATAAAATGTACTGCAGTGTTTCGTTCAACATCTCTTATACAAAATCTTCTTTTGTTGTTTTACTTGTAAATTAAAACACAGAGAATCAACAATATTGCAATGAAACGTTTTGTTGAAGTGCTGTAACCTTTATGTGTGTAATGTTTACTGCCTGGTTCTGTGTCATAACTGAGCTCTATCTGAGTCTGTCTATACCCGTGTCCTGATGTATTATATGCACAGACTGCAAGTTAAACATTATGTTCTTTTAGTAATATGTGCAAAAATTTATCAAAAATGCTTCACATGAAATATTTTAGACTATTCTACCCAAAAAATGGACACCATCAGGAGCCAAGGATTGGCCACGATTGGCCTACAGCTATATTTCCTTACCAACTTTCAAAGTGAATGTAGCAGAAGTAAGCACTGTGGAATTCTTTTTGAGTTCGCATATCCATCGCCCTCTGTCCTTCAGTCCTACTGCAGGAATTGACAGCTGCATTGGATGAGGATTATCGAGATTTTGCAGAGATGAGCCATGGGGGGTAATCCAGTTCACTTCCAGGTCAGAGCTCATGGGGTGACCCAGAGTGCAGGTCAAGTTTAGTGGATAGCCCGCATATATAACTTTACCTGCTGAAGAAATAACTACAGGGAAAGGCAAAAATTAGGGACTATATGAAACAGTTCAGTAATGTAATTTTCAGACAAATTATCATCTGTGCGTAATCCTGCATTTTCCTACTAACTCATTTCAGTGCCGGTTACACTCACCTTGCAGCACTTCTACTTGCACATTCCTGCCGATTGTTTGTGGTCCGAACTTCAGATTGCAGGTGTAGGTCCCCCTGTTATTTACAGACACCTTGGAAATCTTCACATCAAGTACAGTATCTTTTACCTCTGACTCCATGAGTAAACTTTGTGTGCCATCGTGGGACTTCCAGGCAGTGGAGGGAGTGAAGTTTAAATCAAGGAGAATGAGAGAGGATTCAGAACGGTTCAGTGGACTGAAGCTCCAACTGCCTTCTGGCACACCTACTTTATTCAGTGTGGACCAGGTCATTTTTGAGGAAAAGGAACAAGGGATATTTAAATTATAGGCGGAGTCATGTGTGTAAATGGGATCTGGTGTAGAGGGTGCAAGATCTGGGAAAAGAATAGGGAAGATATGCTTTAATATATATGATTGCACAAATTACTGTTTCCTGCTCTGCCTCTTCCGTTATGCTACATTGGTAAAATCAATATATTTGGACACATCTTGACCAATTTGCCAAACAATCTTACAGGTTGGATAGTCAAAAATTGTCTGTCCACAACTGCATCCCTCACTACTAATATTGCAACACAGGTAGGACCAACTCATTAATTACAGCATTCATGTCTATAGTCTTAAAATGAAATGCTCAACAATCACATATGGACAAAATGCTAAGGTGTCCACATACTTTTGACAATGCACAGTTGTCTCAAATCAATGTACATCATTATAATAATAGTAGGTGTCAATTCTAAAATTAACTTTGTTGTTAAGCTAATTTATGGATCAGAAGTGCCTTGTTCCACATCTTCAACTGACTGTATTAGACTGTAGAAAGGACATTACTTATAATCACATACTCTGGCTCTCATGATATATCTCACTTTGTGGTGTTTATGATTTATAATCACACTACTGGTGTCACCCAAATGAAGATGGGTTCCCCTTAAAGTCTGGTTCCTCTTAACGTTTCTTCCTCATACCATTTAAGGAGATTTTTCCTGGTCACAGTCAACCCAGGATTGATCATTTGGAATAAATACACATAGTTTACTTATTTAAATGTTTGCATTCTGTAAAGCAGCTTTGAGACAATGTCCATTGTGAAAAGTGCTATAGAAATAAACTTGAATTGAATTGAATAATAAACCACCGTATGTATCCACTTGAATAATGGTAGAACTGTGTCCTATTCAATCTGTACTTACCTACAATGGTGACATCAGTCATGGCTTTCAGTGTAAAGCCACCATTATATTTCAGTTCACAAGTCCATTTTCCACTGTGTTTGGCGGAAACTGTTTTCACAGTCAGAGTGTTTTTGTTCATGGATTGTTGTCCAGAATAAATCTTATTATCAGGCCCAATCCATTGTACACTTGGGCGAACAAGCACAAATGCTCCTTGATCAATTTCACAGGACAGTGTGAGTGCGGCATTGACTAACAGTGGTTCCTGTGCATGTACACTTACTGAAAGTAAGAAAAAGAGAAGACAGTTATCTCGTCTACCATCTTTAGCCACATTGTCACAAGTTATGCAACAGTAGATACGTTTTAAATGTATCTCAAGATTGATATTTTAACACAAAATACAAACCGTTCTGTTGCTTTGCATTGACATCGATTTACAGTAAATATGCAGATTAAATAGTGGTTCTATGCATGATTTCACAAATTGGGTTGCCATCTGTGTTTCACTGATGCTATATATTTACTATTACATAATAAGGACATGTATGTTTTAAGGTTTATACTTTTTTATAATTGATTTCTTATTAAAACTTAACTAAAAAAACAACAGGATGGGAAAAAAAACATGTCAGTGCTAGGGTCTTGCTTGTTCAAGTAAATCCCACAAAGGGGCCCCTTATCTGCCAGAATAATTCAGATTTTTTTCTGAAGTCATGTGTAAGTTTTTCAAAGCGAAAAGATTAGTCACTTGTGCTAAACACATCTTGAGAGTTGGTACATGAGATGATGACCATAGAAAAATATACGTCTTTGCCAAATAAGTCATACAATTTAATAGAGTGTAAATCAGGTTTATACGTTTAGTAGTTCTTTGTTTAGATTTGTTTTATTGTTGGGCAAAGTTTCAAGCATGCAGAGCATAAAACCTAAAACTATTCTAAAATATCAGTTACTCTTTGTGACACTTTTGGCATGCATCATCACATGAGTAAATTATACTTCTTGTATAGTAAGCTTTAATGGAAAAAGCCAACAGAAGAAGCTTTACATGTTTCCTCTTTCACTACTTTCTTCTCATTTATAGCTTAATTCATGTTTTTGCAATTTATCTCCACACTTTGAGTTTTCAACAAACCCAGTTGCTTTTACACTGCGTTAACATATATTTGTATGCGATAATATAAAATGCACATTGGACTGTTTTAGTAATGATTACATGGTGAATATTCAATGCCTAAGAGTTATTCCTAAGACTAAATTGCACTCCAAGTGTGAAATCATCTACAGTTGTGTTCAAAATTATTCAACCCCCACTGAAATTGATTGTTTTGGTCGGTTTGACATTGATTATGATCATTCAGTCATCCTGCTTACAATTAAATCAAAGAGGCACGTGTAGGTCAGACAAATATAACATAACATTTATAATGAAATAACCACAAATGTCTTTTCTGAGCTCACATCATTATCAGTTTTATTCAACCCCCAAGTGACATTCAATCTTAGTACTTAGTACAACATTCTTTTACAGTTATAACAGCTTTTAAACGTGAAGCATAGCTTGACACAAGTGTCTTGCAGCGATCTACGGGTATCTTCGCCCATTCATCATGGGCAAAAGCCTCCAGTTCAGTCACATTCTTAGGCTTGCGCACTGCAACTGCTTTCTTTAAGTCCCACCAGAGGTTCTCAATCGGATTTAAGTCTGGTGACTGCGATGGCCACTTCAAAATGTTCCAGCCTTTAATCTGCAACCATGCTCTAGTGGACTTGGAGGTATGCTTGGGATCATTGTCCTGTTGAAAGGTCCAACGTCTTCCAAGCCTCAGGTTTGTGACGGACTGCATCACATTGTCATCCAATATCTCCTGGTACTGAAGAGAATTCATGGTACATTGCACACGCTGAAGCTTCCCAGTACCTGCAGAAGCAAAACAGCCCCAAAGCATGATTGACCCCCCGCCATGCTTCACAGTAGGCAAGGTGTTCTTTTCTTCATAGGCCTTGTTCTTCCTCCTCCAAACATAGCGTTGATCCATGGGCCCAACAGTTCTAATTTTGTTTCATCAGTCCACAGAACACTATCCCAAAACTTCTGTGGTTTGTCCACATGACTTTTGGCATACTGCAGTCGACTCTTCTTATTCTTTGGGGACAGCAAGGGGGTGCGCCTGGGAGTTCTGGCATGGAGGCCTTCATTACGCAGGGTGCGCCGTATTGTCTGAGCAGAAACTTCAGTACCCACATCTGACAAATCTTTTCTCAGTTCCTCAGCAGTCACACGGGGACTTTTCTCCACTCTACGCTTCAGGTAGCGCACAGCAGTCGAAGTCAGCATCTTCTTTCTGCCACGACCAGGTAGCGTTTCAACAGTGCCCTTTGCCTTGAATTTGCGAATGATGCTTCCTATGGTGTCTTTTGGTATGTTTAACATCTTTGCAATCTTCTTATAGCCATTGCCCTTCCTGTGAAGAGTAATCACCTGTTCTCTTGTCTTCCTGGACCATTCTCTTGACCTCACCATGTTTGTAACCACACCAGTAAATGTCTAGAAGGAGCTGAGTATCACAGTCATTTTAAAGCTGCCTAATTGGTGCTTATTAGGCTTTATTGCTGCTCCCTGATATCCACAGGTGTTTTCAATACCTGATTGAAAACACTTCATTGAACCTCTGTTCTTCAGAGTGGTAGTCTTTAAGGGGTTGAATAATTATGTCAATGAAGAATTCACAAAAGAAACATTTACTACTGTATTACAAAACTAATTGATGTCATTTTAGTTGCATATGGTTCTTTAAGAAGTCCTTGTAGGATTTCATTCTGAATACAATTACAAATGTACAATAAATTCCCTAAAACCATTTCTAGCATTGGGGGTTGAATAATTTTGAACACAACTGTATATAACATATGGTAAATGCTGTGTACACATCCTTTATCCTATGTTTTATTAACTCAATAAATATCAACAGATCTGATCTCTGTCTTATTGACTAAAATCTAACCATTTTAAGGATTGCATCACTGCTCATCTTACCATTATAAAGTTTGTATGTGGTTGCATACTCATTTACAAGTTCATGCTGTAAACATTGGAAGGTCCCAAAGTCACTAGCATTAACACGTGAAATGATAAGAGAAAAGTCTGATGAAAGAGAGATTCGCCCTTGCCACTCAGTATTCTCTGTCATAAAATACACAAAAACAAATTAATTAACTTTCAGTTTGTAAATGCAACATGAAAATGAGATGAAAAAATGAATAGATCCTTGTTACAGCCAACCTGCTCTGATAGAAGGATTTGTAGGGTTCCTACGAATCAATGAAATACCATTGAAGGACCAGTGGACGTGAACGTTTTCCTCTTTCCCCCATTTCGTCCTGGGAAGAGTAACAGGGTTACCTACCTGTGCTAAAATCACCTGCGGTTGTGCTGAGAGAGAGAGAGAGAGAGAGAGAGAGAGAGAGAGAGAGAGAGAGAGAGAGAGAGAGAGAGAGAGAGAGAGAGAGAGATTTAATTGTCGAATCAATTTAATCATATGGCCCAGATATTACTGAATGTATTCCAAGTGAGTTCCAAGCAAACAGTTAAAGCACAGTTTTGTACATAATTAAAACATTTCATTTAGTAAGCATTTAAAAAAGACTTAAGATTGACTGCATGTGCATTATGACATAGGTTTAAATTTTGTAGGGATGCATACAGTGTATATTCACTGACATAATGTTTTATGTGGAAAATCTACAGAAACCATTCACGGTCAGAGTTGCAATGATGCAGAGCTGATTTTAGTTACATTGGGGGGGTAAGGATACACTCCGAAATAGATGCCAGGGTTACACTGCAAGGTATCACACAAAGACACACATATTTAACATAGCTAGTTCACCTCCTCACATGTTATAAGAGATACGTTTGGAGGGAATTTGGAAAAGCAACTGTAACAACATATAATGAGAAAGAGAGAGAGAGAGAGAGAGAGAGAGAGAGAGAGAGAGAGAGAGAGAGAGAGAGAGAGAGAGAGAGAGAGAGAGAGTGAATGAATGAATATTGGAGGAATGTTCAGTGTGATGTCCCATTCCAGTTTGGACTGCATGGTTGGTATTAATATTTGCAGCTGTCATTTTTCCTTTAGTTAGCACATTCTTTTCAGCTATTAGACACACCTCTGGTCATCAATTCTAATCTATTGATGGTGTTTGTTAATTATGATTCTGAACGATACCTGCTGCAGATGAAGATGAGTGAGATGAAGCCAGCAGGAGTAATAATAATTCCAAGAACATCGTTTTGGCTACCAATTCAAAAGAGTAATAATAATATCCTGAGGAGAGAAATCATAAATATGATCATCAATAGATTTACACACATTTATTACACATTATTTATTTTTACAGAGCTCACATTTTAAATCTGACAGATACGTGTCTTACAGTTAAGCGGAAGGAAGGGGCTTGTGGTGGGCTCAGATTTTTCACAAGATTGAGTGAAGCAAGCATGAGAGACAGTAAGCTTTGCGGTGGGCTTTGGGTTACAGACATAAAAAGCGAGGGGCATCAGGCAGGGACATGAAAGAGAAGCAACTCTGAAAGAGGGTGCGAGAAAGCGAGCTGTGGGGGGTGGGGTTGGGTCTGAGATTGTGTCAGGAGTAGATTCTTATCCCTCTCTTCTTAACCTCCTCACCTCCTCCGCCCTCCTACACACCCCTTCTTCCTCCTCTGTTCCACGAAAGACGGATCTCTCCACGCTCAGGAGGAGAAAAAAAGATGCCACAAGGCGCTGTTAGCGGTAGGCTGCGCTGGGAGTGTGGTGTACAGCATATGGAGCTTTGTTGTGTGTGAGATTTCTGCAAATCTCCTCCATTTCTTTCTTTGTGTGCACACTGATACTGTAAAAGGTCTGAATTTGCACAATTAACATTAGAGCTGTTTTTTTTTTTTCATCTCAAAAGTTTATTTTAGATACATTTGAAATTTTTGTAATGTTTTTTTTATTGACTTTATGAATGCATCGGATGAGAACGCATTCATTACTCAGCATTAATTTCCATTGGTAATTTCTCAGTAATGACGCAGGTATGATTTTATTAGTTATAATTGCACTTGACGATTAGTTCCCAGAAGACAAATAGCATTATTGTCACTATTAATTTTTTGGGAAGGGGTTTTCAGTGGTTAAGATATCGAGTCTTGAGTTCAAATCCCAGCACCACCAAGCTATCACTGCCACAGGCCCTTAACCCTGAACTCCTCAGATATATACATGAGATGATCGTAAGTCATCTCATGTATACATTTGTATACATGTATATCTATCTATAATGATATACATGTATTTGTATAAATGTATATAATTTGCCCTGAAGGGTAAATAGTAAAATGTAATACTATAAAATAAATAAATAAATAAATAAATAAATAAATAAATAACAGTAACTGTTTTCTGAATGTTTTTCTGATTTCTTTACTGACTCAACTGTATTGCCTTTAATGAATTGTTTTTTATTTTATTCCGCAATGATCACTGATTTATTTGTAAAAGTTGTTTACTTTTTTAAGTAAGACAGTTTAATTATGGTGAGACATTTTCATGTAAATAATTTCTTAATTATAAGAGTGTTTCAGAGCTTAACATTACCGTTAGGATCTATTGGCACATCCGTGTACATTCTTCATGCGGTATTTCTTTTAGTGAAATGCCTCATTTTAAGTTCTACGTTAAAAATAATATCACTTCCACACAGTTCAAATATGCGTGTCTGAAGAAGGGCTATTTGTGCTACACTTTTTTTTTTTTTTTTTTTTTTTTGCATGAATGTGTTCAAATGTATTTAAAGGGAACTCACATACCCACATTATTCAAACCCTGATTTGTAATAAAGTTTGTTTATATGACATAATTGGAGATTATGGTAATAAACTCACGACGAGCTGCTCAGTTCGGTCATATCGTCACCCTCGTTTTTAACAATATATCACACAAAAAAAATTAAATAGTGACACAATGCAAAAAACATGGTGTTTAATGTTTTTATTCAGTGATAGAATGAGTCTTGAGTCTCTTGAAATTATCACCAGCAGAATAAATAAATTATTTTAATATTTTATATAACCATGCATACGATTGGATTATGGGGCGCATATTTCTGATTTCTGAATGGATCTAATTCCTTCCTTAAATCAGTGGATGCTGACATTAATATGATATTTCTAATAAATGATCATAATCTTTCAAATATTTACCTGTTGTCATACTCTTAATACACACCAATGCTTTTCTTCTACAAGACTGCTGATGCATGTTTTCCCACAATGCATCAAACACTAACTTTTCTGAAACCCATTTATGGGATGTATTATACAAATGCATCAGTGAAGCATTTGTCATCATTGAAGTTTTGTGACAAGTCTATAGACTGAAATACTGAACTGAATTAGGCAAAAAATAAACTAAATTAGTCAATAGGAAAAAAAAAAAAAAAAAAATTATATATATATATATATATATATATATATATATATATATATATATATATATATATATATATATACAATATTACAAATAATCCAAATAATCTTAAATAAGCACAGCAAATATGGAGACAGCGAGAAAGCTTCTTGTGCTTAAAGAAAGGCAGAGGTATGAAAAGGTGTTGAAAAAGGAAGTGCAGTTAAAAAGACGAAAGATGTAGAGATAGAAGAGAGCAGAAGGCTGCACCTGACGACTTAACCCAGAAAAGACAGATGATCAGGCTGTGGTCAGAGCCAAGGTTCAACAGAAACAATGCAATGCAGCAGATTCGAGCATATTGAGGACATGTTTATAAATTTTAAAATGACTTTAAATCCAAACCCTTGTAAAAACTGAAATGCATGATGTGCATTATGATTTAGATATATGATATTTTGATAATATGATATAATATGGCAGTAATTGTATTACGGAACAATTTTCCAATCACCCTTTACAAAACGAGAACCAGGATTCTGCTTTATCGCACCATAAAAATTAAATAATAATCGTGCATACATTTTAAATTACATTAATCTCATTAATTATGTGAATGAAATCTACATATGTATTAAGTAATAGAGGAAAGAATGTGACATCATCGTGCAGTAAGCGAATAGAGAAGTGAGCATAAATTCTCAGAAAAAGTATACTGTTTTTTTGTCACCGGAATGGTACGCTTATCTTTTATTATATTAAATATGTGTCTTTCACCAGGAAATGTGCATATAGTGTACAAAAAAATCTACTAAATCTATTAAAATTATAATTACATTTAAGATAGGAAAGTACATTAGTATACTACACACATAAAAGTGCATATTAACGATAATAACAGAAAAAAATACGCTTAATCGTACAGCCCCTGCGTCAAGAACGTGCCCTTGCTTATTACCCTTTTCAGTGCACTGGGAGTATAGATGTTTGTGACGAATCATAATTTTGTCATTTAAAATGTAATGATGATGTGAAAATATCAAAATCAAAAAACGAATCCTATGTGATTGTAATATTAATGAGTTTTAACGACTAACGACAAAATATTACTATTAAGGAATCTCATCCAGGCCATCACCAAACAAAAACAACAAGCAGAACAAATAAACAAACAAACCATCAAACAAACTTGTAAAGAGATTTCTGCTTGTAAGTATATGTACCTGTGAATATTTCGAGAAGACTGTACCTTGATCATCCGATGTTTGTCACTCCCTGTGCTCATCAGCTCTGTTCCTGTGCAAGCTATAGCGGTCCTATAAGGTATGTTGACCCCTCCCTTTCCTCTGATTGGCCTAACAGGAAGAACAAGATGTCCAGGATTAGAATATTGTCAAATCTTTTGTTTTTGATTAGCTAAAAAACGATGACAATGACACTCATGAATATTGATGATTACTGATCATCGTCATGGTCACAATTCTTGTGGATTTCTCGTTACCTGTCGGTACCTGATTAACCTCATATTAATAACATCGTAGTGAAGACGTACGCGCTGATATAGCTTAAAAGATACGTATTTAGGTATATGCATATTACATATATGTAATATGTAATAACACCACCATGCATATGTTGTATAATGGTGTTAATGAAAAAAATATATGTTCAATCTTGTTAATATAATATTGCAAATTAATGAAAAAAAAAACTAATAAAATAAACAAAAAGGCCATTATTTTGTATATCAGTGACTCTGATCAGTCACTTGTTTTGTTAATTCATTTTATATATTGATATTCAGTGTATAGTTTACTTGATTGCTTTATACTTAGTAACGAATCGCCTCTGTCCACGCAGCACAGTATGGTTTATAAGGTATTCTCGTTTTGTCTTTTTTTGCAGCTGAATAAGGAATAAGGAATTCCGATTTGTAATCTTCTACTTCAGTGGAATGAAGGATTATAGCTTGACTTGAGATGCGTCATTTGGTGTTTTTATGTTTTCTCTTCACTTTTTCTGTTCTGCTTTTTAATAATGCGACATCAGGAGAACATCAGATTCTGGCCTTACTTACATATTCTTTTACTCTACACTATTGTTATTGTTCTAATGCTTTATTTAGAGAATTAAGAAATGTTAACAACTGACATTAACAACTCGGCTGATATGAACAGCTCACAATGAACAACAACGGCGTGTTATTTGTTTTTGAAATTCAATAAAACCGAACAATGTTTACAGAGAGTTAATCCATCCATCCATCATTATTTAATAATAATCCCTTATAGAAATAGAGGCACTAATTGGAGATGTTCTACATAATTACCTTTTTTTTTTTTTTTTTTTTTTTACTCTTTTTCTCACATTGTAGTTCAGACCTCGTGTAAACCAACGCTCTGACTCTGTGCATTCATTTATTTTAATTAAGCCTGTTAACATGAATTCTATTTTACAAATGTTTTATTTAGACATTTTACTTTTAAACGATTGTAGATTATCCACAGGTTCATTTGTGCTATTTGGCAGCAAATGGTGTTGATGGGGGGGGAGAAAAAAAAGTTTTAACAATAATGCTGACTTTTGATTTCATTAGAAAACTTCACATATGAAATATCTTATTCTTGTTTTTGAATACAGAGTCCCTCAACTTCTCTTTTTTTTTTTCTTTCAATTTCATTTTATTTAATTTGCCCACTTCCATATTTTTGTAAAAAATGGTCTTTGTGAAACATAGGTTGTATATAAGTCCAAGAATTGACTATAAAGGAAAATTGTCATTCGCATTTGGATTCATCATACTGAAATTTTCACAGCTTCACAGCTTTATTTAGGTTGTTTATGAATGCAAATGATATTTGTTGAAATCATCGTTATGTGCCATTTTACTAAGGACACTAGGTGGGTTTCTATTTATAACCCGTTCAAAATATGCAATATAATATAGAATAGATTTCATAAGAGTATAGTCTAGTCTAAGAGTTATAAAGTTATACAGGTAAAAAGTTTAAAGTGTAAGTTTTGATAAATGTAAAGTTATACTCTATAGTCTAAGAACTAGTTTTACAGTCTCAGGCTAACTTCGAGGTTTTACGGAGTAAGTTCTGGGAAGAACACAATATGGTTAGTTCTTTTTACTGACATGATGTTATGTACGCATAATTTACTAAATAATGATATAAAAAAATGCAAAAGCAATCTTTCTTATTCTTTCAATAATGTCCACAAGAGTAGGTTAGGGTTTGATAAAGTTTACTCACACTGTCAGTATGAAGTATCAATAATGAGTGTGGCTCTCTGCTTGCGAATTCGTAAGAACTCGCATGAACGAATGTTTAAAGAAAGTTAAGTTGTACTTGTAATGATCCAGTGCATATTCTCTGCTGATTACTGTAAAAAAGGCTCTAGTAAAAGAACAGATACTGTAATCATAAAGACTGTTCTGTTGTCGTTCCAAGATTCACAAAATATACATACATCCTTTCAAAGCACTTTGTACTGTACGTGTTCACTCTATTACAGCTGATTGATTTATAATCTTATCATCCAGTTTAATGGATGGGAATGGGAAACTTGTGAATCTGCTGTAATCTCTTAAACTTTCTTCATAATGTCTTCTCATGGAGAGCTTTTGTGCTCTGTCACATGGGGGTTTGCTCTGAAAAACTAATCAGCCTTATAACAATGTCTATTATTACAAAATGAAGGTAGAAAAAGAAAGAAAGAAAGAAAGAAAGAAAGAAAGAAAGAAAGAAAGAAAGAAAGAAAGAAAGAAAGAAAGAAAGGAGGCAGCGAGTGACAAAACGCATTTCTGCACGTTAATTTGTTCAGGAAATGTTGATAAATTGACAAACATTATTGTAAAAAGACGAAAATTATAGTTCAGGATAAGGTGCAGGAGTGACTCTTATCAACATGTTCAGGTAGATAAAGAGAAAGGCAGCCTCATACGGAGTAACAACGTGCTTCTGTAGGACAGGGGTGGTTTGCTTAGGGGAACCACATGAAGGTCAAAACAAACATGGCTCCTGCCTCACATCTGTCTTTGAGGTTTCACCCTTCTTTCATTTGCCTCTTCCTGCCTCGCTTAGTAAATCTTACAAAAAAAAAAAAAAGAAGAAAAAAGAAACTTGCTCATGTACAGTAGCTCAATTCTACTCCAGTTTTATTGGGCCGTCCATTTAAAGGATATTTAGTGTAGAATTTAGACAAAATATAACATAACAATAGAGTAGTTGGGGAAACCTATAGAACCTCTGATTCACAACTTTGAAATTTTCATATAGGGTGTTTTGAGAGGAAAGACCCAGTTGCAAGGGATCCCTCATTACTCACACTGTTTGAGGGAGTAGGGACTGAAAACATAACCATTACTGAAAGAGAGAAAGACTGAAAGGAAAAGAGGAGGAGGCGATTTTCAATTAGTCATCCTCCTCAGCAACTGCTATAAATAAAAGTTTGAACATGTTTTTGTAAAATAGTGCAAACGGACTCAATTCTTGTTGCTTCAGCCTTTTTTGAGAATCTGAATTAATAGATTGTAACATACTAAAATTAGCTCCTGGGGAGAAACCATTCACCCACTCCTTACCACCTATCTCCATGCAGCAATCTCTCTCTTTTCTTTCAGTAATGACTGTTTATGTGTTCAGGCTACATTCTGTCAGTAAGGGGATCCCTCAGACACGCATGTTAATCATCATGAACTTTCAGACATTCCCACACTTTGCTCATTCGAGACTGAATTAACCCACAAAAATGCCTATAAATACATTGATAGACAAAAATAAAGTCATGATGGACAGTTGAATTTTGCCAGAAAATATAGTTCTAGAGAAGTAACGCTAATCTCTTTGCTTTTTTGGGGGGGTAAATCTCTTTCAGTCAGTGATGTAAGTCACCGTGGGCTTTAAATGTACACACAGTAAAATGTCAGTGGAAAAAAGCTGGCTGAGCTGAGTGACATTTGGTTTCCTTATTGTGAAATGTAATTGAATATCTTCCATTACAAATCTCTCTCTCTCTCTCTCTCTCTCTCTCTCTCTCTCTCTCTCTCTCTCTCTCTCTCTCTCTCTCTCTCTCTTAACCACTGCATGTACTGTACAACATGGCTTCTCAATTGCACATTGAAAATCATTTGACTTAGCTCAGTAAAATTCCATATTTTTTTTAATCACCTGCACCTTCTATATGTCACCGAATTTCTGTTAATGAAGATATTTACGGATTGGTCTTGTGGATTTTCAAACCTCACAAACGTCATTTAAAGCTTTCTTTAGAGCAGAGGCTTTGAAAAGACACAAATTTGGTTTATACTATGGCATTATGTATTGAATCGGAAGGTCAGAAGATGTGAATCCTTGTTCTATAACAGCACCTCTCTGGCAGTAGCTGCAAAACAGTTCACAGGTTTATATTACTAAGCTCATTCTGATTCAGGTTTTCATTTCTATAGTAACAGCAAAGCCAGGGATTTGTATGGCGGTTCATTCATATTACATTATATTACAAGAATATATTGAATATGGTGGCATTTTCTGTGAGAAGATGCTTATTAAACATTTTTGGAAGTATTATTCAGTGTCAGTGCTTCGTAACAGTCAGAAGCAAAGCTGTAACTTTTATGCTTTGCGTTTTCACACACAGGAAAGGCTTTAGTGTTTTGTGTTTTCCTGACAACGTGACAAACTACATTTGTTTTTTGTTTTTTAAAAAAGCGCTTGTGAGAGAACACATTACCATTGTTGTACTACAGTGGTACTTATTAGTTTCTGCTCTTCCACAATATTAAAACATGCCTCTACGTGAAAACGCATGACATATTTCTCTGTAAAAATCAAAAAGTTATAATTGCTGAGGCATAAGTGGAATAAAACACTTCATGACATGCTGTTACAGAACACTGCATTATTTTGTGTTTTTTAAATAAAGGACCCAGAATTTAATTTCTAAGTGACAGAACTATACCTAGCATACGTTGCACTGTCGATGCCGATACAGTTACAAAATTAAAATGTGCCGATAATGTGTGGCTCTATTCTAGGTGTGATTAATGAGACAGCACTGCTAAATATAATTGTTAAACAACCTATATACTCTGTTTTCTTTCTTCATATTGAATTAATTTAGGCAATAGCTTAACTGACAAACACTGCAATGGGGACTAGAAGTACCCAAAAGATCTAAAAGAACCCAAAAAAACTTCCATTCTGAGATATTTTGGAACTTAAAGTGTGAGTAGCAAGTTCATTAATTGGAGTAAAATCTTTGATAAGCATTTTGTCTTTCTCATTTGACCAACATTTCAATAAAGCTAGTGAAATAATAATTCATTTAGTCATAAAAGTCTGGTTAAACAGTATATAAAAGTTTAAGTGGCAAACATCGGACATGAACAATTCTCTTTTCTGAACAACAAAATACAACCAAAAAATCTCCAACTAAAAGCAGTCACAAACATGTAGACAGACAAAATTCACAGATTTTGGCAACATGTCAAATAATTTCAAAGGATATTTCATAAGCAGACAAACAATCAGGTCTTTACATTATGCTAGCTAATTTCCAGGCATGATTTATTTTTTGAGACTCCAAAAGTACACACAGCTGTTGACACACTATTTATTTATCAATTTCTTTGCACTATCACACATTGAGCTCTGTGTATTAGTGGGCGCTGCACCGTCACTTGAGGATCTCGTGTACCGTAACAACTGTATATAGTTGAATAGACAATTAAAGCCATTTGACGACTTGTTTCTCACACAGCACAAGTGCAAAACAGCCATCAAGAGTAAAACTTAAAAATGTTATTGGATCTGGATGTAATTGAACATTTCATCATGTAAAATACATTATTGTTGTCTGCTTCGCTTTTAGAGCAACACAAGCTTTTATACAGCTTACATGTAAAGAGTGTTACTGTTTGCATTATCACTCAGGGGTAAACAACAGCAGGAGATTTTTATACAAGCTGAATCCAGGGAATGCAATGATTAAGACTCAAATCCAAGCACTGTATGTGTAAAATGTAATGTTCAAAGAAACGCTTTAAGTGAAACTCCACCAAACTGTAGCCATAAATTAATGTTAAGTTAATGTACGTTGAAGTACGAAGTGTGTTGTGCCTCGTGATGAACTCGTCTTGAAAAGGAAACAAAGTCAGCTGCTTTAACCGTCTATAGCAGCACCTGAAACAAGGCCTTCTTCAGAAAACCTTGAAAAGACTGAAATGTCTGCAGAGATGAATAAGCAATGAATGATTTGTAGTGCTTCTGTAGTACAGAGTATTTATATATTAATAACTTGATGAAGTCTGTGCTAGTAAAAGTCAAAGATAATGGCTGACTAACTACCTGCTCCTTACAACTGCTTCTGTTTTGCTTTAATAAAACTTCCTTCCTTTTTCTAGAATATTGAAAAATACACTACAATGTGCATTACATAATGACTATTCATAATGCACAATATACACAATAAATTACTTTTATTTTCCTAAGCACAGGTTCAGAATGGAGCTTGGAGGTACTCGTGATCATTACAGTTCTTATGAGTGAACGCCATCAAAAACAATACATTACAGACATCGACGCCATACAGTTACGAAAGCTATCAATGCTCCTTGCTCCTCTCCAGCTTCACGGTATGTTCAAGGCTGAAATATAGTACATGTTGTTCCACCCTAGTCCTTTACATTCCTTTTACACTTGGAGCATTTTGAGTGCTTAATGACATTTTAGACTGTTTTAACTATTCAACCGTACAGCAAAGTGACACAAGTGGGAAAGAGAATATGAGGGTGTAGGAACACACCCAAAGAAAATGGGTGGTATGTGTGGGCTTGGGTTGAAGTGAAAAGGAGAGAAATGTGTGTATGACACATTGTATGAAAAAGGGAATCCTAGTCTCAGTATGAAAAGTAGTCTTGGGTGTACATGAGTGGATTGTATACTGAAATGTGTAGCTTTTAACCTCACTTATAAATGTATTATTAGTGAACTTTGTTCTATAATTCTTACATACTGTAAAGCTGCTTTAAGAAAATGTCCAATGCTAAAAGTGCTATAGAAATAAAATAGAATTTGAATTATTACTGACAGGCTATTTCTAGGTTATTTTATTAGTGCACACAAAGACACAGTAACACTATAAACTTTGACATCAATACACTATATACACTATAAACTTTGCCATCTAGAACAGGGGTCACCAACATGGCACCAGGTCGCCCGCAAGGACCACATGAGTCGCAAGTGGGCCTTTTCTAAAAATAACTGACTATAGCGCCACTTACCAGCGAGCTGCATCTAATATTTTTTTAAATCACACTTGCATTGGTGTGAATTTGAAAATGACAATATATTTAAAAAAAAACTGTAAAAATGATTCATATGAGATCTAGAGCTAGCTGGTCTCCAAGTTGATTTTTGTATGTTACATAATTGATAATCTGCACAAACGTGATGCAACGTAGACGTGATCATTTGAAAATGTCAATACTTGCAGAGATTTATAGAAATAAAGCTTTGCATATTAATATTTATCTGTTTCCTACCTTGTTAAATCATTGTTGTTCATTATTGTAAGAAATCATTAACATGATTAGTGTCTTCACATAAATAAATATCCTTAATTATTAATAATAACATATAATTAAAGGTAAATTGAGCAAATTTGTTATTTCAGAAGCGTGTACCAAACTGGTAGCCCTTCACATTAATCGGTACCCAAGAACTAGCTCTCGGTTTCAAAAAAGGTTGGTGACCCCTGCTCTAGAATATAGAAAAATACACTACAATGTACATTACATAATGACTACTAATAATGCACAATGTACACAATACATTACTTTTGTTCTCCTAAGCACAGGTTCAGAATGGAGCTTGGAGGCACTCGTGATCACTACAGTTCCTATGAGTAAACGCCATCAAAAACAATTAATTAAAGACATAGACGCCATACAGTCAGTTACGGAAGCTATCAAAGTGTATTAGTATATTATGTATGGCAAATGATTCACTGGTCAGGTTAGTGTGAGACGTACTGAAATCTGAAACAATGCATTGTAAACAATCTAAACAATAAGAATAAATCTGAAATGATAGAAGATTATCTATTATTCTATTAACTCCTGCTATAGACGGACAACCCATCCAAGATGTATTCCTGTCTCATGCCGAGTTCCCTAAATAGGCTCTAGATCAACCACAACTCTGACCAGGATGATACGCTTACTATAGATGAATGAATAAATAAAAAAATAAATAAAGCATGAATGCAAATTTCTGCCTGTATATGCTTAAGTCCTTCTAGTCAACCCATTCCTTAGCCTTTCTGTCTTGCGTTAGTCCACCTCGTTTTTGTGGTACGTCTCGCTATGTTCCATTTTGCTTGAGTGTATCTTGTTTTAGCTCATATAGTGTTGTTTGTCTAAATTCAATCCAACATTCTTTGGGAGATTTTGCTGTAACCCGTCTTGCTTTTGAGTCCATCTACAGACCTTGTTTCATCTCTACGCATTGTTTTTATTCTTCTTGCTTGCAGTCTGTCTTGCTTTAACCCTTCTTGCTTTTGTTTATTTAATGTTTGTCTGTCTAGTTGTAATCCAGTTTGCTTTTAACTTGTTTAGCTTAAGTCCATCTAGTTTCTTGCTCGTCTTGCTGAAGTCCATCCTTCTATAGTCTGCCTTACTTGCTTTTGTATATCTTGCATTAACCCATTTTGCTTTTTTGTCGTTTTGCTTTAGCTCGCTGTGCTTTAGTACGTCTTGTTTTGGTCTTGCTACATCTTGCTTTGGTTCATGTTGCTTTAGTTGTCCAGCTCGCTTTATTTCATCTTGTGTTCAATGCAATTCAATCTCACTTTTCATCTGACTTGTGCTTTGAACAATGGACATTGTGACAAGGAATCATTAATAAACTAATAATAAATATAAATATAAATAGTATATATATATATATTTATAAATATATAAATATATACTAATTAATAATTTAAGTATATACATTTTAAATTTATAAGAATTATCCCTTTAGACTATGTTACTTCTTGTCTTCCTTTTGTCTGTCTGTCCTTTTGCCACAGCCTCTTCCTCAAAATAAACTGATAATACATTTAATTATCTACCCTAGATATGTAGTCCACAGTTGCAACCTTTATGCTAGCACAATCTATTGGCTCTGTAATGCTAAGATGGCAACATATATTCAACTTCATACACACATCTTCATCTACCTCTTTACAACCTCTAATTAGTGCATTTGCAATGAAGCAAATGAAATGTTTATATTTGATTTTAATGTAATGATTTTAAACTTCACTATCACTGAAAACTCAAAATATGGAATGAAAATGAAATTGAAAGAATACACCTTTATTTTATTTATCTTTGAGATTTGTTTGAATGAAAATGACGCATGGTCAGTAGATAAAACTTGGCTTTTATGGTTGTTTTCATCTTATATACTATCGTCTATCCTTGTGAGGATGATATTCAGAAATTCAAGAAACATGAGTTCGACACACGGTGAAATCGAGTGCCAACAAGGACCACTGTAGACTTGTCCTGATGGTTTTGTGGTATATTGTGCGTTTTGCTCAATTCATGAAGTTTAACACCTGAATGTGTATCCCTGTGTTTCCTAAATGGTGTCGTTAATTTTATAATTTAACATACAGAATGTGTTTTTTTTAATACTGTTTAACATATTTATATATATTACATTCTGTATTCAATATTCAGTATTGTTTGTACAAAACTTTTATTAATATTAAAGTTTTGAAAAAGTAACACAAATCAACTAATAGATTTAGATCTCTATCAGCAAGCCTGAAGAAGAGTGGCAGGGAAAACCTTCCTGAGATGATATATAAAAAAAACAAGAACTGATGCGTTTAAAGCATAATAATATTAATCATATTTTTATTATAAAGTCTCCAGCTGCCATTTTATAATTACAATAGCATAGGTTTGTTTTCGTCGTGTATCAGGTACGGTTGAATGAATAGGCACCACTTGTACAAGTCAAACGCAAAGGTAAGGAATATTTTTTGATTGACAAAAATGAAATGTTTAATCATTTTCAAACATATTCCCCAGTGAATGTTAGGTATTATAATGATCTAGCAACCGATAACCCTAGTGTATTCGAACTGTATAACTTACCATCTCAGCGTATACATACTGACAAAGGGGAAAGAATAATAACGTGGACGTTAATCTTTAACAAATGAGCTCTTTGCTATGTCTTCTTACTTTCCACTTCTATCATATCATTAATGACAAAAGCAAATAAAGTCCTTAGTATTTCAGATATTAAGATCCTACAAATTTAATGGCATTTAGATTTTAACATTATAAATAAGCAGGTGTCACAGTAACACTGTCACAAGTCTGACAGTGAGATTTAAAAAATACATGAGCTCATCATAAATGACACTAAATAATAATTGTCAGAAATAAATTGAGCAAGTTGTTGGCTTGGTCCTGTGTGTTGTTCTATTACTATGTTGCGATACAGTTGAGAAAATTAATAGAAAATCAATAAAAAAAAAAGAAACAAAAATAATGTAAGACAATGGTTCTTCATTCACTGCAGTTCCACAAAACGATATAGACATAGAATTAAAAGAGCTTGGACTCGATACACACCTATAAATTTCTTATCAGAACCGTGAATGTTTACGTTTTGATGAGGCCTATGTGCTTATGGACAGAATACAACAGCTATTTACTTGTTAAAAATACCCATTACTTTTTTAGATTCTTCCAACTTATTATTATTTGTATTTATATGCTTATTTCTATTCTTACAGTTGGTTATCATATAAACAAAGTATAACGCCACATACGTCTACATATGCAACAGTCGTTATTGCATTGATTGACAACAGAACCAGTAATCACATGTTTAATAGCATCACTATAAAAAAATATCTATATATATATTACACAGTTAAAGTTTTAAATCTAACTCAGTGAGAATGTTAGCACTATCTCAGCTACCATGCGATTAGCAGTTTCTTGAACCTATTGACTATAAAACCAAGTCCAAGCTCGATTGAGGCACATCTGAGAAAAATTTTACTTAGAATCAGAATTTTGATATAATTTAAAAAAACTAGTACTTACAATGTTCATGTAATAAAAGCAGTTCCTTATGCTGAGCCTCACAGAGCTCCAATGACATTAAAGTTCTTTAACGCTCAATGAACAAACACACACATACACACACACGGGACAGGAAACAGTGCTGTCATCTGTCTCACTACTGAAGAGGACTGTGCTTAGTTTACCTTCACCAGCAGTGTCAGCTTTTCTACACTACACTACACGACAACCTCAAAGTTCTCTCCTCCCATCAAGACCACCATCAGAGCCTCCAGGTGATTTGTGAGTGCTTAGATTCTTAACAGGTATAGGTCTTTCTTTTTTTCTTTCTCTTTCTATCTCTCCCTCTCTCTCTCTCTTTCTCTTTAGCTCTCCTCTTATGTCAGCCCCCACCCTTCACTTATATTGCAACCGTGTTTCCTATGCATCCCTGATTAGAAGTCGTCACAACCTTGTAGCTGCTGTCCTGCTGCCTAGCAATGCTGCTGTCAACATTTTATCTGGATATAGCAGGAGCAATGATACAGCGTTGTTTTTTTTTGTTTTTTAATTTTTTGTATACTCTCTTATAGCTGTTTTATATGTGTATTAAGATATGTGCACCATCTATACCATTGTATTTTTACCAAAAAACCCCACACTGCTATGTGCAATATATATTATGTTGTACAGAGTTTTTAGAGCTTATATCTTTTCATTATGGAAGATATATATCCATATACTTTTAATAATAGAAAAATAATAATAATAAAAAATATAATCGTAATAATAGAAAAATTATAATGTATTTACTTGAGTTAGAAATGAGTTCGAAATGAGAGTCTTTGTACAATCGTAATAAAAAAATATATACAATTATTAACTATTAAAATTATATATTATTTAAAAAAATATATATACATATATATATTCACTTTTAATAATATATAATTTTATAAATATTTCCTTTTTTAATACGATTGTACAAAGACTCTCATTTCTAACTCATTTCTAACTCAAGTAAATACATTATAATTTTTCTATCATGGTGGTTTCCTATCAAAACCTCACTGGTTATAAAATGAGCAAAAATAAAAACACACACCTCTGAGTCTGTACTGTGCCACCATTTATTAGCTTTTGCAGCTGTTTGGGGGTAAGCAGGAAAATTTATATAGCTTCTATAGCCTTCTTGTGTGGAGAGGTACTGACTCGATCAGTAAAAAGTTCAAGTTTACACACTAAGGCTTCTATATTTAAAGAAATTATAAATAATGGTTTCTGTCTGTGAGCAATTTTTTACTTCAACAACAATCGTGAAGCCATAATGAATGCATAATGAATTTGGTTCCTATCAAGAATTCTTCCTCACATTGTCTGCTCCACCGTTATCTCTAACTTGTTCATTAGGGATAAATGTGTGATTTTCAAATGTATATTATGTTAATCTATTTATTTCTGTAAGGCTGCTTAGCAACAACAAATATTGTTAAAAGTATAATACAAATAAAATGGAATTGAATTAAAATCTATTCGACAGAACCCAAAGGAAAATTCTATCCCTAGTTTATATAACAGATTCATTTACTTATTTGAGTTCATCCTAATTTCTTGATCAATTTTTTGTTTTTAAGACACTTAAAAGCTTTATATAGTCCCATTTTCTGTCCAGGAATGTATTCCTGAAACGCATAGTGCCATGCACAGTGGAACCTGGCAAACTGAAAGCAGCACTGACTCAGACACGTGAACAGATAATATAATAAGTTCCTGACGATTCTGTTTGCAAAACCTGGACCCACACTGAGTGCTAATGTGTTTGCTTTCTAAACCACTAACATATGTGTCAGTGTTTTCACCCACCACTCAATGAGAAGTTTGTATGTGTGTGTGTGTGTGTGTGTGTGTGTGTGTGTGTGTGTGTGTGTGTGCGTGTGGCCACCTGTGCAGCCTCTAACACCACCTGTACCAGTGCAAGCGGGAAGTGCTGCTACTTCATGCTGGTGCAAATGTAACGAAACACACATACACATGTATTTGAGCACACACGCTGACACACAAGTTTTATTTTAATGTGTAATCTTGAACATATATACAGTCAATGTTAAATTCCTCTAATTATGCAAAATATTTATGCAAAAAAAAAAAAGCGTGTCAAGGATATTGATCTTATTTACAAATGACAAAATATGAGGGAAAAAAGAAACATGCTCAATCAAAACCTTATTATATAAATTAAACAAAAATAGGAAAAATGATAAGATGATTTGAGAAAGAAAATGAACAAGCCATGATCTGCAGCTATTAAACTTTACAATATCCTGCTTTATTGATCACCACAATTTGACACTTTGACTCATAAATCGTGTAAAGAGCTGTAATCGTGCCTGGAAAGAGGAGGAGGCCGTGCTTTTTTACCTGTCCTGGGCTTCCCTACAGGCCTTTAGAGACAAAACAGTATGTAATATTAATGAAATTGCATTATATGTGTCTGAAACAGTCAATAACAAAGATTATTTAAAGCTTCAGATTAATTAAACTGGGGCTGAGTCACAATAATAAATGTTTATTTGTGTGTATGTACTTTTGTGTCTATATATATATATATATATATATATTTATCTTATTTTACATTACAGGAAGAAAAAGCTACCTGGTACACTTGCAGTAATCCCTTGGTTGCCGCATAGAATTCAGTTTATTCATCCTTCTCTGTGGAAAAAAAAGCCTCCTTGAGCTACTTTTATGCCTTTATTATTCTGTTTAATCATTGACTTATATATTTATTTTTTGCTTACCTTTATCCGTTTGTTCCTTTTGTAAATCCATACAATGATGATGACAAGGACAATCAGGACTGCAATCGACACTGGGATAGCAACCCAGAGCCACAACTGCATACCCCTGACACTCTTGTGCCATATGCTGTTTTTGTTCATCTTCAAATCATTTTCTAAAGTAGAAGTAGGTGTTGCGCGCACACGCACACACACACACACACACACACACATACACACACACACAAACACACACACACACCAAGAAGTAAGCATTGCTTGGCCAGTTTTTTTTTTTTATTCTGAGAAGATTTTAGGAAGGCAGTTTAATCTCATGCAAGAATTGTAAGAATCATTTGGATGAAAAGTTAGACTTAGGCTAAGACCACTACCTTTGCATACAAAACTCATCCTAAATAGAGAACTTTTAGGAATTTGGAGTATGGTGTTCAGAAAGCATCATATTGTTCTCACCTGAATCAAAACCTTCTCTTTTTAAAACTGTCAGGTGCAACTTTTCACTCAGCGAATTTCCACCTTCAAACTCCAGAGTGCACACGTACACACCAGTATCGGCTCGCGTCACCTGACAAAATATTGAAAAATTGTATCTATATTTACATTATGACATAGAGGCACATGTTTTATAATGATGGATGATGAAGAACTGAATACATTTCCATAGTAAACAGAGGCATATCTATAATTTAGAGTCAGATTTAAAAAGAAACACAATAAACTTTTATGGATTTTCACCTTGTTCAGTTTCACACTAAAGTTTGCAATCAGCTCCTGGTCACTGAAGGTGACTCTATCACTGACACCACTGCGATTCCACTTGACAGTGTTTGCTGTACTTATTAACACAGGGAAGTGAACCTCAGATGAGGGCTCACGCTTCCAAAGGCCCCCCTTGATAGGCAGCCTGTTTTTGCCAGATAGTAAACATGCAAGCTCTACAGTGTCCCGTTCAGAAACCGTCACTTCCCCTGAGGTTTTTAGAGGACCTAAAGAAAGTAGACTGTTAGTCGTATTAACAAAAGAATCACCAAACATTGTATTGCACAGTGTTTAGAAGTCCTGTAAACAACTTTGCCTACCAAATTAGGATTCATATGTGTAACATGGAAGAGACATGAGAATATATTTTAGCAAACATACCAACAACTTTGACCTCCATGGTTACATTTATCCGAAATAACCCTTTCTCATCTCTGATCATGCAGGTCCAGGTTCCAGCATTATCTGTGGTCACGGATTTTACATTCACCTCCTTATCTTTGCTATATGATGTGGAATTTGGGTTGAACCACTGGAATGTGTGTTTATTTGGAGTAGAGCCAGTAGCAACATCACAGCTCAGTTTGGTTCCACTGTTATACGGCACTGTAGATGGGTTTGCTTGTGCTGAGAAGGGGAAAAAAAGAAGAAGTAGAAGAAGAAGTGAGAAATGAGAAAGAAAAAGCTGATATTGTCATGCAGAGATGTTCGTTATAACTACAGACAAGGACGGAACATACTTTAGTAACTGTACTTCATTGCTATTGTACAAGAGTGTATTTCACTTTATTAGCAAATATACTGGAACTGATTAGTATTCTACGGTTCAAAACTAAAAAATAAATAAATAAATAAAACAGTATGCAAATACAATGTATTCTCTCTCTCTCTCTCTCTCTCTCTTTACACACACACACACACACACACACACATATATATATATATATATATATATATATATATATATATATATATATATATATATATATATATATATATATATATATATATATACGTCTGTCAGAATGAACATGTGAAATTAATTTAATGACATCCTTTCTTTACTTTTCTTTACTAAAATATTTATTCACTAAACATTTGTTTTGCAGCTTGATCAAGCACTAAAATCTGCCATGAGCACACATCTGTCAGTTAAAACCGTCCGTGTGGAAACATAGCAAATGTTCCGTTTGGTGTCCTGATGATTTATGTCATTTAAAACACTATAATTACACAAGAATATTTTGTCTTGATGCAAAATTCATTGTATGTTGATTATGGTTTCACTAATACTACATAGACAAGATAGAGCATGTGTTAGAGTTAATTAACTCATGACAATCAATATTTAATCATCGCGATTAAATATTTGAATCAATCGACAGCCCTTGTTAAAATACCGCATCATTTTTATACACTGTGTATAACGGTTGCAGTCCGTCTCACCTGATGCCAAAAAGAGTTTGTACTCAGTTGTTTTGCACGTGTAGACTCCAAAGTCTTCCCTCACCAACGAGGCGATCTGCAACGAGGTCCTGTCAATCCGGGCCCTCAAAGCAGTTTGAAAACTACCTTCAAAATGAAACCGTTCACACCATCACACAACCACATGCAGCAAAAGACCATGTAAGGAAAACATGTTTGTGTTGGCGTAAGTTTGATGTTTACTGTGAGACCAATATAAAGGAAACGTGAATAAAAGCATTTTAATACCTTTGCGCAATAATCCTGATTTAGCTTTGGCGAGCAGTAGCTGGTTGTTCAGTTTCCACTCAATTTCTTGGTTCGTGTTTGCATCTTTGCAATCCATTTTTACTCCATCTCCAGTTCTTTTATAAATGACTTCACAGCTTCCGATGGTAACAAAAAACACTGTAACAAGGACAGACTTTTAATTGAGTTAAAGTATATTGTCACATCATTATGTTAAGTATGAACTGATGTGTGCTGATGAATATTTTCACTCACCAAAGGTGATCCAAACGATGCATTTTGATCTAAACATTTCTGCTCATATCTTTAAAAGTAAAAAAAAAATAATACACTAAGCAATAAAGAGATAAAGAGATATAGATATATAGATAGTTTTTTTGTTTAGTTTTTTTCCCCCAGATGGTAATCTAAAGATCAAAAAAATGAGGCTGCAAAAGCCATTTCCGTTTATAACTCTTTCTGGTTTGCTCTTCTGTGCAGCGTTCGAACCATGTGCATGAGAAGTTTCTCATTTCAGCAAGCATAAATAGCAATATAATTATGAATTTAAATTCAAATATAGAATATATATTAATATTGTTGGCAATATATTATGATTGCAATGTATAATAATTGCCAACAAACATACTTAAATAAAGCTTTAGTACATAGTTAAACAAGCACATCTACAAAGACCATTATTTAAAATGTATTGATAGACTTTTCTGAAGTACTATGCAGAATTGTAGCTATTGCTGATGCGATATTTATTACAACTATAATTACCACACAAATAATGAATGATTTAATGATAGTTACATATCACATGTCAAAAGACAAAATGCCATTGTTTAACAATGATACTTTCTCAACACTACAGAGAGAAATTATAAATTACAAAGAGAAATAATGTTGCAAAAACACTGTAGTAAGCAGTAACTTGTTACTCGAACTTTTCCTATAGATATATCAAAACTGCAAATCCTTTTTATAAAAGGGATGAGGGTCAGTTTTCTTTACTGTAATTTATATATATATATATATATATATATATATATATATATATATATATATATATATATATATATATATATTTTTTTTTTTTTTATTTTTTTTTTTTTTTTTATTTAAAAGTTTCCACAATAGATTTTCCCTCAAACTGCTCAGTGCACCTTAAATTTATATTTATGTTTTTAAATACAAATAGTGCAATTACATTTAAATAATGCAAAAGGAAAAATGTGTAATCATGTGTTTAAAACTTGGATGACAAACAGAATCTTTTAAACGTATAACAATATAAACATTTTACAATTCACGTTAAATTTACATTCTCGTGTTTTCATTTTATGATTAGGATTATTATTATCATTATTATAAACATTTACAATACAAAAACACTGCCTATAAAAAGAGACAATAAAAATTCATTTACTAAATTCATTTATTTCTTTTTCTCACTTAAATTTGTTTTTCTATTTAATTTCTTAATTTCTTAAAAAACATTTTTACTCTTGAAAATTTTTGATTCAATAATCCAAAAAAAAAAAAAAAAAGACAGAAACTAACAATCCATTAAGGAATTGTTTTGTATTGAGATTAAAAGCATAAATGTGATATTTTGTGATACTCACATGAGAGTTGAGAAGCCGGTGTGTGCTTGACTGCTCTGTTCAGTAAAGTAGGTTCGTGTAGATTTGTGAGCAGCTGTTTACAGCAGCAGAGGAGGAGAAATGACAAGGAAGACAAAGAGAATAAGAACAGAACGGAAGAGAGAGAATTAAGAGGGTGAGACAAAGTTGTTGAGGAAAGGTCTATGGCACATTACAGCTCTTCAGTACTTGTGTCTTTTTAGGAATGAGGAATAGAAACGAGCACAGTCACAATTCATCTTGTTTGCTTGTGTTTAGGCCCATAATCAATAAAAACACTGTAGCTTCCAAGACTGCAGGAAATGCCTATTACAGTTACACAGTAAACATCAGATTCATGATACACTATTAAGTTTTATTAAGAAGTTTAAGTAATAATTTCATAATATAATTTATCAGATATTTTTAAGCCTACAATTTATTTTCAACATAGCAACCAAAATTCTTAAACTTAAAAATCCTTCTTCAAATACAAAAAAGACTATACAGGTGCACTTTAATAAATTAGAACATCGTGGAAAAGTTCATTTGTTTCAGTAATTCAACTCAAATGGTGAAACTCATCTATCAAATAAATTCAATGCACACAGATTGAAGTAGTTTAAGTCTTTGATTATTTTAATTGTGATGATTTTGGCTCACATTTAACAAAAACCCAACAAAAAATCACGAGACCAATCAAAAAAAACATTTTTAGTGAACTGTTGGCCTTCTGGAAAGTATGTTCTGTATATGTAATCAATACTTGGTAGAGGCTCCTTTTGCTTTCATTACTGCCTCAATTCAGTGTGGCATGGAGGTGATCAGTCTGTGGCACTGCTGAGGTGGTATGGAAGTCCAGGTTTCTTTGACAGTGGCCTTCAGCTCATCAAAGAAATTTCCCCACTGTGGAACGAATAAAGGATTATCTTATCTGCATTTTTTGGCCTCATGATTTTCATTTTGCTCTTGACAATACACCATAGATTCTCTATGGGGTTCAGGTCTGGTGAGTTTGCTGGCCAGTCAAGCACACCAACACCATGGTCATTTAACCAACTTTTGGTGCTTTTGGCAGTGTGGTCAGGTACCAAATCCTGCTGGAAAATAAAATCAGCATCTTCAAAAAGCTGCTCAGCAGAGTGAAGCATGAAGTGCTCTAAAATCTTTGGAAACTTAACACTGGACTTCTAACAACTTGGGCTATGAGCTTTTCCACCCTTCCTCCAGACTCTAGGACCTTGTTTTCCAAATAAAATACAAAACTTGCTCTCGTCTGAAAAGAGGACTTTAGACCACTGGTCCAGTTCTTCTTCTCTTTAGCCCAGGTCTGTGGTTCAGGAGTGCCTTAACAATAGAAATAAGACAACTGTAGCCAAATTCCTTAACACGTCTGTGTGTGGTGGCTCTTGATGCCTTGACCCCAGCCTCAGTGCATTCCTTATGAAGTTCACCCAAATTCATGAATCGATTTTGCTTGACAAGCTTTAAGGCTACGGTTCTCTCAGGCGGTTGTGCATCTTTTCCTTCCACACTTTTTCCTTTCACTCACCTTTGTTTACATGCTTGGATACAGCACTCTGTGAACAGCAGCTTCTTCAGCAAAGTGTCTTACCCTCCATGTGAAAGGTGTCAATATTTGTCTTCTGGACAACTGTCAGATCAGCAGTCTTCCCCATGAATGTTAAGCCTGAACCAGACTGAGAGACCATTTTAAAGGCTCAGGAAACCTTTGCAGGTGGTTTTGAGTTGATTAGCTGATTGGCATGTCACCATATGCAATTTTTATGAGAAATGTGAGCCAAAATCATCACAATTAAAAGAACCAAAAAAGACTTAAACTACTTCAGTCTGTGTGCATTGAATTTACACAAGTTCCACAATTTGACTTGAATTACTGAAATAAATAAACTTTTCCACGATGTTCTAATTTATTGAGATGCACCGGTATATACAATTTTAAATACATATATCTTAGGTAGAAAATATACCTAAACCGGAATAAAAACATGTACATAATTTCATTGAATAACTCCAGACAAGACTTTACTGGCAAAGAGACATCTTTTATTTCCTTTTTTTTCAAAGCTGAAAGAACAAAACTAATTGATTTCCCCAAAAAAGGAGAAAAAGAAACCCTTCAGCTATCAGGCTTGCAACACATGACAGCACAACCTGTTTGGCTTGGTTTTGCATCTAGTTTTTCTTTTTTTTTTTTTTTTTTCTTCAGTGTGTACCCTTTTATGTTAGAATCATGTCCTGTAGTGATCTACGTCCTTCTTGGAGAAATCTTGTTTATTTGGAGCAGATGGGAGAAAACCAACAACAACAACAACAACAACAACAACAAAAAAAAAAAAAAGGTAGAGCCTAGCTCTAGAAGCAATGACTGCACAATAACCATCACAAAGCCAGGGGAGGGCGAGAGAGAAAGAGAGAGAAACCTAAAGAGGGCGAGAGAGAGAAAGAAAAGTAAGAGGTCACTTGTGCTATCAGCGAGTCCTGCAGCACTGCTCACTCCACTGGGACCCTCCACTGGCTGGTCGGATGCAGTATAAAAGGAAGAAGTGCTTGAATTGCTCAAACAAAAACCTGTGTCAGTTCAGAAGCTTGAGAATGCCCCCCCTCCCCCTCGCATCCCTCAGCAGCTAAGACAACGTGTGTGTGTGTGTGTGCGTGTGTAAATTAAGTCTTCTACTCCGCCTTTCTCCTGTAAAAGTACAGGTAGCCCAGGTCCTTCGGGGGTTTCTCAGAGGCGCACACTTTTTGATCGTTAAAGATTACCCATCTACGAAAGAAAAGAGAAAAGAGAAAAAGTCATCAATTTGCATTCTCCAAAAAAACGTGCCATTAGAAGAGTACGGAATTAAATCGAGTCACTTACTGTTGGTCCTTTTTGATGTGGCAGACGTAGTGGCCACACATTGTGCTCGCGCCCATGTGACTGATAAAAGCAAACAGCTCGTACTCTGCAGGACAAAACCCAGAGGTGAAAGACGTGCATTAAAAATACTTAGTAGCCAAGTATGAAGCTTTTAATTGTATCTGGTCAGAGGCTCTCCTGTGCCAAACTGATCAGTCTGAGGTAAAGCTAGAATTCAATTCAGCACAGGTCTGGATACATAACAGTTTCTACAGAAAAAACTCTGACTGAGCACAAGGATTACACACACGCCTTAAACATGGAAGGAAATCATAGGAAAATAGCTATCCCATCTACAAACATTTATCATACTTTTTTTTTTTTATTTTTTTTTTTGCGCAGGAGTGTATATTGTGTCAAAAAGAGAGGGAAAACAAAACAAAATCAGCAAACACCATCATATGAAAAAAACAAACAAATTCTACTCACTTCCCGGTCCGTCACGAACGCGTGGTCCGGGCGGAGCATCTCGGCTGGCTTCACTGACACCCTCTGAGCGACCGCCCTCAGACACCTCCATAGACTCCAGATCATCCAGGTGGGAGAAGATCCAGTCCACTGCCCTCTCAAGAATATTACTCTGCACACAACCATTTTTATTACACATTTACTGCAAGAGCAGAAACACACTGTCAAAGCTTTGAAATCAAGATTACAATCAAGTTTACAGAATTATAGCAATTTATAGGGACTGCTGCAAGGTTTGATATGATAAACTTTATTTCCCCCAATTGCGAGAAACAAACTCGGCATTGCGAAAGAAACAAGTCGGAATTGTGGGGGAAAAAAGTCAAAATTGGGCAAAAAAAATTACAAAGGACACTAAATCTGTTCTGCTATACAAACTCAGCTATAACTGAGCCACAAGCTGACTAACATATATCCAAGTTTCATTTCTATAGTACGCAAGCAGGCACACATTATAACTTGACAACCGACTTTCCACTCTTCATCCTCTTAATCACTGCTCTCACTTCCTCCTTACTAATCCTAATATTACCGACCCCAATTCTGTTTCACCAACCTCTTTCTTCTTATGCTCTCCTGCACTTCATCATTCCACCACCACGTCTCTTTGTCTTCCTTTTGTTCTGTTGTTCCTTACTGTAATTAGTATTTTGTCTAGACAGTGTTTGCTCAGTCTTACTTAAATGCCTCTGAAGTGAATTACACTGTAAATCAGTAGGTCAACTAAGTGTGTACATACTTCTCTGTGCAAGCAAAGCCTGAAAGCTAAACTAATTAGAGCATGTAATTAATTGTAATCACTGTCTAGAGTGCTTACCGTAGCCTTGAGAGCACGTGAGGCTTGATCTCGGCTAAAGCCCATGGAGACGATGGTGGCCAGGTGCTCTTCTGACAGGCTTTCGGTGGGTGTGGATCCAAGAGCAGAACTAGAGCCTGGTAACACCAAGGGAGCAGCAAAATCTGCAGCCAATCAAGGAGGAAACATTCGGAGAAATGAGACAGGTCAGGAAAAGCTGGAGTAAGGCTTTTTCAGCTTGCCATGTTTGATACACATTTACCTGCATCGTCCATATGCCCCATAACCCAGTTCATGGCAGCGTCGATGCCAGTGTTTCCCGTGTAATATACTGCCTTCCTGCAGGCCTCAAGAGGAAAGCCCATCTCACACAGCTGAGACACTGTGGACTCATCCAACACAGGAGCTGAAAGACACAAACAGAAGTTCCTATAGAGACTTAGGATATAATAGCGCACACGATGACTTAATGGACTGCAACGTAACTGAAGCCACAATAACTAAAAAAATTGAATGTTAAAAAATATACAACTTTGTTAAGTGTATTGTAAAATAAGCAATACATAATTTATATGAACAATGTTTTAAAAGCAAAACTATCCAAAAATAAATAAATAAATAAATAAAATAAAGATTTGTGTAGTACAAATATTGGTGTCTATAATAAACAATTAATTAAATAAATACTAATTGTAGACATCATTTTATATATATATATATATATATATATATATATATATATATATATATATATATATATATATATATATATATATATATATATATATATATATATACACACACACACACACCGCATTTTCCGGACTATGAGCCGCTACTTTTTTTCCCACGCTTTGAACCTCGCGGCTTAAACAACGAAGCGGCTAATTTATGGATTTTTCCTGGGTTTTTCCCGGTTTCACAAACTTCAAGCCAAAAAACTGAGCCCCATAACATTAGACCAATGAAATTGCCGAACGGGTTCAGGTGAACCAATTAAACTCTTTATATTAAATCAGATGCGCTCCCACTGAATCGGGCCGCACCACATCATAAATATGGATGATGTTCCTCTGACGTTTGACCTGCCGCTCACTCGCACTGTCTACAGGAAATGCGAATCATTCATCATGCTGAAAACAACCGGGCATGAAAACACACACTTCACCTGTGTTCTGAGCTGCACGTCATCGGGAGAAAAGCTTCACCGATGGTGATTTTTAAACACGACGATGCCAAAAGAAAAACTCTCGAGAGAAATTGTTGTGAAAGGAAGGAGGAAGACAGTGAACAATGACTTTCTTGGTAGGCTACTGTTTAGATACAAGCCATGTTACAGTCACTGTCTTTCGTTAAAGCCTGTGTAAAGTTCATTAGTTTCAGTGTAGACACTTATAGACGGCTTATAGACAGGTGCGGCGTATTTATGTTCAAAATAAAAGTCTTTGTCAAATTCAGTGGGTGCAGCTTATATTTGGGTGCGTTTATTAGTCCGGAAATTACGGTATTTATATTATATATAGATGTGCTAAAAAACATTTATTTAAGGACAGCTAAAATGATTGTGTTTTTTAGATTGAAGAAATAAGCAGTAAGCAAAGAATGAAAGAAGAGTGAAAAAAGCGAGATGGACGAGGAAGCAAGAGAAAGAGACAGACAGACTGACACAGCAGTGGGGAATAGAGAGAGTCGTCCTCCTCGTTGCCGTGGGAACCCAGGATACCTTTGACCTCCACATCAGGGGTCATGAGAGGGGGTGGGGCCACCTCTGGAAGAAGCTCCTCTCCAGGTTGCTGTCCGGTTGCCCGAAGATCACTCAAGTCCAGTGTATCAGGAACGTCTATGCTAACATCTGGCAGAAACAATAGAATTATCAATTAACAGAGTTATTAAAAACCAATAGGGGAAAATGCAGAAATGCTCATTTCATGTTTGAATGTGGTTTGTGGTTTGAAAAAAAAATCTAATCTAAAAATATCTGAAACAATATATTAATAAAAATCAGACATTATTATGGCAGCATCCTCTAAAAACAATGAAACTGAATGAAGCTGAGTAAATATTTACCCAGTTTTTTAGGGACCCAGTCCAGGCCAAAAGTAAATTTCTTGATTTGGATGACAAGGTAATCAGGGAATGAAGCAAAGCGTGTGGTCCTGCAATCCAGAAAAGACAAGAAGTGCTCAGCCACTAGTCTGCATTTACCCGTTTTATCATCAATATCTTGCTTCAGGGTCCAGGGAGAAAGAAAGAGGAGTGTAAAAGTGACTCACTTGGTGGCAGTGGTCTTGCCCTGCACCGCAGAGCTCCAGAAGTCTGTGAGTGTCTCCGGCTCACTGAGAGCGTTCATGCAAACTTTGAACGGGATTTGAGCTCGAGGTGCACAGGGAGGTGGGTTTCCGGATGACTCCGCCTCTTCCCGCAGACGCTCGGCCTCCTGTAGCTCTTCTGAAGGAGAAGGAAAAAAGAAAGAAAGGCTGAGTTTTATGCAATCAAAGAAAAATACGTTTGAGGCAACAGAACGACAATATAAAGTCCACTGAGATAAAATGGACGAGTGAAAGCTCTCGTTTGATTCCTACACGTTTAGCTACAGCAGCAATTCATCAGTGGCAGGAAACATGTTTGCGGTCGATCGATATTTAATCTGAAACGCCAACACATTCTGATCAGACAGATTATAGGACTGTCGAGTTATTTGAAGCTGAATCATTCGGTTCTCTGTAGGAACGCGATGAATAGAACTGGAAAATGCAATCAAACGACAGATTTTTAGTTCTATATGGTTTTTTTTTTTTTATATTTTATGCCATGTTGCTTAGTCACAAGTATACTATTGGTTTACTGATTATAATAATGACTTTATAATGAGTTTTGTGATTCCTCAGAACAAGCAATTTCACAATCCTCTCACCTGTGTTTGTGGCCTGGTCCATAGGCACAGGCAGCTGAACTATATAGTCCACTCTCTGTGTATATTTGGCCTTCTGAGACTGCTGGCACACGATCTTTTCCTCCACCAGGAAGCGGAAAGCTTCAGACGGGTTTGGTCCAGACCTGCAGTTCCTCTGTGAGAGGGATGGAGGGAGTGAATGAGCGAGAGGGAAAAAAAAAAAAAAAAAAAAAAAAAGAAGGTAGACACGTGAGGGAGAAGAGACATTGTTTACCTCCACCATGTTTATGAAGTGAAGAAAAAACTCCTGAGCGTCTTGTTGTCGATTAGTAGAAAATTCAGCGTGGCCCCGTCCAACGAGGGCTTTGAACATGCGTGGTGCAATGCCCACCTGATCTCCCTGGAAGAAGATCGATAGGGAACAAATCACAAACAATAAGCTGTACAGTTATACAACAGTCATTTTCTTTGCATGATTTATTGCAAATAAGGGGCACAAAAGTGCATAATTTTTTCTACAGAACCAGTTTTTTTGGGTTCAATGTGAGTGTTCCAGTGATTAATAAATGCTCTGATTGCTCTAGAAAAATATAATTCTAAAGTTTTCTTTTGACTCATGGCTCGCCTTTGTAGGAAAAATAAAAATCCACCCTATAACAACAACTTAGAACGAGCAGTCAAAGCTGCCGTCATGGAAAATGAATCCAGTTTTCATTTCAGCCACATTGTGGTAATTTGCCTTACTGGATTTGTCATATGCTTACAATATACAAGACATACACAAGAGATTTAAAAGTCAAAGAGGATACATTCAAACAAAAACAGGTCTGTCCTACCCTGGGTTCAGGGGACGCACTGGGGTCATCGCCTGGGTCTGGAGCGGGCTTCGAGTGTTCTCCTGACAGCAAACCATGGCCCAGTTTTGCTCTGTGAGCCAAAGAGAAGAGAAAGTTAATGAGAAAAAGGAATATGACCAGTTCCAGGCTGTGATATGCAGATTTAAATACAATCAAACAGAAGCTCATTCTTCCTCTAGTTTGCTCTCCTGCTATGCAGCTCTCCTGCAGCCTCTTCTGGTGAATTAAAGTATTACAGCAAATTAACATGCCAGGCTGTTCATTTTTAAACAGGTGGAATTGACTTACACTTGTGTCTTAAAGTCTTGACTGGGATCACTTGGAGCTTCATCCAGGATCTTGTCAATGCTGGACACATACCTATTAAACCAAGTTAAAGAGCTTACACTGTAAAGCACATTCTCTTTAGCTCATTTAACACTTACGACTTAAAAAAAAAAAAAAAAAAAAATCTGTGAGAAACTAAAGTTTTGTTATGATGCTAATGTAAATGCGGCTAAATCTTTTCCACCAGATCACCGCAGTGTGGGCGTATCAGATCAAGTATTGATTGGCAGTGATGTCGCCTCAGTAAAAGAGCTGACAAAAAGTGATGGAAAAAAAGAAGAAGAAGAGGACGGCAAAGCGTAATGTTTCGCGCAACACTTTTGGTCTTACCATAACTGGGTGGGTGTATTTCACATGTATTTCGAAATGTATGCAATTTGCAAAAACAGATTTTGGGTTTTTTTTGGTGGATGCTTTGCGATTTTCCACATGTATCAGTTACATTAAATTCAGTTAGTTCATTTCTATTTGCAACTGTTTATACGTTGAAATAAAATGGCATATTATAGTGAGAGATAAACGACGCTGTAACACAAGCTGAGAGGTACTGACTTTTCCTGGAAGTCGGGAATGGTGAAGAGCACTTGCATGACCGAGTTGAGGTAGCAGCTATTGCCCAGGTTCTTCATACCCGTAAGACCAGGACCCCAGAGAGGCCTCAGTGTGGTGCCAGACTCCTGGATCACCTCCCACTCACCCACACGCTGATTCACAGCAATCTCTAATTCAGTCATAGTGTGTTCTGTCTGCAAGAGACAGAGACAGACACACAGAGACGGGGAGAAATAAGCCTCGTTTTTAATTAAACAACTTACAAAAGTACCGTTGTTAAACAAATCACGTGCGTGTTCAATAACGTGACTCACCTTCTCCATGGTCATCATATCAATGCCAAAGTGGCTGAGATGCTCTGCTAGCTTAGAATCCAAAACCATGTCGTCCTCATCATATGAGTAAACATCTAAAAAAATTAAAAATTGGCCTCGTGATGCACAATACAACACACCTACAGTCCTATAGTCCTGATCAGAGGCCAGTTTTTCCATCAACAAAAGCTGAAAGCTTTGTTTCACCTCCAAAACTTTTCATATATTGACACGTATGAAACTTTTTATTTACAGCGAAATGTAACCACAATGTAGAAGTAATTATTATTAAACGTTCTGGAGTTTCATCTCCACTGGTCAGAAAAAAGCCTGATTATTTACATTTTGCATATTTAATGATCTAGTATTTGCATGAAACAATATCTTGCTCTGTTTTTTAAGAATTAAATGCTGAGTTTATTCCAGAGTGCATTTCACTTTCATCAGCTTGCTGCCACACTGAACTGTAATCATCATCATCATCCAAGCACAGGCATAAACTGTACTGGGGTATATTTAGAGTAAGACCTGAATACATTATTATTCATCCACATAAAGAACCCTTCTGTGTATTTCTTTATTAGCTCATTGTTTTCGTCCAACATTAACACATTGACTTCTGATACAAATTAAGCATTATTACTTGCACAGCAATGCCCCATTAAAAAAAAACAACAACAACAAGAACACTGTGTATTGTATTAAATTAAACTGCATTTCAGTAACTTTACATAAAACTACTTCATTTCTAGTCCATGACTTATCAACCATGTCAGAACAATTGATTTTACTAGGTCTAATGCTATAAATGTATAGAATATAGATGGCACGTGTGTTGTAATGAGATGTACCTGCTCCGTCAGGTGTGATGGTGCCCAGTTTGACGGTCAGTGGGTAGCCTGTCTCCTGGAAGTGCTGAAGAGCGTGGTTATTTCCACCCGAACCGTCAAAATATCTCCGCCCACACAGCACCTTGCCATCCGTCAAGTTCATCCACAGGTTCTCCTGCAGTTCACACACCTCACACTTCCACCCACTGACCAATCAGATAAAAGTAACAAACAATTAGAGTGCTTACGCAGGTTCCTCCAACTACACAACTCTGGTGTAACGTGCTGAATGGACTTTGTCACTGTATAATTATTTTCTGTCTATAAATAAATCCCTATGTGAGAGCATGTGCTTAAGCTGTTTCAGTTGTGTGTGTGGGTGTACCTAGGAGGAATTTTGAGTCCATTGTCAAGCTGCTTGAGTTCAGCTGCATGTTTGGACTCCTGTCTCACTTCTCCATCCCACTGCTGCACCTGCAGAGCTTGTGATACAGAATCTGCAGCCAGCAACCCCGCCATCGACAGCGACACCTGAATGCATGCACACACAAAAACAACACTGCTACTTAAAATGAACACTACCGGGTGACTTCTGTCTACTAAAAGAAATGAAAGTATCTTCTACACATTCCAATAACTGTCTATAAAATCTAAATGAAATACAAATAAAAATTAATGCACTTGAATACATTAATGCATTCATTTCAATAATATAAAATCACTTAATTATAAATCATTCAAAAACTCGGAACGGCTAAATGATCGAATATTCAGAAGACTGAAGCGGCTGTTACTGAATGCCTGTAGGCTTTTTTTTGCATGAAGCAAATTCATCACGCAAAACAAAATAAGAATGCTCCCAATCATACCCGCTCTCTCACTACATCTGGCATAGTAGCCAGGTCCTCTGATGTCACTTCCTGTCTGTCTGGGAAAAGAACAACCTTGACTTCTTCCTCATACTGCTCCTGATCCACGTCAAATCCGCCCTCAATCCCTGAAACACACAGTCGTACAGCAAAGGAAAAAGAAAAAAATCTTAAAGGCCGTAAATTAATAATCAATTTTTTCCACAAAAAAATAAAAAGAATCAATGCCTTTTATGCCAATAAACAATTTTTTTTTTCTATTTGGTTTTAGTAACCCAGCAAACTATGTATAGGGTTATTAAAAAAGGTTGCAATAATAGACAATTTCAAGGACCAGTGGTCACAATTGCAAAAAAAAAACATTGCTGCATTTGCTAAAGCGTGATGTTTCCTCACTGGATCGCTGATTAACTGTTGCAATGTATCACCAAATAATCTATAATCAGTGGTGGGTATTAGAGGTCGACAAAATCATCGGTTCTGCTGATTAATTGGCACTGATAATTAAATTAAATTAAAATTCAATTAAAAATCCACATTTTTTGAGTAGTGTCCGTTGCTGGAGCTGCTGAAAGAATCCGCTGCCATTACGAGAGCGGCCTCTAGAGGCGAATCACTGGTGCCACGTGCTGTTTGTTTTTATACTGTACATTAGACTGTGTGCTGCACAAAGTGCACTATATTATATTTATTAATTATCATTTATACATTGTTAATTAAACAATTATATTTATTAATATAATCTACACTTTAATATTTATTTTATTTTGCTTTTTTTTTTTTTTTTTTTTTTTTAATTTCAGTGATAATTTACTGAAATGTTTTTTTTTTATTCAGTATTCATATAACAAATTGGTTGATTAATTAGTTATCAGCAAATACAATCCAACCTACCTATTGGTATCGGTAAAATCCAGTATCGGTTGCACTCTAGTGGTTATAACAAATTACCCAGGCATTGGGTGCCACAGGACTGGGTTTCACACAGTCAGCATTTTAGTGCTGGAAACTAATCAGTTTGATCAACAGAGAGCAGACACTTGTCCTCGACGCCGCAGTGCAAAAGCGCAGAACGGTTTGCGTTTCTAAATTTGGTGGAAGTGAGCATCTTCACCATTATTCAGGTTTAGACTTACCTATAGCCAGGCGAGTGGGTTTCTTCTTGGGAGGATCTCCTGACCCGGTACTGCCATCATCCTCTTTCTGGGGGGGGGGGGGGGGGAAGATACATATCAAAATATTTTTTTATATATACAAAATTCAAATAAAAAATTCAAATAAAAACAACAGAGAGAAACAGAAGACGATTTTAGGAACAAAGATAGAGTGCTCTTCTGGCCTTTGTGAAATACTCTTGTCTGTACTTATTCACATTTTGGGGTTCAAAGTGGTGCTCATACACAAGCTTAGGGTCAGGGAGGGGAAAGAGAAGGGATGAGAGAGAGAAAAGACGTGGCAGTAGATCAGAAACTGTACAGCAAGAGCTCATACATTTCATAGCACTGGGTGTGTCTCATATATGTAGTGGAGGATAGTGGAATATAATGTGCACTACATAATATAATGTAATATCTTTATGGACCATGGATTATTATTCATGACCACTAAATTCACTCCGAGATCTTTTTTAAACACAAATCCTCACAATCAGGAACAGAACACTGTAGGCTATTACACTGTTATAGCCAAATAAAGGTCTTAATAAGCTAAATGATCATTTAATCATGTGGGGGAGAGGAAAAAACATCCGAGGATGACGAGCTGTCTCAGGCCACCTTGGGATGACCAATAGCAAAAGCACTTTGTGGTGCTAAAGCCACTGTTACACTATACACTGATATTTCTACCGGCAGAACCACCGAGAGCAGCACAAACTACTTAGATTCGACGCCTCTGTGCTGTGCTTATAGGTTACGCAAGGATCAGCACATGTACACGGCCAATAAGATGAATCCTTATTACATGATGTACAAAAGAGATGCGTTCTCTCTCATCATCTCCAAAAGATGGGGAAAGAAAGACTATTTTGGTTTGAAAATCAGGATGTCTGCAATTATCCATATTTTCTACACTTTCTGACGATGCAGCACTGCTCCACGCTCACCATAAAACGCTTAGCATAGACAGCGAGATGCACACGCTCGTTATTTGTAGGTGTCTGTATTTTATGATACCTAATATACACACGCCCCATGTATCCCGCTGTTCCTCAGACCACTCCAAATACATTTCGGCTCTAAGGGAAACACTTTCGATGCTCAGTTTTAAAATCTCTGAACCCTTAATGGCATGGGGATATGAAGATCTGCACAGCATGATGTATGTCTGTACTTCATCAAGGTCACTAAGTCTTGGACCACTGTGCTCCTGATCGCCTAAACCCAGTCCTAATCTGCTCCTCAAAACAACAAAACAGTCTTGCAAGTAATACTGCATGCTTTTCCCTGTATGACAGTATCAACCCTTTAACGCTGTGCGAGATTTGTTAAGGACACTGTCAGACACTGACTGTTTTGGACACTGACTGTTTTGGACACTGACTGTTTTGGACACTGACTGTTTTGGACACTGATTTGTGAAGGACACTGATTTGTGAAGGACACTGACTGTTTTGGACACTGATTTGTGAAGGACACTGACTGTTTTGGACACTGATTTGTGAAGGACACTGTCGGACACTGATTTGTGAAGGACACTGTCGGACACTGATTTGTGAAGGACACTGTCGGACACTGATTTGTGAAGGACACTGACTGTTTTGGACACTGACTGTTTTGGACACTGACTGTTTTGGACGCTGATTTGTGAAGGACACTGTCGGACACTGATTTGTGAAGGACACTGTCGGACACTGATTTGTGAAGGACACTGTCGGACACTGATTTGTGAAGGACACTGTGGACACTGATTTTGACACTGACTGTTTGGACATTGATTTGTGGACACTGTCGGACACTGATTTGTGAAGGACACTGTCGGACACTGATTTGTGAAGGACACTGTCGGACACTGATTTGTGAAGGACACTGGACCTGTTTTGGACACTGGACTGTTTGTGGACACTGACTGTTTTGGACACTGACTGTTTTGGACACTGATTTGTGAAGGACACTGTCGGACACTGATTTGTGAAGGACACTGTCGGACACTGATTTGTGAAGGACACTGTCGGACACTGATTTGTGAAGGACACTGACTGTTTTGGACACTGACTGTTTTGGACACTGACTGTTTTGGACATTGATTTGTGAAGGACACTGTCGGACACTGATTTGTGAAGGACACTGTCGGACACTGATTTGTGAAGGACACTGTCGGACACTGATTTGTGAAGGACACTGTCGGACACTGATTTGTGAAGGACACTGTCGGACACTGTCGGACACTGATTTGTGAAGGACACTGTCGGACACTGATTTGTGAAGGACACTGTCGGACACCGATTTGTGAAGGACACTGTCGGACACTGTCGGACACTGATTTGTGAAGGACACTGTCGGACACTGATTTGTGAAGGACAATGTCGGACACTGATTTGTTAAGGACACTGTTCTTCATGCTCAATGTACTTTCACGTGGGTACTGCAGACAGCTAACCATTCTTTCTCCAAACACTATGATGGGCATGTAATGATTTATATCCTCAATATCAAACCAAATGTCACCCAGATGGAGATCCAGGATCCACCTCAAAGTTGTTTTCCCGTATCAACGTGTCCTCTGGTTTGCTCGTTCGGTATCTGAACGTGGATTTGCGTAAAGGTCCGTTATGGCGATGTATATTGTTAAAAGCACTAATTTACCTGGACGTGAGGCTTAAGCGTGCGCTTGATGTGCAGGTAAGCTCTCTGCCCAGTCCGGGCGTGATGACGCTCCACAAAGCGACTCCCCAAGCCCAGGAAAGAGTTCATGCAGACGTACAGGCCTCCGTCGCTTTCCTGAACGATAAGGACAAGAGATGTTGATTAATAGCCTGGAGGGAAAACCGTGAGAAGTTTGGAAGCATTGTTTCTGAGAGACACATGCATGTTCCTTTTGTTTATATGCAACAGCTTTTACTTTGACCAAACAAACATAAAAAAATGTACAGATGCTGGTACAAAAAAAGTGATAAACAGTTTACAATAACAGCTTTACACGCTCTTGGAATCTGGACAGTTTGAAAAACTTGCCGAATGTGTTCCTCACTTATAGGATATTTCTCCCTGACCTTGTGATCCAGTTCATCCCAGAGAAGTTTAAAGTGATGACTCAGCAGTTTGTTCCATGATAGAGAACACTCCAACCAAGTGTTTGCTCTCAAATAACACTAACAGAGTTTGGATATTTGCTTCAGATCATTGTCTTGTATCCAATAAGCTGCAATCCAGGACGAACGACATGGTGTTTAATTATGGGATGGTAGCCATGTTGGTTCCTTTCACCCGGAATAAGTCTCCAACCTTCTCTGCTCCAAAACAACCCCAAACCATTCAGCTTCCACCTCCATGTTTGACTGTGGGGGTGAGACAGTCTGTTAACATCTTCTCCCCTGTTCTTCATCTTACACGAGTTCTTCTGTTAGAGCCACAAACACAAACACAACCTTGGACTCATCGGTCCAAACGGTCATTAATTGTCCAATTCCTGTGCGTTTCTGTTATTTAATCATTTGTTCCAAACAGATTTACTGGTATGTTTCTCTCAAAAACCATAAGACCAGCTGTTTCCAAACCGTGTATCACACTGTGTGGTCATGAATGATTCTGTTTATTATTGCATTGTTTGGAGAGTTTTACTGTTTGACCATTGAAAATACAAAATTCACTCGTGAAAACTCCATTCATTGGCTCATGTTTTAAACGTTATTGTATTTTGCTGTTTGTAGGGGGGAGGGGGAAACTAAGCAAGCAAAAGGTTAATAGGGAGAGAGGAATATTACGAGGGGAATAGGGAATATGAAGAGAGGATATAGGAATGGGGAGAGGGGTATAGGGAATAGGAAAAGAGTGGAAAGCAAGAACAGGGAGAGGGTAATATGAAAAAGGGAATAAGGAGAAGGAAGAGGGGGAATATGGGAATAAGGAAAGGGGGAATAGAGAGATGGACGAGTTAGAAAATGGAGAAGGAAGAGGGGGTATATGGGAATAAGAAGAGGGGAATGTGGAGAAGGAAGAGGGAGAAATAGAGAAGGAAGAGGGGAATATAGTGAAGGAAGAAGGGGGAATAGGGGAATAGGGAGTAGGAACAGGGGAATATGGGGATAGGAAGTAGGAAATAGGGAAATAAGAAGGAACTAGGGGAATAGGAAAAAGGAATCAGGGGAATAGAAAGAAGGGAGTATGGGAATAAGAAGAAGGGAGCAGGGGAAGAAGAAGAAAAAGGGAGCAGGGTAAGAAGAAGAAAAAGGGAGCAGGGTAAGAAGAAGAAGAAGGGAGCAGGGGAAGAAGAAGAAGAAGAAGGGAGCAGGGGAAAAAGAAGAAGGGAGCAGGGGGATAGGAAGAAAGGAGCAAGGGGACAGGAATAAGGGAGCAGGGGAATAGGAAGAAGGGGAAGAAGAAGAAGAAGAGTGCAGGGGTATATGAAGAAGGGAGCAGGGGGATAGAAAGAAAGGAGAAAGGGGACAGGAAGAAGGGAGCAGGGGAAGAAGAAGAAGAAGAAGAAGAAGAAGAAGAAGAAGAAGAAGAAGAAGGGAGCAGGGGGATATGAAGAAGGGAGCAGGGGAAGAAGAAGAAGAAGAAGAAGAAGAAGAAGAAGAAGAAGGGAGCAGGGGGATATGAAGAAGGGAGCAGGGGAAGAAGAAAAAGAAGAAGAAGAAGAAGGGAGCAGGGGGATATGAAGAAGGGAGCAGGGGAAGAAGAAGGAGCAGGGGAAGAAGAAGAAGAAGAAGGGAGCAGGGGAAGAAGAAGGGAACAGGGGTATATGAAGAAGGGAACAGGGGAAGAAGAAGAAGAAGGGAGCAGAGGAATATGAAGAAGGGAGCAGGGGAAGAAGAAGAAGGGAGCAGGGGAAGAAGAAGGGAGCAGGGGAAGAAGAAGAAGAAGGGAGCAGGGGAAGAAGAAGAAGAAGGGAGCAGGGAAGAAGAAGAAGAAGAAGGAGCAGGGAAGAAGAAGAAGAAGAAGAAGGGAGCAGGGAAGAAGAAGAAGAAGAAGAAGGGAGCAGGGGAAGAAGAAGAAGAAGAAGAAGGGAGCAGGGGAAGAAGAAGAAGAAGAAGGGAGCAGGGGAAGAAGAAGAAGAAGAAGGGAGCAGGGGAAGAAGAAGAAGAAGAAGGGAGCAGGGGAAGAAGAAGAAGAAGGGAGCAGGGGAAGAAGAAGAAGAAGGGAGCAGGGGAAGAAGAAGAAGAAGAAGGGAGCAGGGGAAGAAGAAGAAGAAGAAGGGAGCAGGGGAAGAAGAAGAAGAAGGGAGCAGGGGAAGAAGAAGAAGAAGGGAGCAGGGGAAGAAGAAGAAGAAGGGAGCAGGGGAAGAAGAAGAAGAAGGGAGCAGGGGAATATGAAGAAGGGAGCAGGGGAATATGAAGAAGGGAGCAGGGGAATATGAAGAAGGGAGCAGGGGAATATGAAGAAGGGAGCAGGGGAATATGAAGAAGGGAGCAGGGGAAGAAGAAGAAGGGAGCAGGGGAATATGAAGAAGGGAGCAGGGAGAAAGGCAGCACTACGGACACAATTGTGATGCTGACCGATCATTACTCAGCGAACTTAGCCCGCTAGCTAACAGTGCTAGTGTAGCGGTAATGTTAGCTATCTTTCCTGTTACTCACAGCAGAGATCTGCTGAAGTAATATATAGTTTTTTATTAGGTAACCAGTGCTCTAATGCAGTCTGAAGTGTTGAGTAAATAACATATAACCCAGGTTTTATTTACAGTAAATCAATGCTGTATACGAAGTTCTGAATGAAGCTAGCTAAACTAGCCGTTATGCTAACATGGGAATCAGAGCATCATTAGCAAACGACGCAAAAAAGGAAAAAAAAAAACAGTTTTATCTGTACAGGGTTCTGGTTTTAATTGTGCAGAATGTGTAGTTATCTGGTTATTTGTGTTCAGGGTGAAGAGTTTGTATGCGTGTGTGTGTGTGTGTGTGTGTGTGCGCGCGTGCAGTAAAAATCTCACCGGAGAGGCGAATGACAGCGCACACTCATCTTTATGAACGCGGTCTCCGGGCCTCGGCACACGAATAGTGGACAACACCGACATCAGAACCTCGCTGACCTCCGCCATGTCCTCTCGCTAAGTCTGTCGCTTTTTCGCGTACTCGTCCCGTCTTACTTTTTTCTTTTTTTTCTTCTTTTTTTTGCTCCCACACCACAACACTCCAAACCCAAAATACCAGCGCGGTGACAGCTCCGCTTACTCCCTTTCTCTTTCCGCTTCGCTCAACCAACTCCTGCTTCTAGCGCCACCCAGTGCATTGGTTCGGTTCTGCAAGTTGTTGTTTTTTAACTCACACCCAAATTCAGGAAAATCTCGCATCCTGAACTATAATTGGTCAGAATAGTCCAGAGCGAAAATTATCAACCAATTAAAACACTAGACGCAGTAGTTCTGTCACAGGTTGTCGGAAAACAGGTGGGAAACGCGAGGCGGTACTGGCGGTTACCGTAATGTATCGTGAATTAGCGGTTTGGTTTCCGCATTTTGGATAGATTGTAATTTGTCACGTGGTCAAACTGCACACGATTATGTTTATTTATTTATTGTTATCACAATATATACTTTAAAACCTTTTGCGATTTTATTCCATCCAATGTGTACTTCACAAGTTTGATTTAATGCCAAGAAGCATTTTAATTTAAATATACACATTAATACTCCATTCTTTATGTTACGCATTTTGTGTGGAAGATGTTCCTTTATATATATGTGTGTGTGTGTGTGTGTGTGTGGTGTGTGTGTGTGTGTGTGTGTGTGTGTTCATTTGAATGTCTGATGATTGCACGTTGTAATTAATCTGTTGACCAAAAGTTTGTGCGCATATATTCTATAAATGACGACCGCTTGACTACAACCAGGCCTTCGTGTGTGTTTTGTTTTAAAGTGGATCTCCATCAGAGTGGAGAGATCAGCATATGGTTTCTTTGCTGAAAAAAAATAAAACGGGCGTTATTGCTTTGTGATTAGTTATGTGCATGCAAGTTAAAACCTGCCATTTATATGGATATGTCTATAAGCGCTTATAAAAGCTGCGCGTTGTTATTATACAGACTGTAAAATCTGTAACACCTTGAATCACGCACACTCACACCCGTGGTGCATCTCCTCCCAGCTTTTTTTTTTTTTTACTCCTCCCTTTTCTCCTTTCTTTTTCTCCTTCCATCATCCCATCCTTCCCCTCCTCCTTTGCAGAGCGCGCGCGGTGTGTGTGTGTTTGCACCATGGCGCTGCGCGTTAAAGCGCGTGTATACGTGGCGCTGGCTCTGGCCTCTGTGTGCGCCTGGTGCTCCGTGTGTTTGTGTGCGGCCAGTCCGGGAAGCTCGACCTCTCTTTCGGGCCTGCTGCCGCCTTACGACGAGCTCTACTACCGCGGAGTGCGGGCGTATTTCACGGAGGACTGGGAGAAAGCCGCCGAGTTCATTGAGCTGTCCATAGCTACCAGAGAATCTCTGCTCAGGACCAGGCGCAAATGCCACGACGAGTGTTCATCTGCCGGGGACGAGATAGTGCCCAGTCTAGGTAACCTTTACTGAATATAGGCATTAAAAATAGCATTGCATTGCCACCTCAAAGCTCCAGGGTTCCTGATGCAGAGGTTCACATGTTCTCCCTGTGTTTCCTTTGGGTGTAATTATGTGTGTACGTGATGTACGTGTCTAATCCTGGGATAAGCTCCAGATGCAACAAGACCTATAAAGCAGTACCTGAAGATGCAGGAATACTAATGTCCTGGGTGGTTTCTTAGAGATATGACGTAATGAATTAGCCCAGATATCAGGGTGATCCATGACGTATAGTTTTAGTGTTTCTTTGATCTAACAAGTCATTTTTTGTTTGTTGGACATCAATAAGTCATTGCGATTTGGTCCATAAGCACTCTGGCTCATGCATTTAAGACACACCTGGCAACTTCTCAAACCCTGAAGCTTTAATATGTCTCTATAAAAGGTCAAAGTAATGTTGAATTTTCTGAGTATTGGGGAATCTGCATTGGTTTTTCATGCATATCAGTTTCTAAATCCAGCGATCAGAAGTTCCCCAGCATCTCTGTTAACCACATTTAACTGTGGTGAGCAGAACAGTATCACAATACAACAATCCTTAAGGCCACATGGGGTTCCTGTCAACCAAGAACAGGAATCTAGCAGCAGTGGGTATAGACCTAAAACAGATATTTGACCCAAAACTTCACCATCTTCTTTCTGAGTCCCGTATTCTTATATTTGATTTGCGATTGGCTTGTGGCTTCATGGTTTTGTGCATTCAGCTGTTGATGGCTTGTGTGTATGTGTTTGTAGAGAACGACAAAAACACCCTGTGGGACCTGTGGACGTTGGACTGGATCCAGCGGCGAGCAGAGTGTATAAAGTTCTGTTTGGGTCGAGCCGTCACTCCTGCCGGTCAGCTTCCAGTATCACTGGATATCGAGTATGAATTTGGGACTCGCAACGCTTACAATTTCCTGCAGATTGCCTACTACAAGGTAGAGCAACATCTCTCCAATTTAAAACCCAGCCCCCCACTGTGTAACTCATTAGCCACACATGTGCACTAGACATCAGCATTATTTACACATTCTGTTAGCATTTTAAGAGGAAAAATGAAGTTGCATTTACGCTTTTTTTTTTTAATTTTTAATCTTTCCCCAGTTGAGGAAGCCGAGGAAGGCTGCTGCTGCCGCATACACGTTCTTCAAGGCCAACCCGAGTCACCTGGAGATGAGGAACAATATCGAGAAGTACCGGCGCATGGCTGGGGTTACAGAGGACGCCTTTGAGGACCGAGAGAGAGAGCTGGAGAAACACTGGGTAAGGCAAATGTGAGGACATGAGAGAGGCTGAGATACTGAGATAAGAGAAACTTGTAGGAACACTGTAGCTTCATGTCCCTCACGCGTCATGTTTCTCGTTCCTTCAACTGACCATATGGGAAATGTAGGATTTCTATGATGCTGCTCTCACAGCGGAAAGTTCCTCCGACTGGCCCAGAGCAGTGAATAGCTGGAAGGAGTGCTTGAACGAGACTCTGAAACAGACCGATGAGTGCAGAGCTCAGTGCGTGGTGACATCACAGCGCCTCCCAGAGGAGATCGATGGCATGGAGGGAGTATACGAAAAAGCTGCAGGTGAGAAGAAACTCAATCAATAAAACGAGTTAGTGTATGTAAATAGAAAAAAAGAATTGTGTGTGTGCTACATAAAACAGGCTATTTGTATTATTATAGAGATTTTGTTTGATTTTGACTATAGGATTATTGTAGTGCAATAACAATAATGTAAAAACGTGTAATATTACCTATGCGCAATATGTTTGATAGTGTAACTGCTTATCGTGGTCTCTTTTTTTCTTCTTTTGTATTTATACATTGTGTTGTGTATATACTTTATTATGCTTCTACATTTTCTTTTTGTTTTTACATATTTGCACATTTCTTTTTCTTTGCTGCTGTAACACAGAAATTTCCCCACTGTGGGACGAATAAAGGTATATCTTATCTTAGTAACAAGACTGGGTTTTTATACCCCATAGCCCTGTCTCTGTCTCTGCTGGCATGCAATCAAGCATGTGTTTCCCTGGTGTCCATGCGGCCTGGACGGGTCTCTCCTCAGGAGGATTTTCTTCCAATGCAGCTTGAGCATCTTCATATCGCCCAGTATAAAGGTCAGAGCTTACTCATAGCTTGTTATATCCTATATGTCATCCTGCTTGCTCTATTAAGACTCTTTATGCAATTGTTCTGCTGAAACGTACCACTCTGATGGACAGTACTTCCGACTGCAAGGTGTGTATTCATGCGTTTGCACTTACACAGGTAACTTGTGGTAACAGGTAACAAAGCGCTTAATATGATCCTATATAATATTTTTTTTTCTGTGTATATATTCTCTACAGATTGTTAGTATGTTTGCATAGTTGTTTACTTATTTATATACTCTTTGAATGCCTTTTGTCTTATGTTCACTATTGTCTGATGTTGTAACACTGGAAGTCCACCCACCTGGGAGCAATACAACAGCAAATTAAGTGACTATTACAGATGAAAATAGTCTTATCATTTAAAAAAAATAGTTAGAAATGCGTTTAAAACACTGACATTGGATCGTTTATTTGGCCGTGTGCATGCAAGCTCACTGGCTTTTTTTCTTTCTTGTAATGGTAGAGGGGGACCTGAAGGGGGCAGTGCAGACATTGCGCTCTTTGTTGCTGTTTTACCCAAAAGATCCGGAGTCACTCAGTAACCTGCAGATCTATACGGAGTCTCTGGAGGGCATCACTGAAGCACAGACCACAGGCCCTTCACTGGTACTGCATGATGATGTTAACGTGAAAAGTCAAAGCTATAGTGTTAAATCACGGCTTTCTTTTTGGGATGTGGTCCGAAATAAGTAATATTTATTGTCAGTGGTTTTGTTTTCGCCATGGCTTAAAACTTAACACTTAGCTGACCTGTTCTGGAAATGATGTTTTCTGAAACTATGTAAATTTGTATAGTTGCTTTTAAAGGGGAAAAATAGATGATTAACACTTCATATCTGTAGAAATTTTCATCAGATTATTGTGATCTGGAAGCAGCTTTTCCAAGATAGTACTAAGAACTATGGATTACGGACCATGTTAAATACGGAACACTGTTTTAATTAGGATTAGGAAACACATTGTTCTCCAAATGTCCTAACGGAAAACTATCAGAACCGTTATAAAACGACGACCTTCTCTTTCCAGGAAATTTCCAACTATGTTAGCCGAGCTCTAGAGGAAAAGAAATTGCTTTACTTTGGAGTGGAAAATCTTGATTTCAAATTCTTCGACCCGGTAAAATCACCTCTTAGTTTTCTGTTTGTTTGGTTTTTTTTTAATTCCTTTCTTTTACTCAAAGTATCTAAACAAGGTTTTTCATCCGGTCTTTCGCAGGACCTGTGGACACCGGAGGACATTGTTCCAGAGTCACTGAGGGAGAGCTGGAGGTAAGAATGATAAATACATTATATGCACAAAAAAACTCGGATACCTTACTTTTCCAAGCCTATGTGGTTCTCCCCTAAACAGTTTCCACACACGACTGTAAAGCATTTCTTTGGATGCAGTAGAATTAGATTTTCCCTTCACTTGAACCACGAGACCCAAACCTGTTCCAGTTCCATGGAAGATCTTGAGTGGCCTGACATAGAGCTCTGACGTCAACCCTATTTAACACCTTTGGGGTGAATTGGTATGCTGACTGCACCCCAGGCCTTATTACCAGACATTAGTATTTTGTGGCTGAATGAGCACAAATCTACAATCCAAAATCTATTGGAACATCTTCCCTGAAGAGTGAGGGTTATTAGAACAGCAAATAAGGACTAAATGTGGAATGGGATGTAAGATTTGTATGTGTTTTTTAAATCCAATTTCACATTTAGTCCCCAGAAACTTTAGTTTATATAATGTATGTTCAGGAACGAATACCGTTTATAGCACATGATATCCTTCATTTATTATATTCAGAGCAGAGAGAGAACAGCTGAATGCGAAGCTAAAAGAAGGAGAGAAGCTGTTGGAGGTGGATGACAGCGGATTCTATGCTGGTGAGTGTGCAGAATGTGAACGTGTTGAACGTCTTGCACTGTCTATCGAAATCCTATCCAACTCTCTTTGCCTTAGGAGGTCCAGTTCCTCTGGTTGGTGTGACCATTACGATGGATGACGAGACCCTGAATGGAACCAACCGTGTTGTGTTGGATGGCGTTTTGTCCCAGTCTGAATGTGACACTGTGATACAGTTAGCCAACGTAAGAGGATAAATCGTATTTGTTTCAGGTTTTTTTGTCTGTCACAATGAGTGGCTTAGGAATATCCAAATCTGGATGCTAAGAAATTCATTTATTTTTACATTAAATAATTTAATTTTAACTTAAATATTAAATACATATCTTTTTTTATTTTATTTGAAATTTATTTTCTATTATGAAGGTATTTTTGTTCTTGTAACTCATAAGTTACACATACTTTTAAGTTGATTTATGTCCAATACTAAACCAAAACGAATCACTTCCTGTCTATTACAAAATAAAATGAGGGCTTACAAGTTAGTACAGTTGTTTTTAAAACCTTTCTTATGCAATCTGTTTGTATTTCACCCCATGGTTTTGACTGGAAATTGTTGGTAAATGTGCTTTTGTAGTGACTTGTGAAGTCGATGCCTGTTTAGCATGTGTCTGTTATTATGTATCTCACTGTTAAATAAATGGTACAGGGCTCAGCAGGGACTTGCCTTACATCCTGTTGCACTTCTACAGATTGCTGCATCGGTCGGCGACGGTTACAAGGGACGCCGTTCTCCACACACGCCTCATGAAAAATTCGAAGGCCTGACCATCTTAAAAGCTTTTAAGGTGAACAGAAACTAAAAAAGACATATATCTATTAAAATAAAAACCCGGCTCTTCTAAGAGCACTGAGAGCGAATTCTAATCTCCGTCTTTCAGTTGGCGCAGGATGGATTGTTCAACCAATCAGACGCCAAGTTGTTACATGAAGCAGGCGAGAGAGCAAGAATCCTAATTCACTCCTATTTCAGGAGTCACTCGGCTCTTTATTTCTCCTACACACACCTTGTTTGCCGCACTGCCATTCCAGGTAAACAAATGCTCCATCGCTTTAGAGTATAAGACTTTACTTGTGTATGTGGACACATTCTATAGGGAATGGATTAAAGTCTGTGTGTACATGTCTATGTGTAGGACATCAGGAGGGACGCTTGGATCTGTCTCACCCCGTCCACGTGGATAACTGTATATTGGAACCAGAGACCAGACAATGCTGGAGAGAAGCGCCTGCATTCACACACAGAGACCTGAGGTACATACACTAATATTTGTTAATACAGCTATGTGTTTGCGCAAAAGAGTAGACGTGACGAACATGTGCATGATGTCTTTGCAGTGCAGTTCTCTACCTAAATGATGATTTTGAAGGAGGAGAGCTCTTTTTCACCGATAGAGATGCCAAAACAGTCACAGTAAGACATCTCTTGTCTCTACATTTATCCATTTCTACATTTATATATATATATATATACACATATATCCAAGTAACACCAACAGCAAGTTCTGACTGAATCAAAATGTCAATAAAACAACGTAAAGGAGTAAAACCATCAAACTACACTGATCAGACATAACATTATGACATTATTACATTATGACCGGTGAAGTGAATAACACTGATCATCTCTTCATCATGATAAATGATAGTGGGTTGGATATATTAGGCATGAAGTGAACATTTTGTCCTCAAAGTCGGTGTGTTAGAAGCAGGACAAATGGCATAAAGATTTGAACGAGTTTGACGAGGGACAAATTGTGACGGCCAGACGACTGGGTCAGAGCATCTCCAAAATTGCAACTCCTGTGGGATATTCCCAGTCTGCAGTGGTCAGAATCAAAAAGTGGTACAAGGAAGGAACTGTGGTGAAACGGGGACAGGGTCAATGATGAACAATGCTCATTAATGAACGTGGGGAGCGAAGGCTGGTCCATGTGGTCCGATCCAACAGACGAGCTCCTGTAGCTCAAATTGCTGAAGAAGTTAATGCTGTTAATGCTCGACAGGTCAAAGGGGGACCGACACAATATTAGGCATAATGGTTTGCCTGATCGGTGTATCTTTTGATATATTTATAGTTTGATAAAGCATATCTGTCACTTAACACAAAAATAGTTTACAATTCTTAAACTGAGGTAAATAAGATATAAACCAATTTTATAATTGCTATAAAAATAAATAGATAAACTCTAGGTTAACTGGAAATCTATTGCTGAGTAGCTAGGAAAGCACATACATCTTCACACTCTTTCTCCACCATGTCTGTAGGCCAGAGTGAAGCCCAGCTGTGGGCGTCTTGTTGGTTTTACTTCAGGACCGGTGAACCCTCACGGTGTCACGGCGGTCACGGCAGGCCGCAGGTGCGCTCTAGCACTCTGGTTCACCACGGAAAAACTTCACAGGGACATGGTAAGAAAATCTATTTTTGAAATGCAGAAGATATGAGGGATGCATTTCTAGCCAATTAACAAAAGCATTAGAGTTTACTCGCTTGCTTGTGTCTTAAAAGTGCTTTTTCTGATCTGAGTCACATGATGAGGCTAAAATCTAAATCTTTCAATGGCATCATTATGGCATATTAGCCAATACCAAGACATTTGTCTTCAAATTAAACAATAAGGTTGTAGACCTTCACTCCATTAACCTCCCTAAAGGTACAATGTGGTACCCCATGATTGAGGATTTCCTTATTAATTAGATTCTATGTATAAACGGTCACATTCTATACATTCATTAAAACTGACTTTAATTTTACAATGCAGTAAATTACTCTTTAATTTATGTATTTTTTTTCACTTTTTCTGGTTTCTCTTTTTGTGCCGATGCATGCTAGTTACGCAGGTGTGTTGCTATTTATTGCCTTTGCACACTGCGGTGGGTAGAGGGGTGCAAAAGAGGGTGTGACATTCAAATCAACCAACACGGTGGGATTTCCAAACCTGTATTGGTCCAAAATTGTGCATAACCTTCCGCCTGAGATCCAGTCTAATGTTTAAATCCAAAGCAGCTAAGAGACTGTGCATCAGATACAGATCAACATAGAACAGCTCATTTAGATACTAGAATGCAGTAGTTGTTGGGGGTTTTTTTCTAGCTGGATTTAATACAATATTTGAATAATGCATACATAACCTACTGATCTTTCCTGGGCTATGCTAATTAGTGCTTGTTGACTATTAAAATATGATGGTAAAACCAGGCTTGCAGGTGCAACCATCATTCTCTTTCTATTTGTTTTCTTTGTAAACATAATGCACTCTTCTAATAATGTTGTTTTGGCCATTTCATGAGTGATTCCTTCTGCTTCGGTGCCGACATATCTGTAGTTGCTGGTTACATTGCATTAGAATGGTTATATAATTAGTGACACAGTGGTATGTAGAGACGTCCACCACAAACCATTTTATCACATTCAGTGCGTCCTTTATTCCATTAGGTGTATCAGGTTGATTTTTATCATATCATACTATGGCTGCATTTAAGAAAGCACTCCATAATGTCCCATGTCTTATATATACCACATGGTGTTAGCCTGCTTCATTGGCATTGCCACTTCTTTATGGAATAACAAGAATAACATCTGCTTGAAAATCCTTTATATAGAGTCCAGGCATTTTTACCTCTCCCTCTTTTTTGCATGAACAACACAATAGGTCTGGTCCATAGCTCTCCTCATATAGCTGGTATAACTAAGACAATATAATCGAGACTGTCAAGCTCTACTTATGTATTAACTACACTCTCTTAGTGACATCTACATTTTTGAATTGTAATACAGGCATGATGAATAAGTGTGAAGCGTTAGAGTTTGTGTCCATTTCATCGTTCGTGTGGTTTCAGGAACGAGAGGAGGCCGAAGCCATGTTTGGATTCGAAGGAAAGGAGGAAAAGGAGGAGTCCGATAGCAAACTCGCACCTGCTCGCAGTGGGAGGAGCCAGCCGTCTAAAGTCAGAAGCAAAGAGAGGGAGAGGGTATCGAGTGGGAAAGACGAACTTTGAGCGGGGATTGAATCTCTGACACGTGACTGAATCCACCCAGATCGATGATCTTGTTACGAACATTTGATATTCACTCCAGAAGCGTCTCCAAAGCTCTGTGTGTGAAAGTGAATGAATTTTCTGTATATACGTGTGGCATCAGCTCATCCAGCATTGTGACAGTGGTCTGACAATGCGTTATTTGATTTTTACTGAACATTTTTCATTGAATAAATACAACTTAATGGGATAAACTGGATCATACTTTTGTTGTTAAATGAATGTGTGAGATATAGACAGAATTCAAGATAGACAAGCATGTGGAACAAAGGTGATGGTCTGCACATTAACACTGATGAAAAATGGAAGGCAAAAACACATGAGCGAGAGAGTGTCGAGCGAAGGGGGGGGTCGTAGAGCGAGATTACAGATTATCCTCCACATGTGGGTGCATATGTTTATGAAGCCTACAAAGCTCCCATTTAGAATATGGAATAATAATCCAGGCATGAAAACCAATCATCTTCATTCATACATTATATATATATATATAAAATATTAGTTTTAACCCTGTAAATGCTGTAAGGTGGTGTGAAAGAGGCAGATGTAGAGGACAGGGGGGTATGGAGACGGATGATTCACTGTGGGGGCCCCTAAATGGAGAAGCCCAAATAAGAAGAGGAAGAAGAAGAATTGCAATACGGTCCATTAAGCTAAAAGATGAGCCTAGAGAAGGTAATGGATTGAAGAGGTGTTAATCTTCCATCAGTCATTAGAACTATAACACAGTGTTTAGGCCAAATGCATGGAAATAAATATCTTTATAATAATCAGCTCAATATTTTTTTGTTTGTTTTAAGAAATGACTTTTCCGAAACCAAAAAACAGGTCAAATAGATGTTCATATGAAGGATCTTGAAAATATTTGAGTTCAATGCTGATTATTTAGTGCCTACTTAAGTTATATTAAAAAATTCAATCAATAGAAAAAAAACAATATTTTATCTGGCTCTCATGAGAAAATAAATAAATAAAATCACCAAAATGACTATAAATATGAATATGTTTGTGCTTGAAATATGTCTTGTACAAATCCTTCTTAAGAACCTTGTCTTTTAGTAGTTAAGTGACAATGTGTTGATCCAGGACATTAGCATAGTTCATGGTTCCACATGTTCCAATTCAGTTGTCTGTATTCAACTTCTCTGACGGTAATAAGATGAAATTAGATTTAAAAAAATGCTCATTGTCTTATTAAAGAAACCAGACAGCATTATTTTTATTAAATAATTTAAACAAAACTTAAAATATAAAATATTATTAATATCTACTGCTTTGTCAAAGTGTCAAAACACACCTGTGTGCACTGAAGGTCTGAAGCCCCTTGTCTCTCTCTCTTACTGTATCAGAAGACCAATAATCCAAACTTTCACATAATCTATCTTTCTATCTATCTATGCCAAACACTCTCTTCATCCATCTCTCTTAATCTACCACACTTTCTCCATATTTTTTATCAGTCAACCTGTATTACTCTCCCTGTCATTCTGCCTGTCTATCTGTCACCCTGTCTTTCTTTTCTTTCAGACTGATATCACTATGAGCGTGCTTCTTCCTCTGCATCCATCCATATCCTACACACCCACATTATTGCAGGACCTCCTGTGTCTCAACTTCTTAAGCTTTGTTAAACAAATGACACATTTTCAAGTTTACACCGAGCACAAACCATGTATAAAGGTCTTCCTTCGTATTTTCATTAAACATACTGAAGCATTTTTTTTTTTTTACAAGTGCAAAACAAAGGTGTTATAAAATCTCTTTTGGGAACTGGTCAAGTCAAGCAGAGACAGGTAGAGAGTGAGGAAACGGTGTCTGGCAATGCTGCCATCTTGGAGATGCAAAAAGACACGCTTGAGTCATTTGCTTTGCTTATGAGTAAGTCACATGGTAAGCGGTGAATAATAAACTGCCATGCAATGATTGCAAATATGTTCCTCTGTTCACCGGCAGAACCTGCATCGCTAATGTGTACGAGATGTTTGGGGTCTTTGAAAACATGTATAGATTACCAAATGAAAAATAATCAGTACAAACAATGAATATTTTAATATAACAATTTATAATTGTACATAAATTAAAGATTTAAAGGTTTTAAAATAGTAAAAATGATTATTGCACACTTTTGAGAAATCTTCACTGGTATAAATATGTAGTTTAATATAAATGAGTCGTATTACTTTAATTAACATCAAGATTTCTAATATGATTAACAAGCTGATGAGCACAAATATCCAAACATACTATATGACTGAAAATGTGTTGGTGTGCCACAAGCAATCTCTTATAATTACAACCATTTTTACCCACATCATCTATTCCCATGAGCCATGGTTGAACCTAGCAACTTACTTTCTTGACTTTTATTTTTCCTCATAGGCAAATATTTCCTCTTCCTTTTTACTGCATCCTCTACATTATCCTTTCAACTCTGAGCTTGATTCATCCCCTACAAACATCATCTGTCCTGCACAGAAAAGGCAGAGGGGCAGGAGAAATCAGGATGAGTGTAAAGTGAAGGGAGCAGCTCAGCATGTCAGACAACATTATATATATATATATATATATATATATATATATATATATATATATATATATATATATATATATATATATATATATATAAATAAACAAATATCCTCATAAAAAACATAGATGAGGAGGAAGAGGAGGGGGTAAGTGATTACAATTCTATTACAGTCAGTTGTTTGTGCATCAAAATCTTTTGCAACCTTCATGTTGATTACTGACACGGAATGGCAAATTAATCTACACTATATTAAACATATAGTTTCTGTTAATAAATAAGTAGTTCTATTATTATTATAATTATTATTATTATCATTATTATCATCATTAAGTCAATAAAAATCGATGAAGTAACAAAGCTATAATGCGAAATTAAATTGTGAATCAAATGCGTGCACACTGAAAGGAGCATGTTGTATTTCAGACTTCTAAAATAATGAAAGGTCATTAGGTCTAGGCCACATTCACAAACCCCTTCTCTCTCTCTCTCTCTCTCTCTCTCTCTCTCTCTCTCTCTCTCTCTCTCTCTCTCTCTCTCTCTCTTTCTCTCTCTCTCTTTCCCGGCCTTTCAGTTTTGAGATGCAAAGAGCATTCTGTACTTATTTGAGAGCACATTTGAGCCGAAAGGCCTTAAAATCTCACCAGTCTGGATTTGAACTCTCTCTAAACCCATCCTGCCTCCATCTTTTCACTTATCTCTTTCTCTTTGTCTCTTTCTTTCATTCTCTATTACTCTTTCTGTTTCTGTCTTTGTCCAGTACTCCGAATCATCTCTACATAATCTTCTTCTGTCGCTCAAAGTTAGTAAGGTCCTTACACAACACAACATCCTGAAAAATACAAAAAAGTGATAAAAACAAAAAAGTGCACAAAAAAATCGCACAAACTCACTACAAAAACGTATTTCGCCTGGGTTCAGGTGTAAAACGACACCATTTGACTAAGGTCCATGACGATTCAGTTCCCTCCCTCTAACCCTGCCTGCGCTTTCTCCCATTCCCCCTCCTCAAACAAATTTTAGGCAAACTCATTTGGTCATAAGAGCTTGCTAGAGACACTAACACATCTTAAAAAACACCAATAGCAGAAAAACTGACCTCGCTTTATAAGGTAAGATTTAACAATAATAACAAAATTGAGTGTTACCTCTGTTTTCTTTTTTTATCCTATATTGGGGTATGTTGTTATATTCTAAGATGCTGCAGAGATGTTAGAAGTCTTTTTTTTCTACGAGTTCAGGATGTGAAATGGTTCAAGAACCAATTGAAACGCCTTCATTTTAATCATTGTGTAGCCTTAAATGATTACTGAATAACTTTGTGTTGCATGTATAAGTTGTAAACTGAAATCTACAGTGAGATTGAGACTGTGAAATTGTATTCATTTATCACTGCTGAATGTCACCTTGTGTCCCTTTATGTGCTTGAGAATTACATATTACAAAGATATGTAAAAAACAAAAAAAACAAAAACATTGGAGCCCAATACAGTCAGTGGTGGTGTTTTTTTTTTTTTTTTTTAAGTTATTAATGTTTTCAGTGCGTGTGGTGGAATCAGTGTATGTTTGCGTGCATCTTTTTTCATGACCATTTGCAAACCAGTTGAGACGAGTTTGAATTGCAAATGGACCCCTAAAACAGGGAGGGAGTGTTTTGGTTTCAATAAAATGACCTTCCTATAGACGTAAGGACTATGATGGTCTATAAAGAGAAATGAACTTAAGATTTTAACTTGTGCTTTCCAATATTTCCTTGCAGAATAACTCCGCTCAGCTGATTTCACTTCCCGTCCATCTCTGTTGGTGGCTGTGCTTTACAACTGTTGCCATGGGGGAAATTGCTGAACTTCGGAAGGAGGTGGAGAACCTCAAGGACCAGATTGCTGTTAGTATCTCCGGTCTGAACTATTTAACACCTACAGAAAGTGAAATTTTAAATAGAAGGTTGTATTTTAATATGATATATCATCAGTTCATAGGTCCAAAAATTCACACTCATACAGTCAACTTGTTGGTTTGTATTTCAACCCTTTGTTAAGCATGGTTCTGTACTAAAGCCTGGAGTTCAAATCCTACTACTACCAATAAACCATCATTGTCTGTTGTAACATGACCAGTAATTGAATATCGAAGAGTTAGGATTTTGCTTGTGATGAAGAAAATTAATTTGGCTTTTTTGCTTTGGTGTTTAATGAGGCTGCCTTTATTTGTCCTTAGTTTGTCCACCGGTAACATTTTTTCTGACCCTTTCTGTACCCACAGGCGGCACGTAAGTCAGTGCAGGACGCCACACTGCAGGATAATGTCTCAGGCGCAACAGCGCTGGGGAAGGTTCAGCTCAAATCCAGAAAGACTCTGAGAGGACATCTGTCCAAGATCTATGCCATGCAATGGGCCACAGATTCAAAGTATGCGCACACACACACACACACACACACACACACACACACACACATAAATATACATATATACGCACACAGCGCATAAATACAGCCACCAGGTTACCACACACATGCAAATGACCAGCAGTGTAGAGCTAGCCAGTAGCACGCCAACTCCTCGAAACACAAGCACATACTAGGATGCCTGATTTTACCTGGCGTGAGTTTATGTTTTTTTGGGATTGAGTAACTGGATTCATTCTTTCAAACATTATTGTGTTTGATGGAATCAGTCATTAGACAATAAACTAGTAATAAATGAGTTATAACTGAACACCTACATTGTGAAATACACTTTCTGTGGCCTTCGCTCACATTTTCCTCAATTGTGGTCACTCTGCCGGTTTATCTGTCAGGCTCTGTGTAAGCGCTTCTCAGGACGGCAAACTGATCGTGTGGGACACCTACAGCACCAACAAGGTACACAGCATCTCAGTCATATGTTTACTTATAAATACAACTGTCATTCAGTCTTGTGAATAAAGTGAATAAAAATTAGTTAAGGCGAGGTAATAGCCCATACTTTATTCATATACAAAATCATGGCTAAATCACAGTATACTTAAATGTAATATTTGTGTAGGACAAAATTCTTCCAAATGGTAATGATTGATGTGCTAAATTGAATTTTTACAAATGATTGTTTTCCTTAAATTTTGCTTTAAATATTTTTTTTACTATATATATTATTTTTTTTATAAAAAATTGATTATAAAAAAAATTATAATTTTGCATAATAATTTGCATAGTATTATGGATAATAGATAATACACACCTATTAAGCTTGTGCACGTCTAGAAACACATGTAATATATTTGAAAATCTAAAAAGAAATGCTCTAAAACTCATGAATCATTCATCCACTCTAATTAGAAAAGCCTTACTTTAACAGGAAACAGGTCACGTCAAGAAAACGACTGAAAAAAGCAGGAAAAAATACATCTGCTGTTATTTTTAAATTAGTTTTTTATTATTAAATGTAAATATACATAGAAAGCTTGAAAGATATTTAAGGTAGCACATTGCCAAACACACTGTTGCCAGTTAAATGGATAAAAAATATGTAATTCAATCGATTTGAACTTTGCCCCCTGCCCATGATTTAGGTAAACGCCATCCCATTGAAGTCTTCATGGGTGATGACATGTGCGTACGCCCCGTCAGGAAACTTGGTGGCATGTGGTGGCTTGGATAACATGTGCTCTATCTACAACCTGATGCCGAAAGATGGCCATATTAAGGTCATGCGTGAGCTGGCTGGACATAACGGTACAAACACCTGAATATATACAGATCAAAGATACTAGCTACCAGATCTACATGTGCATCTAATGGAAATCCGGGGGAATATGTATATTTCTGTATTTTACTTAACATATCTACAAGTTGGGAATTGTGGCATGTATTTCAAATAAACAATAATATGAGTGTATGTTATCTGCATGTTCCTAAATAATTTATCTGTCTTTTTTCTTTTATGACGTAGGCTATTTGTCTTGCTGTCGCTTCCTGAGTGACCAAGAGATCATCACCGGCTCTGGAGACAATACCTGGTGAGCCACTCATGCTTCAGCAATACAAAACTAATAGGAATCAAAAAAGATAATATAATGACTTCCTTACATTAGCATAGCATATCTTTTTGCAATTCATAATATAAAGTTTAATAGTGAGAAAAAAAAAATATGATCATCCTTTTCATTTTTCCTAGCTGTCTCTGGGACATCGAGACTGGATCACAGAAGACCACTTTTGCTGGCCACATTGGTGACTGCATGTCAATGAGTGTGTCCCCAGATTACAATTTCTTTATTTCAGGATCTTGTGACTACACCGCCAAACTGTGGGACATACGAGAAGGACGGTGCAAACAGACATTCTATGGTCATGAAAGTGACATAAACGCTATTTCGGTAAATCTCTTTCACGCAAATACAAAATTCAAATGATCTTCCATCCCAAGCATGTTTAACACCTTAGGCTTTTCTTCCTCTCTCTGCAGTTCTTCCCCAATGGTAATGCAGTGATCACTGGCTCAGACGACGCGTCCTGCAGGTTGTACGATCTGCGCGGAGATCAGGAGTTGACCTCCTACAAGGATTCCAGCCTCAATAGTGGTGTCACCTCTCTCGCACCCTCACTTTCTGGCCGCCTCCTTCTGGCTGGCTACGACGACTTCAATTGCAACATCTGGGACATGCTAAAGGCTGAGAGAGTGGGTGAGTGAGACGAAATGAAAGGGGAGGAGGAAGAGGTTATAACATGACAGAGAGGTTAATATGTTCTACACGGCTTTGTGGCAAGACCTGGTAGGAAATGATCAAGCCATGAGTATATGTAATACAAGTCGAGTCTGTATACTGAGGAAAAAGAACAATAGTTATTATTCACAGATCAGGACACAATCCATTAAATCAAACAAAACACAAGAGAAAGGATTTGCATGTTCTCCCTACATCTGTGCAGGTTTCATCAGGGTTCTCTGGTTTTCTCCCTTTTACAAAACATGCTAGAAGGCGGATTGGCGATGCTTAATTTTACCCTAAGGTGTTAAGCGGTGTGTGCATTGAACCATTGAACAAACTGCTTTCTTATCTGATTTATATTTTTGCCTCATGTCTAGAGATTGGTCACAAGTCCATTGCAACCCTGACCAGGAATAAAGCGCTTACTAAATTATTAAAGAAAAAGAGTTAGGAACTACTAAAATTGAAAAGAGAGCTAGATGATGGATGAATCTTGGATATCATGGCTATAACAGGATTAAGCTCAGTGCCATGTGAAAATGTTATTACGGTTAATGCCATTATCAATGTGTGTAAATGGCGGATTTCTTTTCCACAGGAACACTGTCAGGCCACGATAACCGAGTGAGCTGCCTCGGCATGTCAGCTGACGGCATGGCATGCTGCACGGGATCCTGGGATAGCTTCCTGAAGATCTGGAACTGAAGCAACTTTGGAATGAATCACAGCTTGTGAAGAAAAGAGGGAACATGTGATTCAGGAAAACACCTGAGTGGGTTTAAACTTGGGAATGTAGGCAGACTGTAAAAGGGAGAGAGGTGTTTGCGCTTGAGAATATTATCTCATATATAGGCACATTTTTTTTTCTTAAAGAAATTATTCAATAAACTACACAAATGACAAGTTTTATATATATATATAAATAACGGATTGTTCCTCCGGGGACACATCTTATGTGGACCACAGTGCTCTAAATAGCTGCAGGTCACTTTTCATGTCATTTTGAAAGAAAAGCAGCTAGAGGAATGTAAGTAGTGTTGGTTATTTGTAGATGCTGTACTTGTGCATGGAGCCTTAGACATAACCTGCAACATACCCACCTGAATGAGTGATACAGTTAACTGTGTAAATAATGCAAACTGTTGTAGGAGCTGCCAAAATTCATTTGGTAAGATTTATTTTTTATTTTATTTTTTTTTTCAAGTTAAGCTGTATTTCTTTTGCTTTATAGATTCATACTGATCTATACGTTTGGAAAAAACTTCCATATAAGACTTTAGACATCTGTATTTACATTATTTGACATATATAATGTTGGCTGCATTTGATTCATTTGGCATTAGTCGTTTTCACAAAATATCATTATTGTCAGATTATTGCATATATATTGACGATTATATACACAATTCTTTGTAGCATTATTTCACTGTCCTTGGTTTTTCCACTATATGACATTAATAAAAAGTAAGCTGATCATAGTCAATTGATGTCTAATTCCTTCTATGGATTTTCTACAGATTTCTATCATCACGCATTATCGACTGTGTAGTGTAGTTAAAAATGAAAAGCACAAAATAGCAAAATACTTTATTCAATATTGATTGGAAAATTTGATATAACAAAAACAAATAATATCTATCTCTTCAAATACACACACAAATATATATACTGTATATACTGTAAGTCTGTGAACACCTGGTCATAAGATTCGTATGAGGTTTTCAAACATCCCATTCGACATTTGCTGTAATAAGACCTCCACTATTTTGGGAAGATGGTCTAGATTTCGGAGTGTCACTGTAAAGAGATTTGTGATCATTCACACAGGGTGAGTAAAGGCAGGCACTGATGTAGGGTAAGGGGTGGAGTCTGGGGTGCAGTCAGCATTCCAATACATCCCAATGGAGGTCAGTAGGATTGAGGTCAGAGCTATAGAGCAGGCCACTCAAGATCTTCCACTATAACCCATGTAAACCATATGTTCATGAAGCTGTCTTTCTGCACAGGGGAATTTTCACTGACAGGTTTGGGTCACCAATTTCAAGTGAAGAGAAAATGTAATGCTACAACATTAAAATACATTCTATACAATTGTGTGCCTCCAACTTAATTTGAGGAAGAACCAATATCTTTGTCTATATAGCATCTCTATCAATGTATCTATCTGTAGATATCTAATATTTCAACAAATGTATATAAATAAAGGTTAAGTATATCTCAGAAAATATTAAATATATCAATACACTTTATATGTGGCTGTAATTTTGAAGCTTTAAACTAATACCGTGATGATTTTTATGACTTTCCAAACTCATTGTAGTGAGAATATAATTAGTTCCATCTTCTGGTTTTTAAAGCTTTTAAATGTAAGATGTTTGTACACTTTACTAGCTTACTTTAAAGTCATTTCAAGTTGGAACAGTGTGTCTGTATTTCCTCACACACAGGAGTCATACTTTCCTCACTAGAAGAAAATCAAAGTATTTTTTTTACAAATGATCTGCTAGTTCCTACCTTGTGTTATGATAATGACTATATTTTAGTTTGGCACCGGTTGTGCACACTGATGCATTTTAAAAAAATGGTGATGCATCTTAACAGTAATTCTTATACCTTTAATTTTACAGTATCTCCAAAAGAGAGTACACCCTAAGTGATAACAGCTGTACATTGTGTAATGTTGTGCAAAGCCTTAGGTTGTACTTACTTTTGTTGGCAGCTATTTAGAAAATAATGGCTATATGTTGAGTTATTCTCAGAGTACATTAAATCTATACTGCTATACAAACTGCACACTGACTACTCTAAAATATATCCAAGTTTCGTTTCTATAGTATTGTCCCCTGAGAAGATGCACTAAAATGGCAGCTAAAATCTGAGGTGTGAACTCACTTCCGTGAGATACTGTAAGTATTTGGAACGATACACTTCAGACGAAAGCCTTAGAGACACAAACTCAAAAGATTAGTCATCTGCAAATGAGAAAAAGACAAACCATAGACAATACATCATGGAAATATACCTTCAGGTAGCTTTATTAGTGTGTTACACAACACCAGAATTCCTGAACATGAACACGGTCTATTTATAGACATTACAAGACAGACAGTAAAAACAGTGAAATTAAAATAATTGATTTTATTTACAGAATTTTGATAGAAAATAAAAAGACGAATGAGATGGCAGAAAAGGAATGTAAAATTACATTTAAACACATACAAAAGTTCACAATCACTGTATAGCTACTTTCTGAGAAAGAAACTGGGCTCTATATACAGTGTTTGCTTGGAAATATAATCCAGTTGACTATGCCCCCCCCCCCCCGAGTGTCTGTCCTTCACTGGTTCTCTTTTTTGATAGAAAGGATGAGAGCTCTTCTGTCCATTTGGCTAAACCTCTGCTTCTCTGGAGTAGAAACCTTTAGCTTCATCTACACAGAAGAGAGAGAATGTACAAGGGTTTTATACGAGTCAGACTGCAGTGCACATTTTTGTAGGGAAATAAATAACCACATTCAGTTGTACAACTAAACTCTGGCAGGGGAAACTGTACGCTGTATATTGGGGATATATATTATAAAACATTATTTGCAATATATATTTTCTAAATAAATGCAAAAAATGAATTTCATTTTCCTCTGTGAATAGACGGCACAACTTATGCCCTGTTCAATAAAAAAAATATATATATATATATTTATTTATTAATTTAATAACTTCAGTCCAATTGTACAAAGAGTTCGCCAAAAATATTGTAGTGCTACATAAAAAAAATAAATAAAAACAAACATGAATAATACCTGGATCACTGACACCAATACAGATAATGGCATTACAGTATACATTAATTCCAGATATAAAAACAAAGAAAAAAAATACCATAAGCATCTGGCTTTAACCTACTGCTTCCTTTTGTTTAGCAAAAACTTGTTTAAATACTAATTTTGGCAGAACATGGTAATGAATTTTTCAGTGTGAGAGTGTGTACGATGTAGCAGTTACTGTCTATGACCGTGTCGGACACTTAGATAAGAGATAAGTCCGATAAAAGAGAAGGAGAAAGAAACCTGTGTAGTGTTGTTTCTGGGTGAATTGGTTTCCTTGAGGATCTGCAGAGGGGATCTGCCTTCTCCGATATAAGTTTTGCCTGCACAAGAGGTGGTGAGGGGAAAAAACAAAAAAGGAAAACCTCATTAATGACAATCACCAAGCAAGAACACAAGCATATAGTAAATATACAAATAGATTTTTTTATAGCGCACACACACATATATATATATATATGTGCCATAAAAAAAGAAAAAAAAAAAAAAAAGTTACCCCTTTGCTTCTGTTTGTTCAGAATAACTTTATTCTCATTCTCATCAGTAGCTGGTCTGCGGGTAGACAGTGGGGAGGAGGGCCCTTTTCCACGACTCTGAACTCCTCTAGCACGGACACCAGTCGCTCCAAATCCAACACCCAGCCACTGGGGCTTAAATACAGCCTGGCTCGGGCTGCGGGTGTCAAACTTGGGGAACGTTCTAGCAGGGGGAAGGACTCGAGTCTTTTCTGGTTCAGGAATGGCCGGCGTTGACTTCTCCGATGGTTTCAGACCTTGTTCAGGCAGTATATCGATTTCTTCTGCGACACTCTGAACAAAGACACCGTGTTTAAAGTCGGTTTCACAAACAGTATCCAATTTCTTGTTTTTGAGAAGGGCTGCGAACAACTAATCGATAAAACCGATAACGAAATTTGTTGTCAACGAATGTTGGCGATTAGTCGTGCTGTTACAGCTTTAGTGTGACGAAACAAAAGCACGGTAAGTAAACGGTAGAATCCTCATCATGTGAAAATGTTTAATAAAGTGCTATTGTGTAAACTGCTTGTAACTTCAGCACAGTCGCACTGGATATGTTTTGTCGTGACTTGAGAGCATCAGGTTGCGCAATCAACTCGTTTGCGACATTGTGATGATTTAATTAAAAACTTAATTTAAACAGCAAATAATTCTTTTTCCACTGGTGTGGGTTTCAGTGACTTCTTATGCATTTGTACACCAATGTGTATTTTCTATTATTATTATTTTATTTTTTTATCAAGTCTGTTAGCTTACTGCGCCTCGTTCCATTCACTCGCTATAACATTTGTCTTTTACAACAGTTAACTTCTGATCTCAAACGTGATTTACTGTGGCTTTACTATACATTTAAATGCTTTTCTTCAATGTTTGTATGTTTAATTTATGCATATATATTCAATTATTATACAAAATGAGATGTATCATATGTTCTACGTTGTTACATTTTCATAACTGAACAAAATGTCAGATTTTTTAAATTTTTTATAAGCATGGTTGTCAACTTGCCATCTGCAATTATCATTAAAAACAATACAAATGCATTCTGAGATGCAATTGTTTTTTTTAATAGAAAGAAACAACCCCCAGAATGAGTGAATTTTTTCAAAGAAACATCCCAATGCACTCCTCAACAAGCAGCACTATAAGCTTTATAAAATGTCGAAAACTAAAGCTAGTTAAACTCAATGTGGATTTTTTAGTTTTTAAGTACACTTTTATACATAAATACCCTGAACTAGGGTTTTATAGTTATAATAAGCAAAACATCTAATTAAAAAATAGTTTAGCCCCCCCCATCTGATTAATCGATTATCAGAATCGTTCGTTGCAGCCCTACTGTTGAGTGAACACGTACCTCCTCCTCTGTTGTCTGTGGTGTCTCAGCAGTTTTTGGTGGGGCTGCTTCTTCCACTGGAACAGGAGTGGACTCCACAGGCTCACATGGAAGTGCAAAGGCAAGATCTACATCTTGCCTGTCCTCTAGAGGAGGAAGAGGAGTGGAAGGACGATTTTCTGCTGAGGGAAAGAATTCGGGCGAGTAAACACCCTCGCGGCAGCCGAGCATGCTGAGGCTAAGCTCCCGCTTCAGGGGAGACTCGCCCAGAAGAATGGCCTCCTCAGCCTCCTCTATGGTAGTGTCAGCGTCCACCCCGACCTCCACCTGAGCCTCACCGACCACCACAAACGGACTGCTGGAGAAGGAGCCGTAACCAATGGAGGAGCTGAAATTTGCTGGGGGTGACGAGCAGTCGGTGGACCCACTGAGAGAGTCGTGAGAATGAGGTGGGAGGAGAGGCTCTTTGGAGCTTAGCTCATTCTGCTGCTGTACACTAGGGAGGCTGTTCTGTGTAGTAAAGGACACAGGAGGGAGCGGAGTGAAGTCAGAGTCACCACCCATCACATCATTAAGGAAAAACGTGCTCAGCCTTTGAGCCAGTGAGCTGACGGTTACTGCAACAGAGATACACAGAGAGAGAGAACGGTTTAAAGCAAGGTTTAGCTGCAAAATCTTATTCTGGTTTCCTCTTTATTAGAACTGCCCCCAAGATAATAAATACCTAATATAAAAAAAAAAAAAAAATCCAACAAGTGGTGCAAGATTAAAAAACTTTTATATAAAATAAATGCAAAACTTATAAAAAAAATAGCAGTTTACAGAAGCCTTCTCATACATAAAAGCTCCTGCTAGACACAGATTTCTTTTAGTTCTCATATGGCAGGAAGGAGCTTTCATTTGGAGTGAATAGGCAGTAATCAAGCTTATGCTCTTCACTACAAAAAAAAAAAAAAAAAAAAAGTGAATTAATTCAATAACCATACAACATGCCATCGGCTGCACCAGTCAATGCAAATATATTTAGACTATATTCACTTAACAATACTATTTTAAGGCTATGGACAAAATTCAGATCATTAAAGAAATGAAAACTGGTACAAGTCAACCTAAGGTTACGCTAATCAAACCACAAGTCATTCCTAATGACCGAATGGGAAAAGCAAGCCTGTTAATGGTTTTGCAAAAAAAATGCAAATGGTCAAACAAGATTAAACACCACATCAGTTTCCTGCAGCAACTTGCTAATTGGATTTGACATCTGGGGGTTGGTTTGGCTAAGAAACATGAAACAGGGTTTGTTCTTGTGAAACCACCATTAAGCAAAACCTTTTCTCTGTTGTCTGTAGATGTGCATTCTCATTAGAGATAGTCTGGGTTTTAGTTTTTGGATGCACTCTGGTAGGTTGGGTGAAGACCAAAACACTCAAAACAAGCACTTATTTTCCCGTTTTGTTTTTGTCTATGTAAAATCCAGTGGTAATATTCCTCCCAACAGAGTTTTAAACTGATCGTATCCTACAGCAAGTTTGCAACCAAGTGAACCAGTGTTGATTTATTCATTGACGGAGACTTCAAAGCACTTTAGTATGTTGCTCTGGATGAGGGCGTCTGCTAAAAGTTTGATCTATTGACTATTTTTCTTTATTGTCTCAAAGAACTAACAATAGTGGTAATACTGACATTTAGGGGATTATAAATACATCTACACAAAAAAAAAATCTAAAAGTTTGTTGCTTCTATAGTTTTAGTTCACTTTCTATAAAACTGGTTATACTAAACCATGCGCGAGATTAACAAAGCAACGTCAGACGTGTTGGGTCACATACATTTGGTTTAATGACTATAATCATGAAATACTACCTGCAATGCGTAGCTTTTTTTCTTCCCTTATTGTATTTATACTTTGTACTGTGTATATACACTGTATATTATAGTATGTGTATATTCTTTTTATATATATTTGCATTTATTTTTATTTCTTTCCTTTGCTGCTGTAACAAAGAAATTCCCCCACTGTGGGACGAATAAAGGTATATCTTTTCTTATCTCATTCACACGCTTGATGTCACCAAAATGAGGATGAGGTTCCATTTTAAATCTGGTTCATCTCAAGGTTTCTCTCATAACATCTAAAGAAGCTTTTCCCTGCAACAGTCTCATCAGGGATAAACGCACACCGTTCATCTTGACTGTTAAATTCGGTAAAGCTGCTTGTTGTGAAAAGCTCTGAAAAATAAACTTGACTATTTTGAGAAAATAATTAGTTCATCTAGAGTTTTGGTCACATTGCCACATCCTTGAAGATTTTGGGCCAAAATACCACACGCCACTATACAATTTTGCTCAAGTGGAAACCTACAAGTTAAACTTTAAATTACCTTTCATACTGTCCTTTAGTGGAGTACGAACAATGCCAACTGTAGGTGACCGCGGATCAACAAACACAGATCCAAGCGACTCTTGAGCTTCTGGGGCCGTAGAAGCAGCACCACTCACCTGCAACCGAGAAGGGGATAGAAATGTTCACAGCAACAGGGATTTGGAAAACGGAGTTAACATCCAGGTATATTTTAGTGGCTAAATAGAAAGGGGTTACTTGTATAGGTGTGCGGTCAAGACCACACGACGGAGATCGGGGATCTGCCAGCTGGGCTAAGCGTTGTGTCTTGAGCCGATGGATCGGATTCGGCTTGGGCGTTGATGCCGTGGCCATCTTGCTCTCAGTGGTACCCATGTTCAGCTTCTGTTTCATAAATGCATTTTTACACAAAATTAACTCACTGAACAAGAAGATTCGTACACAGTTTTTATGCATTTGCACACAGAAGCTGAATGAAAAATCCAAGATAAATCATTTTGGTAATAAAAGTATATAGTTGACAGGGACATGTTTGAACACAAACCTGTAGACCTTTGCAAAGGATCTGTTCAATATTTTGCTGAAAATATTAGACAATTAAATTAGATCTTAATTAAAATAATTATTTTGTTTACATTTACGGCATTTGGCAACCACCCTTTTCCAGAGTGACTTACAACTGAGCAGTTGAGGGTTAAGGGCCCTGCTCAGGGGCCCAGGTGTGGCTTAGATTTGAACTCATGACCTTCAGATTCAAAAACCAATGCCTTATCTGTTAAGCTAAAACCTCACCGTGTTTTTTGTAATTTCCATGTCTTCAAATAATATTCTTACCCCTTTTTTCATTGGGACCTTAAGAAAACCTTGCCTTATTATTCGTTCCCATATTATTGCACGCCTGTGAACTGGCTGTAACACTACAACTTCTCATTGGGATTCATAATGTACTGTCTATCTATAATAGTTATGAAATAGTTAATGAAAATATTCTAGGACATACCTACAAGGTGATGAATGTCAGGAAGCAACAACTCTAATAAACAGAGCAAACATGAATAAATCTGGCACGCTGCTAACTTTTTGTATTCTGATATTTGATATATACTAATACAATAAAATAAAAAAAAAAACATGTAAATGAAACCAAGTGTTTATTAGCTACAAAATAAATCATGTCCTGAGATAACATTGAGCAAACAAGTTAATCAGGGAATAATGAATACAAGTCAACCCACCTGAAACCAGCGTAGAAACTCTTTCCTCGGTATACCTGCTTATAACGTTTTTTAAATTGCAAAATATATATATATATAAAAAAACTATAATATGTACCAACAATATCAAAATAAACCGCTGAGTATGTATCCGATGCACTAAAACCTTTTTTGTTGCTGCTGCTGCTGCTCACACAAACAGCCACGCTGACTATTTAAATCGCGTCAGTTTGCGGCAATTTTCAAACCAGCCAATGAGAGGTCGCACACGTGCAAACGTCCGCCTTGCTGATTGGCTGAGCGCTTTCCATTCATTGGCTGTATAAAATGATTTGAAATGCTTTACGCCCAGTGTACACGCAGGGAGAATCCCACCCACAAAACAAAACAAAAACATATTTTCTTTCAAAAACCATCCAAAAAATTCACACATCCCTATATAAACAATATATGTCTTTATAATACTTATTTTTAAGCTTTACGGGTTAAGATAATAGCTTTATTGGGGAGTATTATTTTCTAATTAAATTTTCTCATTATAACATAAACACACTACTATTTCAAAGTTTTTTAAAGTTTATTGCTTGGGTTACATTTATCGTCGTACACTCTTTTGGCTATAGTCAAAACTGATCATTATAATAATACAATTATGGTACACAAGATGGCCTCATTTACAATTAAGCTAATTATTTTACAGCAGGATTATTTATCAAATTATAAAAGAAGTGAAGGAGATAAAGGGCAGACATGCCTCCTCAGCTTTCGCGTCCTTTTGTTTCCGTTGGCATCGATTACCATCTTACAACTAGTGGTTATTAGTGCGATGTATCAGATCAAACAGTCTGTTATTCCTTCCCAAACTCATATAAACGATCAGTAAATAGATTAAAACATCTTTTTAGTGAAATCGCTGTCCTCGAGTAGTTGGAATGCAGCCAAGACATATCATATCATATCATATATCATATCATATATCATATCATATCATATATCATATCATATGATTAACAAAATGAAAAAAAACACAACGGACTGTGAAGCGCTGGATATTGTAAAACAGCCACCAATTATCTGTGTGTTCAGAGTGTTAGTGCATGTGTCGAGTGTTTCAAGCTCGTTTGATCTGTTGCTTTCCACTTATCGCCGGTCGCAAATGACTTCCTTTCTTCTTAAAACTACTCTTCTGAACTTCCAAAACACGTCTCCCCACATTCGCATGCCACCTCCCTCCACTCCTTCCCCCTCTCCCTCCTTCAGTCTGTCTCTCCGTCCCTCTGGCAGAAGTGCGCCAGTAGTGTGTCCAGATCTCGCCGGTCGGCGGCGGTGTACAACGAACTCTCTCCCATCATGCTCAGTGCCATGCGCAGGGTGGACCAGATGTTGTCCGACATTACACTGGTGGCGGAGCCTGGTGCCCGACTCGCACCGCTTTCAAGGTCACCGGCGGCTTGCCTCTGGAGAGAAAGCGCCTCCAAAAAATGCTCCACCGCTTCCCTGAGACAGGCACAGAGCAACATGTGCAATAAGTGAAAGCAAACTGGTGAGCATGTGCACAGTGGGATGCGGTAGAGTACTCTTACCTGTGAGCTCCAAGATTAACACAGCTGATGCCCAGATTGTAGCGACTGCGCACGAACCCAGGCTGCAGCTCGAGCGCCCTTCTGTAAGCAGCAACAGCCTCCTCAGAGCGATTTCCGTTGGCTAGCGTAGCTCCTAATTTATTCCACAACAAATAATCCTGCAAGTGAAAAGAGACTGAAACATTACAAACAATATATTATAAATATTCAATAATATAATATATATATATATGTATTAGGGATTGTCAGATTCATGGGTAAGATGGTAAGATCGTATGCGTCGGCATAAAAGTTACCGATGCGATGCATCGAATTTAGAAAAGTGTGCATTGGATACGAGTAGGCATTTGTATCACAATGCATAATTTTTAAGATATTTGCATCTGTCGAAAAAAAGTAATTATTTCTATAGAATTATAAGTACAAAAGAATCGTATCGCAATAAATCACATCGTGTTGAATCAAATCGAATTTGGATCGCACTGCATTGTAATAGGGGTGAATCGCATGTTTCTTCACATTCTAAAACCATAAGAAAAGAGCGAAATTAATGTAACTTCAAAAACATTGACATTTCATCGAATTGATCAATTACATTTCAAAATTAAAATCTTAAAAAAAAACAACACTCAGCCAGGATTTAGACTCAGGCATACAGTCACTGCCTTGTTGAACTTGGAAGCAAGAAACTGCATCTGAGTGAGAGTTTTTGGGCTCCATACCGGAGACTCAAGCTTAAGCTATTGTGTTGCTAATTTGTGTATGTCTGAGGCAATTCACTTCTTGATTGTGCTTGTTACTCAGCAGTTTAATGGCTCTGGGCTCAGGGGTTACAGCTCTGGGCTTTTGATTAAATTGCTCCTAGGTGTGAGTATGTTAATCTATGTCTAACAATGGACTGATGGGCCTAAAGTGCCTCACACTTTATGTTGGATTCACTTCCAAATATAATTTTGACCAGTATTTTGCTTTAGTTATCACTACTTATGGTACCCTGTGTCCTTTTTCTCCATATTTATGGCCAAATGCACTATAGTTGCTATAGTAACGGTTTCCAGAGATGACAGGAAACCCTGTTGTGTGAGATTAGTCCAAAAAAAAAATCACTCAACACAAACATATGGATTTTTCACTTTCCCAACACGCCCTGATACGTCGGAAATGTCGATTGTGCTGCTTGCTCATGATGTGGCTTTACTGCTTCACACAGATGCGGTAGAATTAGCTGATATAAGCACTGGAGTAGAAGTTTACTCATTAGTAAACAGCAGCAAAATATATGAGAAGACAGAACACATTAGCTGCAATTCTAGTCCTTAGATCTAAGATAAAAAAAAAAAAAAGATCAGGGCATGAGTAGAGTTAATTGAATCCCAGAAGTGTCAATGTGTGTATACCTGTGGAGTAACAGACAAGGCAGCACTAAAACAGTCTACCGCCTTGTCATACTCCCCACTTAAGTTGAAGAGAACCCCGAGACCACACTGCAGCTGAGGGTCGACCCGCGTGGGATCAGCAGCCGCCGCACTCAGAAACAATGACTGCACTTCATTAAACAGAGCCCTGAGAGAGACAAGCATGAAAGAAAAAAAAAGTCAAACTTGAGATGCATCATCCACTCCAGCCAAAAAAAAGTCTACGGTCACTTGGGATGAAAGGATGAAAATGTCCATACTCTGGTAACAGTGATCCAAATCTCTCTCTCTCCTTCTCTCTCTCTCGAACTCCTTCCCTTTCCCTCTCCCTGTCCCTCTGTTCAAGAATATTCCGGTACTTTGGATTGTGTCTCAACCAATCACGAAGTGTCTCACAGGCCTGCCGGTGCAGTGATTCATTAGTGAAGCTGACCGCTAGAGCCATGAGAGCTGTCAGATTGTCTTTCTTGAGCTCAATACACCTGATAATGGGAAAAATGTAAAAAAAAAAAAGAAATGTTTAAAAAAGTAAAAGTTACATTGTTAGAAAAAAAAGGCCTCCAAATAACAGCATGTACAAGTGCGTATGCTTCACTGACCTGCGGAGGGCGCTGATGGCAGCAAACTCTTGCTCATTTTCTGCTTGACATGTTCCCAGATACTGCCAGGCCTGAGGGGTAACAGAAACACAAACTTCTCACATAAAAATGAAGCAGCATTATAGAAGAATATTAGGCAGATCATTATTATTATGTATTAGGGCTGAATTAGCCACAGGACTAACCAGCTGGTTGTCTGGTTCTCTCTGCACTGCACTCTCAAACAGGCGCACGGCTCCGGGGATGTCCCCGGCTTCCATCCTCTTCACTCCCTCTGTCAGCGGGTCCTCGTGGGACAAGTACGGATTGTCTTCCTCAAACTGATAGCCCTGAGAAACAGAACATAACACAGCACACAAGTTAAAACAATACAATACCTCATTACATGCTGGTTCTGAGCAAATTTGCACTACAGAATTTCCAGAGTATTCATTATTCCACTTAGGTCACAGAATAGCAATATGAGGTCATTAAAGCAGTGGTCCCCAACCTTTTTTGCACCACGGACTGGATTAATGTCAGACAATATTTTCACGGACTGGCCTTAAGGTCAAATTCCGTTTTCCCACTAATGTGCAAATATTCTGGAATTGTTTGGAAAAATAATTTATGGAAAAAAAGTGATTTTAATAGTGAAATTATCTAGGCTGTCACGGACCACATGCAATGTCGCCGCGGACCACCGGTTGAAAACCCCTGTATTATATTATTACTATACTAGTTTATTATACCTATCCCTGGACATTTAGGACGATTAAAGTTTGTATTTTTCCTAATGTATGGGCAGATCATTTAGTTTCTTTCTAGAAAAAAAAACCTTAAAAAGAACAAAATGACGACTGACAGCATAAGAAAATTTTAAGCTTAAAGCGAGTACAAATGGCTTAAAATAATCTTTTGTCAAATATATGGACAAAAGTGCTGGGATACCTGAATTTTCCACCTATATGTTGTGGTTCTTTAAGCTGTTACCAAATAGGTTGGAGGCACACAATCGTATAGGATGCCATTGTGTGCGGTGGGATTAAATTTATAGAGTGGAAGATCTTGAGCTCAACCCTACTGAACTCCTCTGGGATGAATTGAGCACAAATCTTCTACCTTCCCAGAGGATTGAAGATCATTATAACAACAAACTGGGATGTGGAATTGGATGTTCAAAACACACATAAGAATCTTATGTCAAGTGTCTGCAAACTTGTATCCATATAGTGTGAATTTGGTTTGATGTACATGTGTACTAGGAACGACTAAATACATTTGATCAAGATATCTCCACATCTGCTTCATTTTAGTGTGCAGTGGAACCTCGGAGCTCGCGGCCTCAGCGCTCGCAACCTCGCATGCTCGCGACTTTCATTCCGACCGGCGACTCTCATTCAGATCGGCTCGTGAGCAAACGCGAGCTGCTCAAAACGCTAGTTTTAACATTTGTAATCGAGGTTTATCTCATTAAAATTGTCTAAAAAATGCTTCAAAACTATTTTTATTATGTAAATAGTAAAATAGTGTTATTTACTCATTTAAATCGATTTCGTATAGTGTTCTTTGGGTTTTTACTGGGTTGGAAGGGGCGTATCAAAAGGTCACGAAAATTCGGAACTCGCGACCGGTCTTGGTCCCTAACCCTCGCGAGCTCCGAGGTTCCACTGTATACGATTAACGTTATGCAAGATCTACGTGCACGTCATCTCCTGCCTACACAGACGGTATATAACAATCAATAATTTATAATCATTTATTATTTATATTCAGTAAAATGGTACATATGAGACTGAAATTAGTGTCACATAGATGGAGGCTTAATTTCTTGTCTCGCTGAATGGAGATGTTCCTGTGTAGGTGTATTGTCGCCACCTTATCATACGAGGTGCTGAGGAGCTGGTCAAAGTCAGACAGCCAGGGATGAGCCTCAGCGTCTCTCTTAGCCATCTCCTCCCACTCCTCCTGCAGCTTCTCCCAGAAATCGATATCACTCTGCACATATGCACAGAACTATTATAACACACCTAATCTGTTGCTACAACCTCGACCAAAAAGAAACAAATGCGCACGTATGCTCTAATACCTCCACGGCAGCTTTAGCCTGCTGAAAATCTGGGCCCGCTTGTGTGAATTCATCTACCCAGGACTCAGCAGACTCTTCTGACACCTGAGAAAGAGAAGCAGGCCGTCTTCATAACGCATTATAACCAACTGTACCACTTACAAAAGCGGATGATGGGAAACAATAAAAAAGGTCAATGAGGGCAAGAAAAAAAAGAAGGAATTGACTATAAGAGAAAACATCTTACCCTCACATCTATAGTGGCACCTACCCGTAAATGAAAAAAAGTGTTACTGCGCTTTGAGGAACTGAGTAGATCTAATCAAAGGCAGCCTTTTAATGTGGATCTGCTCTCGAAGAATGCAGGCAAAGCAAAAACTAGCTTGCATCGGGGAAGCACAACGTGTAAAGCGACAGCAGCGGACGGATTACGCATATTAAAGCGGCAAAAATGTTCACAAAAATTATGTTGAGTAATGGAACCCAGCATATCAGAGAGAGAAAAAAAAAAGGACCACTGTGTTTTGGAAGCAGCAGGGGTCCTACCTGACTGACGAGATAAGCCCAGTGTTCTGCCTGTTTAGCTTTAGCTTGGTCATTCTTCTCTCTGTGCTCTTGAGTTTCCACTTGCACAGTCTCTCCCCCTGATTCCTTCAGGAACTGTGCAGCCATTATAGGGGCAGGTGGGAAGGGCAGGGGTATTATGGGTTGGTTATTGGGGTCATTGAGAAGTTATATATAGGTATGGATCGAGATTAATGGGTCATGAAGAAGCCAGACAGACAAAGCACATATTAAAGCCATAACTCCTAAACGTGACATCCAACTATTAGCAGTGCATTAAAGCTGAGGGAGAATTTTAAGTAATAAACTACATTTATTACTTAAAAACCAGACAAAGTTGTTATTTGTCACAATGCAGCACTTAAGGATGAACAATGCAAGAGTGCTCGTCTAATCGTTTTAATTCTCAATAAACAGTACCAGTTCGAATTTGCTGCAGGCTTCACATTCCCTCCTCATGAGGCTGGATGGAGCTCATACCTTTGTGAAGCTGGATGCCCAGTTCTGTGCCTCTCTGGCCTGTGCTTTATCAGCGAGTTGCTTTCCTGCTCTGTCCTCCACTGTCACACTGCCCTCGCCAATCTGCCTAACAAACTGCAGGAACTGCACAACAACAACAACAACAACAACGGGCGTTACACACCTACAGCACGTTGTGCACACCGGTGAGTTCAGTCAAGATGTTTTGAATATACAGCGACGCACGTCCTGATGTTGCCATGACAACGCTAATCACACAGTAAAGCAATACAAGCAAGTATCCAGATCAACAGTGAAATGGAAGAAAAGCAAATGGCATTATGCAAAATAAAACAGGGAACGGAAATGAGTTTTGAATGAAGAGAGCAGGGCCTCAGAACAAGCGAGATGCAGTTTCGCGAAAAAGCAACAGCTTAGCCAAAAAGTCCATTTACTAGGAATTCGAAATTGCTCAGAATTAATGTGGCCTGGCTAAAGATGTAAAAAAAAAAAAAAAAAAAAGCAGGGGTCGGCAACCCGCGTCTCTTTCATCCCTCTGCTGCGGCTCCCTGCGGCTTTTAAAAATAAATAATGAGTATTTTTTTCATGTATTTGATTTTAGTTCGTTAGGGTTTTTTTTTTTTTTTTTTTACATGTAATGCTAAATTGGAAGATTTTGTCGATCTTGTCACTTTAAAATAAAACCTTAATTTTTTGTCGCTCAAAATTAGCAGCACGCCCGCCAGTGTGCAACACCCACTGGCACATTTTAGTTTGCTGCGGGTAAATAATTTAAGTTTGGCTTTTTATTTCATGAATTCGAGGAGGACATTGAGTATTTTATTTGAAAGTAACCTTCAACTTAGCGTCTTTTTTCAAAAAGTTTTTGTTGCATGCAGTTTTTCTCTGTAGCGGTTCACTGATTTCATAATTGCAACACACTAGAGCTTTTTTATACACAGCATATGATTAAAAAAATAAAATGAATTAAAGATATATGCAGTGTTATCTTCATTGTAGATGTCAAAAGGGTTTTGTGGTTCAGAGTGTTTTCCTTTTTGTGGAAATCGGGTCCAAATGGCTCTTTGAGTGTTTAAGGTTGCCGACCCCTGGTCTAAGGCTTTATTATTTATTCTTCATAGATTCAGCTTTGCTGATACACAAGAGATACAAAACAACTGAGAAAATGTCAGAAGCGATAGTGTTGCTATTACACTAATAAAGAAATACATAACTGAATTCATATACCTGTGCCAGGCTACAAAGCAGAGAGCAGAGGTGCGTCTGACAGTGGATCAGCCCCAAACTAGTCCAGGAAGATCAATAAAGTAGACTACCAGGCCAAACATTGGACACTTGCCTATAAAACGCTTTTCTTTACTGTACTGTGTGTAAATAAATGTTCCAAAGGCTTCGAATGTCAACAGTCTTGGCAAAAACTTGACCTGAGTTTTAAATCTCACAAGCACTTCTTTAAATGAAAACCAATTGTTTGGGACACAATTTCATTTGAAGTAAAATGGCATATTTAAAAATATATTTTTTAAACTCAATATTAAGTGCACGTGCATTAATTTCACTATCCGCTCTTGTATTCGATACTAATTTGAATCTATTTTTCCTCGGCTGTTGTAGCCCATCTGCCTCGAGGTTCCTTGCGATTAGAATTTGAGATGCTCTTCAGCTTATCATGAGTGTAAAGAGTGGTTACTTGAGAAACCATAATCTTCCTGTTAGCTCACTCCAGTCAAGCCACTGCCCTTTCAGCTCTTACAAACAAGCCGTTTCTGACCACAGAATGGCCTCACTGGATGTTTTTTGTTTGTCGCACCATTTCCCTACAGCTGAAATACTGAATTCCCCCCTGTGTGAACAGAGTTAGTGAAATCTCATTCTGATGTTTGAAGGGAACATTGGTTGACTTACTGGATAATTGTGTGAATGTGTATGTGTGGAGGTGTTCATATGTGGACAGTGAGTATGTAGTCAATCCAATGTGTCCAGATTTGGACTGGTAGACTACATTTACTTATCCATCACACTACAATGGGTTTAATATTTTCTAGTTAATGCGTATAACTTGCTGTCAAATAATAAAATGGAATTTATACAGTTTTTTCCCCACCTTGAGTGATTGTTTCAAAATTCAAATTGCTAAAAACACAAAAGGTCTAGAAGAAAAGCGGACAGCAACCAACTAGCAGAAGAAAAGCACATGCTTACCTGTGTGTTTTGAAGCTTGGGGTCGTCGACTTTTGCAAGAAGTTCATTAGCTGTTTGCTTTAGATCTTCCCCTGGTTGATACTCTTTTGTCCTAAAGGTTTATTTAAAAAAAGGTTCATGTTTTAGTTTTCATGTTTAAAAAAAATATATACAGTGGGGCAAAAAAGTATTTAGTCAGCCACCAATTGTGCAAGTTCTCCCACTCAAAAAGATGATCCCAAACACATCATGTATCATAGGTATACTTCAACTATGAGAGACATGGTCTTTCAACATGACAATGATCCCAAACACACCGCCCGGGCAATGAAGGAGTGGCTTCGTAAGAGGCATTTCAAGGTCATGGAGTGGCCTAGCCAGTCTCCAGATCTCAACCCCATAGAAAATCTTTGGAGGGAGTTGAAAATCCGTGTTGCCCAGCGACAGCCTCAAAACATCACTGCTCTAGAGGAGATCTGCATGGAGGAATGGGACAAACTACCAGCAACAGTGTGTAAAAAACCTTGTGGGGACTTACAAAAAAACGTTTGATCTCTGTCATTGCCAACGGGTAAATAAAGTATCGAGATGAACTTTTGTTATTGACCAAATGCTTTTTTTCCACCATAATTTGCAAATAAATTCTTTAAAAATCAGACAATGTGATGTTTTTTTTTTTTTTTCTTTTTCTCATTTTGTCTCTCATAGTTAAAGTGTACCTATGATGAAAATTACAGGCCTCTCTCATCTTTTTAAGTGGGAGAACTTGCACAATTGGTGGCTGACTAAATACTTTTTTGCCCCACTGTAATAATAACTACTGCCATCCAGTCTGTCTGCAGGTCATTAAAATAATTATGATAATGACAATTACAGATGCTTCAGGCATTCTGATAGACAATTAAAGAACTCTGCTCCAATCAATTTTTTCCTTTATGCAAGCTCCGAAACATATTCTGTTGCCAAGGACATGATCCATGTAGCTACCATCAAACTGTTCTGCTTATATATTACTTTTCAAAGCTTCAGAGTTCAAATTCTCGAATTTAAAAAAAAAATGGTTCTGCATTTCAGCAATCATCTCTGACCTTGACTTACCACTTTCTAAACTTTATTACATTCTGTCAGACTTCACCACATTTCCATTTTATACCATCTCTCACCATTCTCTCTCTTGCTCCTTGTCTCCCAGATCTCCCAACCACAGCTTCTCCTCCGACTGCTCTAGATACTCTTCAGCCCATCGCCCAGGGTCTGGGACAAACACAGAGAAAGACAGAAAGCAGAGGTCAGATGAAAGGAAGCTATATGTCCAAACGTTTTGTGGACACCCACATGTGGGCATTACACAAAATACCTAATTTGGAAAAACACATTTGTGTCGTATCCTTCCGTTGACCACTTTTGGTAGGTACAAACCAATGCATACTGGAAACACAATTTACAAGGCATGTTTTGGAGATGCCCTGACACAATCATCTAGCTATCACAAATTTTGCACTTGCCAAGGTTGTTCAGATCTTTACGCTTGCCTGTCTTTTCAACAACTTTGACAACTGACTGTTTATCCATGTCGTATATATCCCACCCCATGACAGCTTCCTTTTTAATAACAAAATCAAAGTTATTCACTTTCACCTCTCAGTGATATGAAGGTTACTGCTGATCGGTATATACTCCGTGATTCGCCAACCTAATTCCGTGTTTTATTTCATATAAACTGAAGATACACTCTATGTACAATAGCACATGACCATGTGTTTGTGGAGATTTGTGCTCACTCACAAAGTGAGTGCTACAATTCATCCCAGAGGTGTTCAGTAGTAGGGATGCGTTTACATTTGACATTTTTACCGATACCGGTACTTTCCGAAACTGTTATCGATACTACTCTCTATGATTGGGTGCAAAAAGACATGATGTGAAAAGATGCTGTAAAAGTAATTTTTTTTATTACTGCTGAACTTTAGTACTGCAGTTTAGAAATGCCTCTAAGCAAACAGAAAAAAGGCACATTTTTTAATTAAAAAGGCCCTTCAAAAAGAGAAAGAGAGCGAGATTCCAGCATACCACAGCACAACATATTTGAACGAAATGTGCATAGGAGCACAACAGAATGTAATAGAGAATTCTGGAATCTTTAGCAATTAGGCAAACCTATTTATTGCCTACCAAAAAAAAAAAGCTTTAAGTCACACAGGACAAAAAACAAAAAAAAACACAGACACACACACTTAACTTGCACTCAGGGTTTTTTTTTTTAACGTCTTTCTTTAACGTCCCTTTACATTTGTAAAATTTATTGCATGCTTATGTTTGTGGATATTGCTGGAAGCTGTCAATGGGATAAATAAAGTGTCTGTCTGTCTGTCTTTCTATCTATCTACACCTGAACCTGCTTCACTCCACCGTAGTGAAGGCCAATAAATGTAACTATAAATTTAGTGAAAGCCGTATGACACCCTCGTTTTTCGGGGGACATCTTCCCACACATCGCTATGGTAAATGGGCTCCTCACGGTGAAACTCTTTTTAGCCTAGCGTTTCCTGTGGGGTTATTCGTATTTTGATATGCATTTTAAAACCGATGTGGTGTCCCCAAAAACTTCTAGTACTAAAAAAAGACTTATTTTATAATGAATTTGACAGACATAGTAAATATGGCGCATAGCTTGAGGCTGATGACGCGTTTTGTTTGTTAATGTTTCATTATATTACTACTGTTGCCGCCATAGTTCCCATTTCGGGAACTCGAGCTGCGTCACAATGCTCTGGGAACGCCTCCGCATTGCTTACACTCTGAACCACGTGTGATATCTGGCCAACGGCAAGGCGTGATGGCACCGGCGGGGGTGATGTCGCGAACCAGGAAGCTGTTAGCATTGTAGCCGTGTGGCTACGCGCTCCCGGAGAGCGCTCGCACTTGCGGCTCGAGTTCCGCTCTTGCTGAAGCAAAGCAAATCGGCGCCGGAAGTCGTGGGGCTTGCAGGCGGATCTAGAAGAAGGCACGGAGAGGGAAGAGTCCCCTCCGGCCTTTCCTGCCAGGTCGAGCGTTCGTTCCCCGTGCGGAAGCACGCCCTTCGGCGGTTTCTTCTCCCAGCGCAAGCATATTTTTCCTCCATATTTTTCCTCTGTGCTGTATGAGGAGCTCCTAGAGGTAGCTAGAAATAGCTTGGCCAGACGAAAAGCAGAAGCAGTGCATACCCAGTAAGCTGGATGAGAGTTTCCTGCACCCTGCATCGAGAGGCTGATTCCCGTAAGAGACTTCCTGGCAGCGTGGCTGCCAGACGTGTTTCAGTGGGTCCTGCACACGGTTCCTGATTCAGTTCGAGTTCCCCCTCCTCCCCCTTTTTAACGGGGTGTCCACTCTGTACTACCAAGGTCTCACGGCGAGCCCTTGGAGCCTTAGATATGTGGAAAGATAAAACACTTCCTCCTAGACCTGAGAGATCCTCCTGAGGTCCCAGGGAAGGCTCCTCTCAATGGGAAGTCATCCCGGGTCACCTGAATTGGAGAGCAGACGCCCTTTCGATGCAAGGGCCAAAGCCTAGGGAATGGAGGCTCCATCCCGAGGTTGTGGAGCAGATATGGGAGAGATTTTACAGGCCCAGTTGGATCTGTTTGCGACTCAGGAGATTTTTGCACTGTCCCCTCTGGTTCTCGCTCTCTCACTATAAACTATGGTTCATGGGCCTGGTTCCCCTTCTCAAGGGAGTCAGTCAACTGCCCGGTTGGTTCAGTTTTGAAGTTCTTGCAGGAACAGTTTGCCACAGGGTTGGCTTCTTTAATCCTGAACGTTCACGTGTCCGCTATCGCTGCTTATTGTACCCCACCCGCGGGACAGTCGCTGGGTAAACACCCTCTTCCTGCGTGGCACCTGGAGGCTGAGGCCCGGGATGCGACCCAGAGTGCTGTTGGCCGTTGTGCTGGCGGCTCTATCTGAGCCTCCCCTTCAAACCCTTGGCCGAGGTGGCCCTTAGGTGCCTGTCTGTAAAGACTGCTTTACTTCTGGCAATATCCTCCCTGAAGAGGGTCGGGGACCTACAGGATATTTCCGTGGCCCCGTCTCTCCTGGCGTTTGCCCCTGGCATGGCCAGTGCATTTCTCTACCCTAAACCTGGGTATGTACCTAAGGTGCCTATGGCTTCCCCACTGGACAGTGCGAGCACTGGACACGTATGTCCACAGCACGAGTCCATGGAGAAGTCAGAGCAGCTGTTTGTCTGCTATGGCCCTTATAGGAAAGGTTTTCCTGCCAATAAGCAGACTCTCAATAGGTGGATTGTGGATGCCATTTCTTTATGTTATGAGTTCTCTGGCCTTCCTGCTTCGTTCGGAGTCAAGGCTCACTCTACTCGGAGTATGGCGGCCTCTACGAAGTACCACTCCAGGACATCTGTCCACCCCGCTGACCTTTGTCAGGTTCTATAACCTCGACATTAGAGCCACTCCTGGCTCCTCTGTCCTGCGTTCTGGTTGTGTTTACACACACTAGGCAAAAACTGGTCAGTATGGCGCGATTGGACACTCATTCCCAAAGCGTTGTGACGCAGCTCGAGTTCCCGAAATGGGAATGTCTCTAGGTTACGTATGTAACCTTAGTTCCCTGAGGGAACAAGACGCTGCATCTACAAGCCACACTCCCTGCATCCTCACCGCGCTTACCATCAGAAGCTAGCGTCGCTCCACTGCTTGCACATTTTGTAGCTTCCTGGTTCGCAACGTTTCCCCACCGGTGACGTCACGCCTTGCCATTGGCTGGATTTCCCACGTGATTCAGAGCGTTAGCAATGCGGAGGCGTTCCCAAAACGTTATGACGCAGCGACGTTCACTATTACATTACCGCATGTATTGCAGTAGTGACACTGGTGTCGCTTGGTTTTGTAGTGTTAGCCTAAGCTTTTAAACGTTTTAACATTGCCGCCATGACCAATTTTCTCGGCACATGTGCATGGATATGACATATACAAACAGGTATGGAAAGCAGCTTCTAATTCGCCATTAACACCGAATTATACGGCGATAAAACTATGCAAGAATGGATAATAGTATTGTTTGTCCTGAAGGTTATCGGTTGTCTGGTATTGACCCAAATACTTTCCGGTCTTAAAAAATAATGGTTTGGGCCTTGATTTTTGTGTCTCCTTGTTAAAGTAAAGGAAAAATCGAACACCACCACATTCAAAGACATCCTATACAATTGTGTGCCTCCAACTTTGGGGAACCATTTTGGAGAAGAACCAAATATGGCTAGAAATGTCAGGTGTCCTTAAATAACTTTTGTCAAGATTTGGGTTTGAGATCCCAAGGTGACTATGAAAAGAATTTCAGCTTAATGTGTTAAACAACATTTTGGTGGCAGGCCACCCAGTTTCAGGTAAGTAAATGTCCTTCTTACATTAACCACAATAACCCACTAACATAAACAAACAGATGCTTTCTTTTTTTGTGATTTGGTTTGTCTTTAGCTTCTATCAGTTGCTATGAGGGGATTTCTTTATTCAGTTTCCATTATAAAGCAGTGTAATGCATGCTTTGATTTAAACTGTTTTTCCTTAGTTCTTTTTTTTTGTGTGTTAGCATTGTGTTTTGGGTCATTGCTGCATGATGCATTTCCCAGAAAATTGTCAGACAGAATGTTTCTAGGGTTATATGCATAATCATCCAAAAATTAGTAAACCTTTTGCAGAAGCCCAGGCCATGACACTACCACCACTGATGAGCTAGTATGTTCAGGTTGTCAGATGAACTAGTATGTTTTGGATCATGAGCAAATCCTTTCTTTCTCCACGAGTTGGACATTCCATCACTTTGCTAGAGATTACTCTTGGTTCCAGAGATTTTGTGGTAAAGCCTGGTAATTACAATCTGGCCTTCCGACTGTTATTGCTGATGAGGGGGATGCGTCATGTTGTATGGCCTTTTTGTGTTGGCTCTCAAAGTCCTTTTTGAACGGTGTATTGTGATACCTTTATCTCAGCCCTGTGAAGAGCATTGAAGATTTTTTCTTAACTTTCACAATTTCCTTGGCTGACCTGACTGATGTCTGGTTTTTAAAACACCAGTGGTTTCTCTCTTTTTCCAAAATATCCCAAAATGTTGTATTAGCTATGATTGTGATTTTCATATTTCTTTTCCCTTCAGTCAGCTCTCTGGTCAACAGGTTGGTTTATCCTCTTTTTCTTCCAAATTGCATTCTTTATAGATTGTCCCTAACTAAAACCATTCAAAACTTTTATGTTTTAAACAGCAATTTTGGTACTGTTACCCTCCCTTCATATTTCTTTACAAAGTAGAAAGTTTAAGTAAATATAATGAGAGAACTGAATAATTTTTCTATATGGTACATTTCGAAAGAAAATGAAGAAAATATTTTTGTAAAACCTCATTTATATTTTTAATAAAAGATTTATAAACACGTTATTACCTTTTCATTTTAACACTATGTCACAAAGTATGTGGATATTTTAATTCCAGATCTAAAATCTAGCCTTCCTCAAACTATCACCAAAAAGACAGGTGCACAAAATTGTATAGAATATCTATATAAATTTCCCTTTATGGCTAGAACCCTAATTCTGCTCCAGAATTGCAATGCCACGTAAACAAAGTGTGGTTTACGAATGCATAGACTGGCATTAGAGCCTGATCTTACTAATGCTCTAGCAGCTGAATTAATATTTCACAGCCCTGCCCCAAAATCTAGTGGAAAGCTTTGCCAAACGAGAGGAGGGCAAGACTGGATGTTTAACAAGCACACAAAACAACTGCGCCTACATCAGTCACTACTGAGCATATAATACAGCAAAGCTTTTCCCTACACATGGACAGGATCTAAAAAGAAGTTGTATAGTGACTAACCTGACACTTCGTTAATGAATTCTCTGGTCCAGTCAGCGTCTGCTGCATCAAAACCTGCCTGGGCTGGAGAGACGGCGGTGTCAGCGCCAGACAGGAACTCTGCCGCCCAGTCACCCGATAGTGCCAACGCGGCTACGTCTGGAGCTGAATGCAGAAAGGTTTAACATCTTACACTTTCTATCACATTCTGGTAGTAAATAATGGCCATTGATCTGGGCGGATGCTGTTAAATGACATGCAGTGCTTTAATGGAAGCTACTATTGAATCAGAAATCAGCCTTTTGGGGCTGACAGCGATTTCTACAGGCTTCGGTTTAAATACTGACACTGCTGAGCTTTGGGTTAACGTACTGTTCAGCATCACATGCATGTACACCAGTACATCCGAGTGTTACCTCTTTGTGGTGCCTGTCTGTAGGACTGCTGGTCGATTTGCTGCATTTCTTCCAAAAGCTGGCCCATGTCGAAACTCTGAGGAGGGCGCGGGGGCGCCTGTAAAAACTCATTCACCAGCTGCAAATGAAGGTGTTGCGATATACGAATACATTAAGGGCTGTATTCACACACAATACCTTATGTTAAGACACGATGTTCAGAGTTCCTATCAACTAGTTTCTTTTAAGATTTACAAAAAAGAAAACAAGGTCAGGTCGAAAAAGTGGATGCCAGAGGGTTTCCTTGAAACATGATGTGGCACAATGAAATCGTAACTGTGACATAAATAATGCAGATAATAAACTTGCACAGCAAATAGGTTCGTCTTGTCAGGGTAGAAATGTCAGGCTGTTTATTAATAAGGTGATTTATAATTTAATAGAATGCTGTTTTTTTAATACGGTATCGAGTGGGCTCGTTGTCATTACACTTCACAAACACCTAACACTTACTCTATTGTTGAACTTTTAGATTTGTTTGTGTCCTTTATGCGATCAATGAGTTTTCTGTGGAGCTTCTTTCAAGATTAAAATGTTATGTGATTTGAGGTACCAAAGCACTGTTTCATTTCTCTTCTTGCGACATCACCTCTTTTTCCACTGCTGGCTTATTTTAAGTTTCACTAAAAATAAATACTGATTGTATTTTTAAGCGGCATCCGTCGACTCATAAAAGTCGCAGCCTGACCCCAGATTCAGAGCCAAGTAAGTGGTCAACAGCACATATAGATACCTCTTCCTCGGAGGCTATTTCAATTGGCGTGGGGGGAATCTAAAAGAGGGAGAGAGAAAAAAGTCACAGTGAGACACAAAGAGAGGCATATGGTGAAGTGCTCAGTTCATTGATTCCAACCAATGGCCACATGTCTAATAAGTCAGTAGAACAGTAGTGTTTAGGGGCAATAGGAAGTGAATTCTACGAAGAATAAATCAGTAATAACAATGGTTTTAAGGATTAATATCATATTTTGTTTTATAATCCAACTGGACACCAGAGCGTAAAACTTTCCGCATTTCCACAGGGAATAAATAAATCCCAACTATGTATCAGGCAAGAAAATACATAGCAATTTATACTTTGGTTAATTATAAAAAAAAATTTTTTTTTAACCAAACTATATAAAACACAGTAACTGTTAATTAACTGCTGTGTCCCAATTCACCTACTATCTGAACTAAATAGTATCCGAGATTTATCCATGTTAAAATGAGTATCCTAATGATTCCATGATTGATTATTTCTAGAACATTGGTAGAAGGGTGGATCCATTAGCACTTTACCAGCTCTTATTTCTTACAACACTTTGCAGGAGAGAAGAGGAGGTTTGTGACAGCGTGCTTCTGTAATTCAACCCACAAACAAGGTGTAAGGTTTATAAGGTCACTGATGCGACTTGAGTGTAACAACTTAAATGTTACCACTATCCAATTTAAGTACTGTCACAAAAACAATAATGGTTGTGTGTTGTGTAAAAAAAAGAAAAAAAGGAAGAGTGGCATATTGTAGGCTTATTAGGGTAAAACTGTAAATCTAAATATTTTAATAATAATAAAGCCTATTATTTATACATAACCTGTCTATTACATGCATTTGAAAGATTTCAGTAAAAGGTGGCAAAATGAATGAAGGGAATGGCGATGGTGTGTGTATCCAGGAACATCATGACGAGTTTGTGTGCCCCAGTACCCAGTATTTCTTCTTTCCACAGTATAAGTAGACAAACTGGGACAAAACAAATAACTAAATACAAACTACTTACAGTGGGCGTTGACCTGTGTCTCCAAGCGCCGCCTTCTTGGGTCATGTGACCGGTCAATTTCATGAGGGGATTGGCTCCCCCACATTCCGCCTCTACCAGCTCCCGCATCGCCATGGCAACACAGGGTCAGGACGGCTCGGACAGCTCCTTGAAATTTCTAGTAAGGAAGAAATGCAACGTTAAAAGGATTAAAAAAAAAAAAAAAACTGCTTTAACTGTTAAAAAACAGCGCAAATTCTATCATACAGTATAGCATTTATAATTTATAGCATTCATAATTTATTATTGTCTTCATCAGCGGTCATCACTTCATCGGCTGGATGTAAATTTGCACTGGCATTAACATGCGCTGATTAAAATGAAAGCAATAAGATTTTTTTTTTTTGGGGGGGGGGATACATTTTCATGCCGGCGTATAATTTATTACGACATGCTTTGTGCTTCAAAAATGAACCATTACTATGGACTGCATCGAGAAGTGCATCATAATCAAATCTCCTGATCATACCATATCCTGCACTATTTATAGACTATGAAAGTATTTGCTTACACTTTAAATCATGGACATTTATGTCGAAGCAACCATGCACTAAAACGATTTCCTTTCCAGAGGCCACCGGTTCAACTCATTAAGCATAAAGGACATTTTTCTAGTATATAATACAAAACCCCTGTGATCAGCCGCATTCCTGATGCAATTTCTCTCCTCTTCTGTGCAACACAATTACCTACAGTATATACGTTCCCTGAGCAGCATCTCTGCAATGCATGCTGGGGGTTGATTTTTTCCCCCATGTACACATTTAACATCTTTCTCATAATTTGCGCTCTCATTCTTGACACACTAAATGCCCAGCAGAAGGGGTTACTCCTACATCGCTACCAATCTCATTACTCTATGTGTGCTGAATGAAAGTCATTTCTCTGGGCACCTGGTTCAGATTTCGAATGTGTGCACAATTAGCAATGAATCTGCTTATCCTGTCAGAAAAAGAGCAATTGTGGGAACAAATAGCTTGTGTACCAGTGACCCTGTCCCTCAGAATCCTTTCTGAAACTGTTTCCTTTTATGGATTCTTCCTCATACCATCGTAAGGAGGTTTTCCCTTACCACTGTCACCACTGGCTTGTTCATAAATTTAGAGAAATATAACATTTATATTTGTAATCAATGTTTTTTCCTGTAAAGCTGCTTTGGGACAATGTATATTATTAATTGAATTGTACATAATTCAACAAAAACAGCTGTCCACACTTTACACTTATCCTTTAAGTTTCACAGATCACCTGTAAAGAAAAAAAAAATTCTCTCTCTCTCTCTCTCTCTCTCTCTCTCTCTCTCTCTCTTATAGCGTTCGAAAGTTTGGGCAACTACACTTACATTTAAAGTTCTTTCGATTTTTTTTTCCTCAAATTGACTTTCCTTCATTTCTTAAAGTAATGACGGGCCACCTTTTCTCATCACTTAATCGAGTGTTTCTTGCCGTAATATGGATTTGTACACTAGTTGTAGTAGCACTAATAGGGCTATTGACTCTGTACTCACCTTTTCTTCTGCAAGAGACAACTGATAATCTAAAACATATTAAGAAGGCAAGAAATGTCAAAAATGAACTCTTGACAGAGCACACCTGGTAACTGAAACCCATTCCAGGTGACTACCTTGTGAATCTGATGAAAGAATGCTATGAGTTTGCCAAGCCGTCATTAAAAGCAGGACAATCTACGATCTAAAACCTATTTTGGGTTGTTACACTTTTTTTGTTTACTATATAATTACATACATGTTTGTTCATAATTTGGATTTCCTCAATATTAATGTACAATGTTGAAATATACGACAGACCAGACAGAGTGACAGACAGACAGACAGATAGATAGATAGATAGATAGATAGATAGATAGATAGATAGATAGATAGATAGATAGACATTCCCTTTCCTAAAATCAACATTGAAAAACCCCTATTTAACTTCACATATGTGAAGCGTTTGGATTATTTGCACAGATTTGCATATTAAAAAAAAAAATCATGCACTTCTTAGCAAATGGATTATATATGTTAGTTGTTTGCCTACACACCCTACAGTTTGATTGCAACATATCGGTGTGTTAAAACACTGCAAATCAATTCAATCCTTATTGGAAAAAGGTATGAATATACAGATGTTTTACACATTTTCACAGACACATGTGACCTAGTGACCATGTTAAAGATTCCCTGCAGAGATTGGAAAGTATGTTCATTTCTCATGTTAGACAGACAGACAGACAGACAGACGGACAGATAGATAGATAGATAGATAGATAGATAGATAGATAGATAGATAGATAGATAGATAGATAGATATCTGACACAGCCTTTGCTGAGATGCAGAGTCCTTAAATCAGCGAGTTATTCACATCTATATTGTAAGTGTTCAGGTTTAGACAGACTTACAGCTGCATTAGCAAAGAATGAACTACTTACCCTGTCTCAGACCCTGTCTGTGTCTCTGTCTCAGTCCCTGTCTCAGTCCACAGCTAGCTAGTAATCAATAAGGTGATCCAGAGTCCACAGTTAGCAATGTTTCATGTCGGGAGCTAACGCTTTTAAACCAAAAAACACAGGTTTTCCCTGTAAGACATACAGGAGATGTAAAATAGACATGAACTAAAGGAAAATCTTGAATAATATCTGTAAATAAAGCTAGTCAGCTAGTTCATTGAGCTAGCTAATAGACTCACCGCAGCGCAGTCCAGGCGATGAGGCTGTGAACTCCTTATATTAGCTCCTGCCTAATATAATATTACTGAATGCTAACCCAGGCTAGGGAAGAAATTGTTTACAAAACGAAAGAAAAATACGACTAAAAATACGACCTGTCCGACCTTTCTCTCAGTCATGCAATGTGACCAAATCGAGATGTTTACCCTCCCCTTTGACCAGAGGAATAGGTGAAGCAGCTACATGAAGCGCAACGCGTTCACCAACGCTATTCACGAACGCGATTACGACGCGCAGGCGGCGAGGATTTGCGCGTACCTGGCGCTGGGGCTACGCAAACTTCGTACAACTGACAGCACAGAGGAACCCTGGTGTAACATAAGCAGCTAGATGCTGTTCCGAGTTTGCACAGAAATGCATAAATGTTGGTCAGGTTCTGCAGTCCCTCCGCAGTCAAATACTGCATGTACAGATTGTGTAGATACAGCGTACAATATATACTCAACGGCCACTTCATTAGGAACACCTAGGATTTTGCTGACCAATGTATAAACTCATGCAAATACAGCCATGCAGTCATATATGTCAGTCATGAATGAGTGGAAATGTCAGGTCTGTCACTTTGACAATGGTATGGTTGTATGGCTAAAATACCTTGTTGATGACAGAGATCAGAAGAGAATAAAAGATCAGTTCTAGCTGACAGGATAGCAACTTAAATAATAACTCTTTACAACCATGATGAGCTGAAAGACACTTCAAAATGCATGCAAAACCATAAGGTGTATAAGCTACAACAGGAGGAGACCACGTCACGTTCAGAAGAGAATGAAAAGATCACTTTGAGATGATGAGCTGACAGGAAGGCAACTTAAATAACCACTCTCTACAGCCATGATGAACTGAAAAGCACCTCAAAAATGCACAACAAGCTGTAAGGCAGATAAGCTACAACAGGAGGGGACCATTTTCAGCTTCCTCTTTTGTCAGCCGAGAACCAAAAGCTGAAGCTGCAGTAAGCAAAAGCTCACAGGACTGATGAATCTCTGCCGAGACTCTCGGATGGGAGGAACAGAATTTGGCACCAGTATAAATCCATGGCCCCCAAAATCAGTTCTGTTTGCTTTGTCTCAATAGTCAAGGCTGGTGGAGGTGGTGCAATGCTGTGGGGAATGTTTTTTTGGATCAGTTAAATAACTGAATAAGCATATTTTGGATACTGCAGCCTATCTGAGTATTGTTGCTGATCACCTGGACACTTTATGCTCACAAATTACCATTAAACAATGGCTATTTCCAGCACAGTAATTCACCATTCTTTTATATATTTGCATTTATTTTTTCATGCTGCTGTAACAAAGAAATTTCCCCCCTGTGGGCCGAAAAAAGGTTTATCTTATCTTGTCTTGTCTTGTCTTGTCTTGTCTTGTCTTGTCTTGTCTTGTCTTATCTTATCTTATCATGTCACAAAGCACATCATCTCAAACTGGGTCCATGAACATAGCACTTGGGTTTAGTGTACTGTACTTAAATGGCCTCCCAAGGCGCTAACACTGTATCCAGTAGCGCTCCTTGGGGATGCAGCAGAACAGGAGATTCACATCATGAATGTGCAGCTGACAAATCTACAGCAAGTCTGTAATGCCAGTATGTCATGTCCTAACCGGTATCATGATGCTGTATGGTGACTGCAGTGTCTAGAATCTTAAATTCATCACCAAAACCTCTCTGATGTCATCCGAATGTTTTTTATTATGAACTTTTCAACATAATGTCCTTGTCAGATGATAATCCGTGTTACTGCATTAATAATAAATACAGTTAATAATAATGCAAATTCGATCCATTCGTCATATCACATTGAAAAACAACAGGCTTTTATTAAGAGACAGAATTTGCACTGTACACTGACACAGACAGAAGAGTAAACACACAGGAGATAATGTGAGCACAAAGTGGGGGGGGTGGGGGGTTGGGATAGAAGAGTTGCAAAACAAAAAGCAGCAACAGAATTAAAGACTGTAATACAGCTCTTTAAGGTGACAGTGGAAAGGTCTGATAAGAGGAACATGAATTGACCCATTATGTGCCTTCTTGCTTTGCTGAGATTCAAACGTTAACCGATTTTAATTTACACAACGCGACGCACAAATAAATAAACACTCAGCAAGTCAACCATGATCATTATTATTACTAATACTATTATTATTATCATCACTATATACTGTCATATTTGTAGTCATTATAGACATAAATAGAAATAGAAAACTACAGCTAGCCCTAAGACATAATATGAATCAGAACAATGGAATTAACATAAAAAAAAGATAATAATAATAATAGTAGTCATTTGTATTTCTATACATTTAAATACAATCGAAACTGCCCAGGATGAGCATGGTGTAGTGCTGTAACACAGACGTACAACATGAGTGTTGTTTTGAGAGAACTCGTTCTTTGCGATTGCTGAGAAAAAAGGACGGCTTAACCTGCATACGGCTTATATGAACATCCACACACTCATTCTCTAAAACAGTGTACTGTATTTGTACAGGAATGTTTTGAGAATCGAAAGAAAAAATTTACTCCGTGAATTCGACTGTACATTATGTGAACGAGAGCCTCACGGTGGCTGCGATGCTGTAAAAATATCATTAGCGTGTCCTTAACTTCACTTGCTCGACTGTAAGTGTATGATTTCGACAGTTATGAAAATCGCGGAGCTTACATTCGTCTGTAATAATACCTGGTGCTTTATACAGTGCAGTGATCACATTCACTGAAAGGTTATTACATCATTGTGCCATACATACATAGAGTCTGGAGTGAAATGTGGACTAAGCACTGGACCCTGGAGTGAGATGCTATGCAAATGCATTGCTCGAATGTGTGGGTGTGGTTAAGCATGTACTGTATATGTGTGTGTACGTGTGTGAGCATACATTCCAGAGACAATGCATTCACAAAGGCTGATACAGATACATTTATGCTGTGTGAATTATGTTGCACGTGTGTGGGGGCTTCATCGTGGTTTTAAGATTTTGTGAGTGCGGCTGTTTCTCTGCTTGACTCAGTAGCGACGGGGGACAGAATCTCTTCCCTCTTTCTTAATGATGATTCGCTGGTCGTCGGCCGAGTCGTCGGGCGACTCGGCCACTTCCTCTTCGTCATCGCCTTCGCCCTCTGTATCTGCGGCAATGCCCATGCGGTTCTCATAGGTCTGAGTGTTTGAAAAATAAAAAGTCGTGCTCTGATTACACACCAGGCCAGTTTATGTACTCGGTCGATGCAAAGCGCAATCTTTGCCACACTCACCTCCATGGGGTTGACGATAATGGTAAGGGCCGAGTCGTCCCATTGGTTGCTGCTCTCTTTACCAGCTCCTCTGGCTCCCTCTCCACGGCGATGGATGGAGCGGATACGGAATACGCCAAGGATTACCATGACAACCAGAAAGCCCACGCACACCATGATGATGACTGTGGCAGCCCCAGGAATCACTGCAGAGTAAAAAATTGGAAAATTTTTAGCGAGGGTGCAGTGTGGGCACTAGTGCGTGACTGTGGCGTACTGCAGTGCGTGTTTAGTAGGTGATTTTGATGAGTCACTGTGTACCAGAGTTGCGGTGTGGGTTTGGCAGTGTGTGTCCGCTGAGCTCTCCTGTGTGATGAGACGGATGGAGAAACTGCTGCTGGGAGGCCAAGAGGTGTGATGGGTGATACAGACTGTCCAGAGAGTGCAGGAAATTGACCTAGGATAAATACAAAACGGAAGAATGAAAGGCCTATCATTTGCTCGTCGACCTTTGATGATTTCAATCGGATGTGTCAATGCGAACCGAAACAAATGGTGCTTATTAATAATATTTTAAATGTTGTTGTTTTTTTCATACCTCAAGTGTAAGCTCGTTACTCGTGTACCGTCCGTTCATTTCTGAACATGACAGCCTGAATCTCCTCTCGAAGCGGGCGGAGCCTTTTGCTAATCGATAACGAACAGAACGCAGGATGTCCTCGTACACTGAAATTGACTCCGCCCCTAGATTTACAAAAGATAAAGTAAAGTAGAAGGTGCAGTTTATAAAGATTGAATGTATTTACAAACCCAAAGTAATTACATATCAATAACACTTCAGAAAATCTGACTTGTAATGGTAATTACATTTCATGCATAAACCTATCAAAAAAATTTAAGAGAATATAAAAAGGTGTTGCAAAATGACAGAAACTGTATATAAGGAAATCACCAGTGATGGCGATATATGCCGTTGTGTTGATGATGTCCAGTCCTTTCTCTTTCAGTGCCTCCATGTCAACCAGAAGCTCCTCTTTCTCTGGGTTTAGCTCCTCCCCCAACGGCTGGACCTCACATCCATCCAAAGTATGCGCCACTGCGTCTGACATGAGAGCTGATCAAGATGCACACAAAAAAAAGAATAGCATACGTATAATACGCTAAAACCACAAAAAAAAAAGCTCTTTCACATATCGACTGAAATGTCTGCAATAGTCACAGGGGAAACAGACAGACAGATAGCAAAGGGGATAAAGGGTATAGAGCAGTTTATCCCTCTTGTCATGTTCCCCCCTACAATGAGCACGTAGGATTAGTCACATTATAGTGACTCACTGGTGGGTTTTGTGACCTATTGCGTTTATAGTAGTGCAGTGAAAGTGTGTAGGTTTTGGTGGAAAATGTTGTGTTTTCTCACCCCCTCCATCCATGTCCTGTGCGGCAGTGTTCACGGAGTGAGAGAGGGAACAGACGATGCGGAGTTCAGGGAACAGAGGCACACCATGTGCAGCTTCAAACTCTGGGGCAGGGCGAGCCAGATGTGGTCCGACACCAGAGAGAGAGATCTGAGGAGCGTCAGGCTGAAGCACCACCAGATATCCTTCCAACTGCCGCAGGGAGAGACAGCTTTCCTCACTAAAGCACCTGTGCAGAAAGGATGTGAGGGGGTACATTGATGTAGATGAAATTAATACTATTTTGAAGAGTAAGTCAATCCTAAACACAAATACTGAATGCAATTAAATAAACTAGAACCAGAGGTATTTGAATAGTCATATGCATGCATTACATAAATAAATCAAATAACAAATAAATAGTAATAAACAGAACTATTAAAAAATAATATTTAACTTGCAAAATAAATAAAGGAAATTTTAAGAGAAAGAAAGTTGCAGAGCCACCGGTTCTCCTGGTGAACATGTCTGCCAAGATTTGTATTTGCCTATTTGAAGATGATGTTTGCCAATTTTGTTGGTGATTGGAAATAATTCATAGGGAAAGTAATTATAGGAAAAATAACTGATGTTTTCATTTTGATAATGCTTGAACTATGCTCTCACAGGGAATCCAGAGATGCCTGGATTGACCATTTTGGACCATTTCAATTTCAAAATCTTTAGTAGAGGTCGACCGATTTATCATTTATGATGATTAATCGGCACCGATAGTGGATTCCTGGAACAATCGTCTATCTGCAAAAACCATCACCGATAGTTTTTCCTGGTTGCTGGAGCAGCTGAAAAGGTTCCGCTGTTATTATGCAGTACAAGAGTGGCCTCTAGAGGCGAATCACTGATGCAACGTGCTGTTGGTTGAAGTGTCTTTTTTATTCATTTTCGATGTAACTGTTAGCAATAGTTAGAATAGTTAGGTAGAATAGCAATAGTTTGCCTTCGCATCTTTGGTGTTTGGCCCCTCAATAACAATACTAAGTACAGTATCCAAAACATGTACTGCAAGATTGAGCTGGCCTGGCTAATGACAGAAATTACCAGTTGAAAGAAGTTGTTTCTGTAATTTCCAGTTTTTTGTTAACAGGGAATACAAACACTTTCCTGTTGGTAGTTTTCATAACAGGTAATTAGCATTGTGGGACGAGACAATTGGCAATTTTCCTGCTCGCATCTGTGTCTTGGTGATGTACAGGTCTCCAAGTGGTGACAGACTGCAGCCGGTGATTTTTTTCAGCAACAGTGATAATGCATCGCAGCTTCCTCTTTTCTCTGGAGGAGGCTACGCCAGACCTGATAGTGATGGAAGACGGTTTATAGTGGCAGTACTGAATTGCACCAATATAGTCAGGGGGGTACTTTGGAACTTTGCCAACTGCTGTAAGAAACAAAATCTTTGCTGAGCTTTTGGGTTGGTGGATGATGTATGCATTTCCTGTGTGACCGTAGTCCACAGAAACATGAACAAAGTGACAGTGCTCACTGATGAATTATTAAGTTGATGTGCCTCTTTGTGGTTTTGAAAGGGTTGAGTTCAAGGTTGCTCTGGATGCACACAGAAGGCTTGTTGTTGAACTTCCTGGTGCTACTTTGACTTATCAATAATGATGATGTGACCAAATCAGAGTAATACCACGAACAAGTGCAATACTGGATACACAGTCACATTTACCACTATTGCAATGAAACAATTACATATATAATTACCTATAATTATAATCTGTTAATTTCCTTTATATATACATTTATTAATAATCATTTCTGACAAAAGGTTGCAATGTCAATGTTACATTACCTGTCTGTCACACTCATTCATCAGTTTCTTTATGATTTGCTATCTGGTTTTTTTTCTACACTCTGCATCTAGCGGCTAGACATAATTGTGTAACGCACGAATGCATTGTATTTTATAATGCACATTGGCTAAAATCACTGTAAATCTTATTCAAAAAATTTCTATGATACCAAACAAAGTACAGTGAACCCCCGATAATCCGGAACTCGCGGCTCGAAAAATTCACGGGTTCTTATTCCAAATCTAACTAACAGCAAGTTGTGGATTTTCTTAAAATTCACGGGAATCCGCAGCAAGACCGAATGTTCAGGAACGTTAGGAATAACATGTTTTATGTATTTGTTGAAATACTGTATACTATTACGTTAATAAACTCACATAATGTCTAGATGAATTCACTAAGGTACCATTCACAGATTTTCGGAACTCGCTGTGGTCTTAGAACGTATCCCAGTTCTGGGAGACCACTGTACAAGAAAGTCCAAAAAGTCCAGGTCCAAAATGGCAAAGTATATAGTTTTTAATGGGCTTAACAACAAATATTTGGTCAGGAAATATACAGGAATGCACTCCTGAGATTCTCCGGTGTCACTATTTGCTCATTAATCAACTTTTTGATGCACAGCAAGACACAGACAAAATCACTTCTATAGGCTTCTTGTACACAAAGATAAAATCATTACAATGATTCCAATGTTCGCTAAAAAAAGTTTTTCGCACACACACACACACACACACACACACACACACACACACAAAAACATATGTCTGCAAGGTCAAAGCTGTCCAAAAATATATTCTTTAAAGATGAGTCATTATCTGGTTCTGTGCCTCAACTGATTCTGCTTATAAAGGGCCTGATAACGAACTCATAAATGGAAGTAGGATTGAGCAGGGAAAGAGCTACAGTACTTATTTCATCCTTGCTCATTTCCAGACCAATGGTTTGTTGTTAAGTCCATTTAAAAGCTTCATATTTTACTACTTTGTACTTTTTCCCCCTAATGACTAAGGCAAATAATGAAATAAAAGCAGTGCATAAGAATACAGTGAAATAAAACATGGCTTTCACTGGTGTGACTCACAAGGTGACAAGGTTTTTCTAATTCTATCATTAGGTCCTGCTCACACCGCGTATTAACATACGTCTCCGGCAATTGGATCACAAATCATAGTACAGGACATAGTACAGGTGTGAAAATCAAAATCCGATCATTCAAATCATATTCAAGGGGAATGCAGATGTCCGTGAAAGAGCCTCGATGTGTATCAGACAGCAAGCAAGAACCACCTAATCGACTGCCTCATTGGTCTATCCAGAAAATACATAATGATTGCGAGTCCGTGAAATCGATTAAGAGTGGTCACTGGAGACAGGCTTATATTGCCAGGTGTCAATGAATATAAGTCTTGACGGTCCACCCACGATCAGCTCACTTTAGATACAGATTAATGTACGGAGTGAACGGGCGCTAGCTAGAATCTTTCAGAACCACTCAATGTGGTTTTTTATTGGTTTTATATAGCATGTCAGTTTTCCTGTTTCTTTTTGGGGGGTTTTTACACAGTGTGAGTTCATTGTTTTTACATTTCTCCATTGGTAAAAACTACTCCATTATATCTCCCTTTCTGGATGATTACTAAACCAGCTGCATTGTAAAGCCTACTTTAATGGAAAGCTCCAATAAGCCAAAAAATAAAATTTTAATGTGAGAAATAAATTAGAACAATTATTCAGTGGGATTCAGTAGTAAAAAAATAGTTATTTTTTGTATTTCAAGGATGAGCACTAAAATGAAGGCATCAACCGAGTTTTGCAAGTGCATTTCAACAGCTTTGAAGGTGCTGATGGCTGAACGTTCAAAAATGACTAATTAGCTTTAATAAAGAGAAAGAATATAACTGTACACTTTTAAAGAATAAGCCTTGTATTGAAAAGATATTCAATAAAAAGATAAATATGTATTCAGGCGGTTGTGTGGAGTGCATTTTAGAGTGTCCCCGACTCTAAAGAATATTATTACTGTTATATTATTATTATTTAGTAACTCCATAAAAACAGGACTAGTGAAACTAGACTAGTTTAAGCAGTCTTTAAATGTCCTGCTTTCAACAAAATACATTATATGGGCAAAGGCATTCGGTCACTGGACTGTTCCCGCCATGAATTTGGATGCATTAAATTTTCCCTTCACATAAACTAGGAGACACAAACCTGTTCCAGCATGACCATGCCCCTGTGCACAAACTCCATGTTAAACGCATTGGAGTGGAAGATCTTGAGTGGCCTGCTATAGAGCTCTGACGTCAACACTATTGAACACCTTTGGGAGGAATTGAACATTGACAGGCTGCACCCCAGGCCTCCATCACCTCACCTACATCAGTACCTGACTTTACTCACACCCTTGTGTCTGAATGAGTGCAAACTTCTACAACTACATGCCAAAATCTAGTGGAACATCTTCTCAGAAATGTGGAGTTTATTATACCAGTAAATTGGGACTAGATGTTGAATGGGATGTTTAAAAAGCACATATGAATCTTATGGTCAGGTGTCCACAAACTGTTTTTCTATATACTGTATGTTAGAGTTATTGCAGTTTCTCTGATAGATACGCACACACTTGAATGTGTGTAGGTGTATTTACCTGAGGGATGTGCTAAGTTTGAGTGGGCGCACTCCAGGCGTGGCAAATCGCAGGGAGTTCCTGTAAGTCACCTGCTGAACTGCTCGGTTGAAGCTCTCGATGTCGTCCCCCTCCAACACCAGTACTGACTGACTGGGGTTCACATGAACCTGAGGAAACAGAAGCATTGCCAATGTAGTGTAAAAGCAACACTGATTTGCCACTTCATATTTGGACATAAAAGTATAGTATATGGAGGAAGAACAAAGTAAAGGCAAAGTGGTCATGTTTTTTTTATTTTTTTTATTATTATAATACCTTCATGCCAGAGCCAAGGCTCTCGAGATCTCCAAAATCCAGCCCCTCCCTGCAGGCGTACAGACACTCCACCACACTGTGAGGTTCCACACTGCCTGGACGCACTGTCACACCTGACAACAAGCCACGATAGCCACCTACAAACTTTCCTAAAGGTTATGAGAAGAAATAAATATATTTATTGTGTATTCATCAGATTTTAGGCCATATTTCAAAATTCCTTGGTAACAGGTTCAGCATTGCTAACAAAAGAAATTACCACAGTGGACAAAATTTGCTGCCTAATATTTCCCCCTCACTAACAGGTACCAAGATTCAAAGAAGCAGTGAAGACCATTGGGAGAAAGGAACATTTGTCTCTAGAGTTACTGTATGAACAGAAGTACACAAAATCTTAGCCGACCATCTTTCTCTGTGTGTGTTTGTGGATCTAATGCTCTTGTTAATGTTAATGTTTTGTTGGTTGTTAATTAAATAGTCTTGAAAACGTCAACACCTTGAGTCAAAAACAAATTGGTGGAAAATAAAGTGTATTTCAATTTCAATGATAAATAGATAATCATTGTTATTTACTCACTAGCCATAATGTTAATGTTATGCCTGGTTGGTGTAAGGCAAGTAGAAAAAAAAATATATATTAAGTTCAGTATTAACGAAGGACCAAGAATCTTATTCTATACCCTACTGTATGGACAAGTTTGTGGACACATAAGTTCAATAGGGTTGAGGTCAGAGTTCTATAGCAGGCCACTCAAGATCTTCAACTCTAACACTCCAACCCATGTAAACCACATCTTTATGGAGCTATTTACAGGAGCATTGTCATGCTAGAACAGGTTTGTGTCTCTTAGCTCAAGTAAATATAATTCTATTGCTTTCAAATGCAGTTGTGTCTTTAACTTTGTGATAACAGTATGGAAAAAATATATATGTATGTACATACGTATGTCTGTTAAATTGTTTTTTTTTTGTTTGTTTTTTTGAGAACATAAAGAAAGAGATGACCTGTGCTGATCTCTAATTGCCTACAATGATTCTTTGAGGAACAGAAATGCTACACACACACACACACACACACACTCACACACACACTCACACACACACACACACACACACACACACACACACACACACACACACACACACACACCCCACACACACACTTTTCTACACAAGAGATCATAACTCACTTGTGTCCTTGCCCTCTGGGATGCTGTTGTTAAGGATCTCTTTCTGCTTGTTCTCTGGCTCTGAAGAAAATGAGAGAGATAGAGGAAGACAAGGGTAAAATAGAAAGTTATAAAAAATAAAAAAAAACAACTGAGGAAACTATTAGGAAATTACATATAGTAAATTCAGTCTATGAGCCACTGCACACAAGTGAGGCATCGGTGCTGATGGAGCTGATTAACACACATTGCAGCACAGAAAAAGAGAACAGCAGGAGGCTAAAAGCCTGGCTGGGTGTCTGTCTAGCAAACATTCGCTTACACACAAGACACACACACCCACACACACACACACACACACACACACACACACACACACACATACACACAAAAACACACACCTGTTTTTCTAAATAATAAATCAATCGAATGGTTTTAATATCATACACAAATGTACACAGTAATTAAAGGGAAAAAAAACATCAAGCTGTCGCCGAGCTGTTGCTCGAATGTTCCTAACAGGCTGTTTATTTCTGTTTAGCACTTTCTCTCTCTCTCTCTCTCTCTCTCTCTCTCTCTCTCTCTCTCTCTCTCTCTCTCTCTCTCTCTCTCTCCCTCTCTCTCTCACAGACAGACACACAATTGTGCACTATAGCAGTAGCCCTTGTATTGGGGGTGCAAAAATCTAGACAGTCCAATTCCCCAGTCCAATTATTTAGTTACCCCCAAACTCTACTAAACACAAATAAAAAAAACCTGTAGCTGATGCAGCATAATACATAATGGAATAAGTAACTAGTTATAATCATCTTGTTGTTCAATGTTCTAGGCACAAAATGTGGTTCTTTCCTCCCAATTCACATAACACAAAAGGTTATATGTGAAGTGACAGTGTGTAATAAGCAGGGATCATATGATGACTTTGCACTCCATGTAATTTGACTTAGATTCAATAATCGATATCAGCATTTCTCCATTACGTTACATCAAACCTTAGATTTGCATAAGTCACACAAATTGTTGTGTGGTACCCCAAAGCAACTGAACAGTTAAAGAAATACACACGTACCCCAACAGGCTCCGATTACCAGCCTCTGATGTGGGACCGGGTTAGGGATGGCTCCATTGTCGTGAATGAGTGCAGGGTCGAACGTCACCCCGTCTACATAGAGTGTGATGGAGGGGAATTGCACACTTAAAGACAAGTGATGCCACTCGCTGTCACACACCTGCGGAGAAAAGAGGGCATCGGTGATCTTGTACATACCATGTCAGATTAATACGTACACCGCCAACTATATAGTCTATAATCTGTAAACAACCACTCGTGTTAGTAAGCTAAAGTTGATTCAAGAAATAAATACAAAACTATTATTTAAAATGATTCCTAATGATAATTATTTTGAATATGTTTCAGAGGAGTTTTATTTGATTTACCTGTTCAAGCTTCCAGAGAAATTTCACTGGGCGTGCAGCGGAGACATCCGGCCAGTAAAAGAGAGACAGGCGGCAGCCGTGCACAGACAGAGAGTAGTGTGAATAGGAGTCATCTGTTAATAAGAACACACACACACACACACACACACACACACACACACACACTTGTTGGTTACCCATCAGTATCTGACTTTACGCTTATTTCGTGTCATTCTATATTCAGCTCTGGACAATTTTCCTCTTAGCAGGTGACAGAAATCTGAAAAGGAAGAAGGCATCAGTTATACAGCAGCTGTAAATATGCCTGTGTGTGTGTGTGTGTGTGTGTGTGTGTGTGTGTGTGTGTGTGTGTGTGTGTCTGTGTGTGTGTGTGTGTGTGTGTGTGTGTACACGCCTGTGTCAGAGCGTGAAAGAAAGAGAGAGAATGCTTAATCCACGACTCTTTCCTGTGACTCAGCTTAGTAATAGTGGGAGGAGAACAGCGCTTTAGCTGGATAAGCCATTTCACAAGTCTTTGAATAACAAAGCGAACAAAAAAGGATTCGGAGCAAATTGTACGACACGAGTCGAAAGAAATAAGTTGCACAAAGAATACATAGAAAACTGTCAAATCCAGACTTATTAGCACCCTTCGAGGGAAATGGGCGACCGCGACTGTGTAGAATAAACTATACAATATCTTTCCTCTAGCAAAACATCATTGTCCCACCACATAAAGGCCATCACATAAAGACCTGGAATGACTAAAATGGATTGATCCCATGTTCACATCATCAGAAGGGGCTGCTAGGAACAAGGCTTTCTTAAAAGGCAACCCTTAAACTCACACCAAGCATCAGAACGACAACTGGAATTGTGTATTGTTACATGAGACCAAAATTAACCTTTATAAAGGGCAAGTGTAAAAAAAGAAAGAAAAAAAACCCTACACCCAAGCTGATCGGTCTAATTTGCATATTGTAGTCTTGTGGAGACCGCTGACAAATTCCCATAAGCATTAGGATATTTTGTGAAGGTAGTGAAGACAGGCACATTAATTAATCAACAACAGGGGTTCTGTACAATCAGTAAACACCAGGCATCTGTACTGTCACACTTTAATCCCTGTAGACTGAAGGAATCATGATTCTTGGTGCCAGATGGCCTGGTGTTTCTAGAACTGCTGATCTCGAATGTTCACACTCTCTATACTTTATTCACAATGGCGTAAAAAAAACTCAAGTGAGCAGCAGTTCTATAACAGTAACTTAAATAACCACTCTGTACAATTGTGCCAAGCAGAAAAGCATCTCACATGTTTAACCTCAAGTCAACTGTGCTACAACAGCAGATGACAATGTCAAGTTCTTCTGACAGCCAAGAACTGAAAGCTGCAATGGGCACAGATAGAAGTAGACAGAACAACAAAGCCGTGCATACTGATGGCAGAGCCAGAATTTGGCACTAACAGTTTGAGTCTATGGACCCAATCTGCATTGTGTCCACAGTCCAGACTGGTGGAGGTAGTAAAATGGTGTGGGGAATGTTTTCTTGGCACACTCTGTAATGTTAATAGCAATCGATCCTCACTTGAATGCCACAGACTATTTGAGAATTAGGATGATTGTGTGCATCCCATGATGGCCACGATTTACCATCTTCTAATGGCTACTAAGGACAGAGCTAAAGTCCTATCAAACTGGTTTCATAAAGATGACAGTGAGTTCAGTGTTCTTCAGTGGACTTCCCAGTCACCAGATCTAATTCCAGTTGAACACCTTTGGAATGTGGTAGAGCAGAACATTAACAGCATGAAATTGCCCTTCAAAAACTGCAGAACCTGTGTGATGAGCTCATCTTAACATGGACCTGAATCTGAAAGGAATGTTTCCAACATCTTGCGGGATCCATGCTTTGAAGAACGGAAGCTGGTCCTATATATTTTTTTAGCATATTGTTACTAATAAAATGTTCAGTGAGTGTAATTCACACATGTACATACACACACATTTAACCTTTGCCAGTCTGAAGAAATTTTTATATCAATGTTTTAAGTTAAAAACCATGTATTTGAAATAAAACTATACAGCATGCTTATACTGCATGTTTAAACAAAATACACTACTTACATTTACACAATATAATATATATTACAAGAATTTAATATATTTTACATTTAAAAAAATAAACACTGCTAAATACTGCTTACTACATGTTAATAAACACTTTTTTAAGCAATAATTATTCAATAAAGATGACCTTTATAAAACATAAAAACTCAAATTACTCAGTAGACAAGTGGGGAAATGGTGATTAGCTATACGACTGACCGTTTTTCACAGTGCTGCACACAATGGTTTCTTCTTCTTTGCGTGCTCCTCTTGCCTGATTGGCTGGTGGCTGAGTGTTGGCCCCGCCCCTTCGCATCCACAGCTGGAGGGTGAAGTGATCTCCTGGCACTGTTGAGACAACGGAATCGGGGACGACGGCAACGTGGGTGGAGCCGTTGAAAGAAAATACCAGAGACGAGTCAGAAGAGGGAAGGGTGGGAAGTGCTGCGGTCCAGTTTGCAGCGGGTGATGGAGGTGGGAGCAGGTCAACCTCACCCCTCACAGCACCTGGGTAGAAGCATGGCTCTCATGTTATTATGATACAATTAATAACAATGCTAGCATTTGAATAAAGAGGGGGAGGACACATCTGCTAGAAAATTGCTTACTGAAGTAAGAAAACTCACCACAGAGCCTCCTTACAGAGCGGTCAGAGTAACTATCGCGGTCACATCCTTTCCCGATGTGGCCAGTCTGGAGCTCCACGGTGGCCTGAATGTTCCACACAGTCTCCTCACAGGTCTCCAGGTGCAGGCTGGGGAAGAGGGGGATGCTGCCGGATCCTGGTGTGTATTCAACTCGCTTCGACCAGCCTGAGATAAATTGCAAATGCATGCATATACAAATAGATGATCAAGTTTGAATAGGGAAGAATAGGGAGGAATAGGGAATAAACTTGCATTATAAATTCTTACTAAATATTGAACCTGTCAAATGTCTCAATTACATTTTCAATCCTGCCTCCATATTTCCAGAGAGAGAGAGGCACGGTACACTCATAACAAAAAAACTATAATTTAAGACAGTCATTATAAATTTTGCCTTAATACAGATATTAAAAACAGATAATACTAAAAATGCTTTCGAAAATAATTAAAATAATTGTTACTGTAAAGTGAACAGTTGCAAGATTTGACATTGACATAGAGAGCAGCGACTGAACAGAACGGGTACTTGGTGAAAAAAGGAAGCTCCGTACCAATCCAGCCAGGCTTGCAGGAAGGCTTCACTGTCACCACGACCTGGGCATCAGCCTGAGCTCGATTCTTCCCGCAGTCAAATGCAGTCACCCAGAAGCTGTGAACACGCTGCTTCTTTGAGTCTAAAGGTTCAGTGTTCTTAATGTTTCCTGAGGAAGACAGCGAGACACAGAGAGAGAAAGAGAATTATTTACCCGCTGACAAACAATGAATCAAACAAAAAGGCAGAAATTGGTCGAAATCGGTCGAAATGATTTCTTACGTTATTAAAACATTATTTCAGCAATGTAACGAACAGAAGAAAAGCTGAATCAGCAGGGATCTTTAAATGGAGGCACTCGGGGGCTTACTTGCAAAATAGGCTGAATAGTTCCAATTGTACTAAATGTACAATTATATAATCAAATAAAATATCTACGGGAAAAAAAGTTACATAAACACACAGTTTTTAAAAAAAAGAAAGAAACAGAAAGGCATTTCAAAGCACAAGAAGGGGTATATTGAAAAAATAAAAAATTGGTAAAAAAAATATCGAAATGCAATAATACATAGAGTACGATGGGCATGGATACACAGTGCAAGGGCATTCTCCCACTAGTGCCTGGTTCAGCCTGACCCAAATTACCATTCAAACCCAACACAGCCTGGCACAGAAATCTGCAAGGTCATCACAAAAAAAAAAAAAAAAAAAAAAAAAAACCAAAAGGCTATCGTCTCTCCCTCACTCTCACTCACCTTCCCATGACCCTCTTATATTCTCTCTTATCCTCTCGCATGTTCAACCTGCCTTCCGTGCTCGGTTCCTTCTCTCTTGGCTCTTATCGCATTACAAAATGTCAGCTATTGATCTTCTGGGTTTGTCATTGAGACTATGAGAGGGACTCTCTTCTGCACTGCATGGAAATCAAACCCAATCAGGATTCCACTGAATTACTTTAGGTTACAAATAAATAAATAAAAAAGCTACTAATCACATCTACTTCAGTTCTATTACAAAACAAGTGGGCAAAAAAAAATAATCAAGAAAAAACAGATTCTATGACAGAAAAAAAAAAAAAGAAAAGGCAGCCTGAAGATATTTATTCTGCCTTATTCAACACAATAAAGAATACACACACAAAACATACACTAATATGTACATATTTCATATATAATGAATAAACCTTTCTTGTATAATACATTCGGCACCACACAGGGTCTATCATGAATATGGATGAGACGGAATCAAAACAGGGAGAGTGGAAATCATTGTAAAAGGGGCAGAAAGCTCCAGACCCACAGGACCCTGTGACCTGAAGTTCTCACCGTCATTGTCGATTGCGAATGGGACGTTGGGAGTAATGATGTCGTAGAAGCAGATCTGGCTGTACTGAGGTGAGCAGTCGGCATCCAGAGCCTCCACGCGCACGATGCGATCGAAAAGACGACCTTCGGGGACGGACGCCTCGTAACGGCGCTCGACGAACACGGGGGAAAACTCGTTCACGTCGTTCACACGCACGTGCACCGTGGCCCTGTGGGAAGAGAAAAGGTGAAATGCGGATTGTGTACGAGAAATATAAACGGAGAGAATTCCGATCCAGGGGGTTTAGACTTTGTAGAAATACATAAAATATGTATTGAGAGAAGCAGCTGACAAATTATTGAGTACTGAGTCACTCGTACTTGTGCGATTTCTTGCTGTTGGTACCATCGGGACCCTCTCCGCAATCGTAGGCCTGGATAGTAAAGCTGTGCTCCCTCTGGCTCTCGCAGTCCAGTGGCTCTTTGGAGCGAACGAGGCCCTCGCCAGTGGAGCGGTCCAACACCACGGCCTCGAACTGAGCCGAACCTGAACCTCCTGCTCCATTGTGCACTCGGAACCCGCAGATCTCACCTAAAAAAGAAAGAGTGAGTGCGTGAAAGTCTGCTAATAAAAGAGAATTGAAAGCGGCAAAGAAAGAACGATTGGAAGTGGAAATTAAATCTGGGCGCGGTAACAAGATAGAAGGGCTGCACGATTTGGGAAAAATGTCATGTTGCGATTATTGTGGTCAATCCCGCGATTTGCGATAATAAATGGTGTCATTTGCATTAATATAAAAATAAATTTTCCCTAGAACAGCAGAATTAAATAAAACATTAAATAGAAACATATCGATTTTTACAAAAATAAAATATTATAATTATTATATACGCAAAAATGAACAGGTAGAAGATTTAAACATAGACCCCCCCATTAAAATTCATAACATTCTGATCAATACTACAAGTGAAACCACCTCCAGAAGCCTACAGGGCTCAGTCGTGCATGAACGAGCCCTCTGAGGATGCTGGGTCAGCGTGTGGAGAGAGCAGGCCAGACACGCCTGATCCTACCGTAATTTTATGCAATTTGTGTAACCACTGGTGTGTAATTACTTCCTGCTGCACTAAACCAGCAGCCCTTTACTCAAAACTGCCCTGTGTTAAATCAACAATGATGTTGTTTATTAACTCACCCTGTGTTGTGTATACAAGTAATGATAGTGAAGAAGCAGCAGGTGTAGTTATATTAGTTTGATAAAAGACGCTTCTGAACGAACATCATGGTGGTGCAACATGTAGCACTTCTGCCACACATAGCAGTCTCCGAGAGTGGGTACGTGTCTGATCCAATCTTACAGATAAGGGTTACCGAGCTGACGGGTCCTGCTTACAGAGCTGGCACTTAAATATTATAAAGCTGACATTCAAATATTACAGAGGTGTCAATTATGGGTTACAGAGCTGATTGTTAAGGGTTAAAGACAAACAATATTAATGAGCTGATAGTTGAATATTAAAGAGCTGACAGTTAAGAGGTACCAAGCTGCCAATTAAGTTTAAACTATATTTTACAGAGCTTATGGTTACAGGGATAACGGTTACGGGTAAAATAATGGCTCTATGATGATGGGGATAACTATTCAGACAGTTCAGGGTTACAGGGATGATGGTTCAGGGTTATAGGGATGACGGTTCAGGGTTACAGAGATGAAGGTTCAGAATTACAGAGATGATGGTTCAGGGTTACAGAGATGACGGTTCAAGGTTACAGAGATGACGGTTTAGGGTTATAGGGATGATGTTTCAGGGTTACAGAGATGGTGGTTTAGGGTTACAGAGATGACGGTTCAGAATTATAGAGATGATGGTTCAGGGTTATGGGGATGATGGTTCAGGGTTACAGAGATGACGGTTCAGAATTATAGAGATGATGGTTCAGGGTTATGGGGATGATGGTTCAGGGTTACAGAGATGACGGTTCAGAATTATAGAGATGATGGTTCAGGGTTATGGGGATGATGGTTCAGGGTTACAGAGATGACGGTTCAGAATTATAGAGATGATGGTTCAGGGTTATGGGGATGATGGTTCAGGGTTACAGAGATGAAGGTTCAGAATTATAGAGATGATGGTTCAGGGTTACGGAGATGACGGTTCAAGGTTACAGAGATGACGGTTTAGGGTTATAGGGATGATGTTTCAGGGTTACAGAGATGGTGGTTTAGGGTTACAGGGATGACGGTTCAGGGTTACAGGGATGACGGTTCAAGGATACAGAGATGACGGTTTAGGGTTATAGGGATGATGTTTCAGGGTTACAGAGATGGTGGTTTAGGGTTACAGAGATGACGGTTTAGGGTTATAGGGATGATGGTTCAGGGTTACAGAGATGACGGTTTAGGTTATAGGGATGACGGTTTAGGGTTATAGGGATGATGGTTCAGGGTTACAGAGATGACGGTTTAGGTTATAGGGATGACGGTTTAGGGTTATAGGGATGATGGTTCAGGGTTACAGAGATGATGGTTTAGGTTATAGGGATGACGGTTTAGGGTTATAGGGATGATGGTTCAGGGTTACAGGGATGACGGTTCAAGGATACAGAGATGACGGTTTAGGGTTATAGGGATGATGGTTCAGGGTTACAGAGATGACGGTTTAGGTTATAGGGATGACGGTTTAGGGTTATAGGGATGATGGTTCAGGGTTACAGAAATGACGGTTCAGGGTTATAGGGATGATGGTTCAGGGTTACAAAGATGACGGTTAAATGTTACAGACCTACTTGTTCAATATTACAAAACTGATGGTTAAGGCTTACAGGGTGGGTTAAAATGACAAAGGTATGAGTTATAAAGCTGATTAAGAGTTAACTAAGCTAAGAGTTAAGTGTTACAGAGCTGACAGTTATGGATTATGGTTTAAATTACGCTTAAACCAGTTACAGTTACAGAGTTTACTATAATGCGGTTGTGTTCAGTACCTGCATAGTGTAGAGGTGCATCTTTATCCAGGGCAAACAGAGGGGGGTTCAGTAGGACAGTGTTGTCGTTCTCCATTACAATGCCCTGATACTCGGTCTCGATCCATGGTTTGTGTTTATTGGCTAAGAAGAGTGAAGACAAGGGAAAAGTGCAAGAGCATTTAGAATGTTCTGCATTATGAATTTAAAAGAGATATTTCCTTAACAATTGAACACATAACAGGGCTCATTTACATACAGGCTCATAGGCATGAGTAAGTCTCTGCATCACACACATATACAAATAATCACCCGAATACATACAGTACAGACACACACATGCACACATGCAACTAACCTTAACACAAAGCGATAAACAAAATGAAACACAGACACAGGAATTGCTCGCTTATCTCACAGAATATCACTGAAACCCGCTGAACATCTCACTGTGATTTTGCTCTGAGAAGCACTCGAGCACACGCATCAATCTGCACCAACGCTCTACTACACCTGCAGCTGAAAGTGTGCAAAGGCACATGTCCTATAAAACCCATACAGGCGAATGCCAGAACGAAAATGGAAAATTCTCTTGCCTGAGGTACTGCATACAAATGGTTCCCGTCGCTAATATTCTCTGAGACCAAAAAAAATACATTTAACTGTGTTAGAATGGGAAGGTTTCATGAACCAGATTTGCATTGCTGTAATACAATTTTCAAGATGGCAGCACATACAGCATAATCAGAACCCATATTCTGCATATTCGCAGCATGATTTAGCATTCTAGCTGCTCCAGGAGAGAGGGAGGATTTATCATGTGCGGCGGCTGACCGCTCCATCGTGTTTTAACTTGATGGGCTTTTTTCCTTGCCTCACACTCTGTCGTTCATCCTCGCAGCTTTAATCTGAGCATCATGTTTCTGGATTACTCTACCGATGTGAGATTGAGACTCGAATATCCATCTGCTCTCGTGCACACTGGCTCACTTCACCACTCCCTACACCCATCTTCCAATAGTTTATTTTTTTTTTTTAAACGAAAAATGCTGCAGCCCTTTTAAACTTGTATTCTGTCACTGTCTTTTATATCTTTTGCAGCCAGTCAACACTGTAAATCAAAACTCTGTTTGCCTATGATTCATTTCAGTTGTCAATCCATCCATCCATTTTGAATCTCTAGTATCGGTATCTTTTAGCATCACTAATCGACTGGCCTGCTCATTACCGTGTGTTCGCAGCACATGGAACATCAAGATAGGCCATTTAAAACAGATATGATGAACGTGATTCATTCAAGGGGTCAAGGGCTGG